>OY811979.1:4104759-4522682 GCA_963681505.1 Eunapius fragilis | reverse complement strand
CTAGTCCACACCATGGCCAATATGAGTGCCCTACCATCTAGTCCACACCATGGCCAATCATGAGTGCCCTACCATCTAGTCCACACCATGGCCAATATGAGTGCCCTACCATCTAGTCCACACCATGGCCAATATGAGTGCCCTACCATCTAGTCCACACCATGGCCAATATGAGTGCCCTACCATCTAGTCCACACCATGGCCAATATGAGTGCCCTACCATCTAGTCACACCATGGCCAATATGAATGCCTCCATCTAGTCAACCATGGCCAATTGAGTGCCCTACCATCTAGTCCACACCATGGCCAATATGAATGCCCTACCATCTAGTCCACACCATGGCCAATATGAGTGCCCTACCATCTAGTCCACACCATGGCCAATATGAGTGCCCTACCATCTAGTCCACACCATGGCCAATATGAGTGCCCTACCATCTAGTCCACACCATGGCCAATATGAGTGCTCTACCATCTAGTCCACACCATGGCCAATATGAGTGTCCTACCATCTAGTCCACACCATGGCCAATATGAGTGCCCTACCATCTAGTCCACACCATGGCCAATATGAGTGCCCTACCATCTAGTCCACACCATGGCCAATATGAGTGCCCTACCATCTAGTCCACACCATGGCCAATATGAGTGTCCTACCATCTAGTCCACACCATGGCCAATATGAATGCCCTACCATCTAGTCCACACCATGGCCAATATGAGTGCCCTACCATCTAGTCCACACCATGGTCAATATGAGTGCCCTACCATCTAGTCCACACCATGGCCAATATGAGTGCCCTACCATCTAGTCCACACCATGGCCAATATGAGTGCCTACCATCTAGTCCACACCATGGCCAATATGAGTGCCCTACCATCTAGTCCACACCATGGCCAATATGAGTGCCCTACCATCTAGTCCACACCATGGCCAATATGAGTGTCCTACCATCTAGTCCACACCATGGCCAATATGAGTGCCCTACCATCTAGTCCACACCATGGCCAATATGAGTGCCCTACCATCTAGTCCACACCATGGCCAATATGAGTGTCCTACCATCTAGTCCACACCATGGCCAATATGAGTGCCATACCATCTAGTCCACACCATGGCCAATATGAGTGCCCTACCATCTAGTCCACACCATGGGCCCTACCATCTAGTCCACACCATGGCCAATATGAGTGCCCTACCATCTAGTCCACACCATGGCCAATATGAGTGCCCTACCATCTAGTCCACACCATGGCCAATATGAATGCCCTACCATCTAGTCCACACCATGGCCAATATGAGTGCCCTACCATCTAGTCCACACCATGGTCAATATGAGTGCTCTACCATCTAGTCCACACCATGGTCAATATGAGTGCCCTACCATCTAGTCCACACCATGGCCAATATGAGTGCCCTACCATCTAGTCCACACCATGGCCAATATGAGTGCCCTACCATCTAGTCCACACCATGGCCAATATGAGTGCCCTACCATCTAGTCCACACCATGGCCAATATGAGTGCCCTACCATCTAGTCCACACCATGGCCAATATGAGTGCCCTACCATCTAGTCCACACCATGGCCAATATGAGTGCCCTACCATCTAGTCCACACCATGGCCAATATGAATGCCCTACCATCTAGTCCACACCATGGCCAATATGAGTGCCCTACCATCTAGTCCACACCATGGCCAATATGAGTGCCCTACCATCTAGTCCACACCATGGCCAATATGAGTGCCCTACCATCTAGTCCACACCATGGCCAATATGAGTGCTCTACCATCTAGTCCACACCATGGCCAATATGAGTGTCCTACCATCTAGTCCACACCATGGCCAATATGAGTGCCCTACCATCTAGTCCACACCATGGCCAATATGAGTGCCCTACCATCTAGTCACACCATGGTCAATATGAATGCCCTACCATCTAGTCCACACCATGGCCAATATGAGTGCCCTACCATCTAGTCCACACCATGGTCAATATGAATGCCCTACCATCTAGTCCACACCATCATTTCATTCCTCCCATCCTTCAGACTCCCTCCTCTGACCACTTACCCCTCCCACATGACTCCCCTCCCCCCCCCCCCCCCCCCCCCACACTTACCTGGACCTCAATGACCCCTCTCTCCTTCAGCACATGTCTCAGGTCTTCACCAGGGCAGTGGGTGAGTACAAAACTGGTGAGCTCCAGTTTGTTCTGCAACTCTTTGTACTGGTCCTGTTGTGCCAACCTCCTGGAGATGGGAGGAGTTATTATAACTTAGATGTGTGGTGATAAGATGCCTACATCTGTGTGGTGATAAGGATGTCTACCTGCATAGATCCAGACAGCTCATATTCTTGACACAGGGCTGACAATTATACCTCTAATTGGTTAGTGATCTTTAAAAGACACGAGTACCATTACATCATGTGTAAGAGAATTATAGCATCTTCCCCTCCCTCTCCCTGATAAAAGAAGTCCAACACTATCCCCTCTCACACCTTCCCATACCACACTCCTTTGGGGTAATGCCTGCCATGTTGATGTGTTAAAAGTAAAAGTACTCACCCTTCCTCTCCCTCCCTCTCCTCCCTATCTCCTTACTCTAAATACATTGGAAAGGACTGGGGAGGAGACAGGTGTCCTTACCTACACACTTCCCATGCAGGAGGGAACTGGGCAGACATCAGCTGAGAGCACAGCTTGTAGGCAACCCTGAAGTCTCCTTTCTGATCCAACCAATGTAAAAGACACGAGTACCATTACATCATCAGCCTTACCTCAATGGCAGTGGTGGCTATCAGTATGGAGGTGTAGCCCTGACTATGCGACATGGGCATCCCTGCTGTTGTCATGGCAACAGGTGTGTCCATCCCATCCAAACCCAGCAAGTGAGCTAAACGAAACAACTGGGAAAAATAAACAAATGTGTTACACACATATATCTGTTGTTGCATCAATGATGTATGATACAATGACAGTACAAAGGCCCACTTTACTGCAAGTGATTTTATAACCTCCACTATGTCCTCCCATCACCAGGTGAATCAGCTTTCCCTTCCTCCCTGCCCCCTCCCTCTCCCTTCTTGTACGTAGTGTGGCTGGCTAAGATGAACGAGGTCAGAGGTTCGAATCCTGATTATTATTTTTCTCCTCACTACTCTTTCTTCCCCCCCCCCCCCCCCCCACCCTTTTCACTGCCTTAGCAACTCGTGCTGGTTAGCATACGTTTCAAGCGAAGCCGCTGGGCTTAGCTTAGGTATAGGGTTAGGTTTAGGGTAGGGGAAGGTTTATAGATTGGTAAGTACAAACACACACGCCCACGTTGTCATTATTACTTGTGATAATTATTCATAGGCCTTCTCTCCCCTAACGGCTTGTTACAACCGCACCATATTAAATAACTGACTAGGAATGCACTGTCAGTTAACTGACAGTGCATTCCTCACAGTGGTCGCTATGCTCCAATCATAATGCAGCAGAATTCTAATCTGTGAATTCCATACATTATTTTTGCTGGTTATTATGTTGTGGCTGCAGGACATTAGAAGCGCATTTAGGGGGTTTAAGCCCCCCCCCCCCCCCCCCCCCCCCACCAACCCTTCTATAATATTGTTCACAGCCTACAATAGAAATAGAGTGCCGCGCCCCCCCTCGTATGGAGCACGTGAGAAACGGAAGTACGACACTCAATGAAATTAATGCGTACATCCCACGTGAGAAACGGAAGTACGACACTCAATGAAATTAATGCGTACATATAATATAAATAACCTCAATTCTTAAATCTGTTACATTATTAGTATTTTACGGCGCGCCATGGACGATGAAAACTCATTCAGAGAATTAGTATGCAGCAACACACATGTCACTGTGTGTGACATTACCTTACCGCCACCATCCCACATCCCACTATAACATCCCCCCTCACTCACCTCCTGTTGGCTCTCTGCTGTGTGGTGCATATGGTGGCAAAGGTGGGTCACGGCGCACAGCGTACACTCCCACCAGGTCAGGGTCAACCTCCTCCCCCTCTAGGAGGGGCTTGGGTGGGGTGTGGGAAGAGGTGAGTTTCTCAGGCACAGTATGCGGAACCACTGGAAGGGACTCAGGACCATCCTCAAGGGGTTAAAGGTCCATATCATGTACTCACACAAGCACAAGCATAAGCAAACATACACACACATGCATACACACGCATAACTACAGACACACACTCGCACACACACACACACACAAACTACCACTAACCCATCTTGGCAACCACACTGTCCTGCTGCCATGACAACAGGCGGGCAGCCACACGTTCCAGGTGGAGGTTCCGCCTCTTGGTCTGCATGTTACAGGAGCTCGGTACCATCTGAACTTAAGCCCAGCTAGATGGGCGTTCCCTAAACTTAGCTAGACGGGGCTGATCCGCTAACAAATCCAGCAGACCTGGATTGCAGTTTAATAGCAGACATGCACACACACACACACAATACACACATATGTACACACAACACACACACTACACACAAAATACAAACACAACACATAGGGATACACACAAGGAAAATGCTTGTGACATAAGGGGAGAACATGGTTGTGGCACAATGGGGGAACATGGTAATCATGCGATGGTGGAACGTGGTTGTGGTGCAAGGAGGGAACATAGTTGTAGCATGGTTGAACCGTTGTGGTATGGAAGCACATACATTACATTCCTTTCTCTTACCTGTAATAGCGAATTTGAGTCACCATTTCTAATAGCAGCTGGAAGTTTCAGGAACCATGCATCTATTATACATTTAACCCTCAGCGTAATAACGTCATAAGTCTAAATTCATGACGTATTATTTACATCACTACACAAGACGCGCGTGACATCAATACAAATGTCCTGCTATTAAGTTCCTGGCGGGCCGGTGTGCTCCCTGTATAGACGAGAAAGAGAGGGCCATTGCAACACTAATCTACACCCTACAGAACTACCACAGCATTCAAGACCTCGTGCGGAGCCCCTGGTAACCAAGGATCACATACAGACGACCAACACTTCAGCTACAAGGTGGAGAACGAACACGGATCTCAAGAAGAAAGTCGACTGGTTCCCTTTTTTCCAAGAACGAGTACGGGAGTCTGGAATCCATGAACCTGGCACAGCCCGGACAAACTATCCCATTAACTGTGAACAAAAAAAATCCACCTTGTTCTTAGGTGTCTTTGTACATACACACAATATTATGATAAGGAATTAGTACCTCAGCTTTAGTGTACCTACATGTATTACACATGCATGGATAGGTGCATGTGATTTTTGCTTTTTTCAAAACCATACACATCTCTGAGTACATAACACATCATGTACAAAAAAATACTACGATGAGGTAAGTAGAGGTAGAATTCTTGATAGTTTACCAAGATATTTTTGCTGTGGAGGAGATTTAGAGAAGAAGATGTACTCCAAAGCATAGAAAATGTTCTGACATTTTTCAGTATACTTTATGTTGAACACATAAAACACTGCCAGAAATACAGGAACTGCTGCTTCAATCTTCACTTTATACATCATCTTGCTGTCGACCATGATTCCTACTGACTTCCCCCCAGACATAACCACCATAATGGGCTGAAGAATCCCTTTAGATTCAACCTCTTCCACACTTTCTGTCGCCTATAGGAGTTAATGGTAATTTTATGAACATGACTATAAGAGTAATGATAATATGGTCTGCAAATCCGAACTTACAGACATGATATACAACATCCTTTTATAATCCGCAGAAGAATGCCAATCAGGCACCATGTAATATAGGAGAATTAATCCCAAGATGTGTTTATCTAAAGATAAAGTACTTTTTTATCAGTAGCATCATGACGTATTTGAGAATTTACTATGTATATATATAACATAATCTTACCTTGAACCTGCAATTCCTCCCATACAGAACTTAGTGATTTACAATCTGACTTCTCCTTTGACGCTATTTCGTATATCCTTTCCAACATATTCTTCCACTTTACAACCATACCGATTTTCTTCTTCATTATCATGTCAACTTCTTTAAAAATCTGTTGAAATGTTATATATATATAAACTATATGTATATATATATATACATCTAGTATGCAACACAAGACTTACACAATCAATATGGAGTAGTGCTGGGAACTTTTCACTGATACTAGAAGCATTGTCTGTACTAGTGGTGATGATGTGGCGCCTAGTATGGAACGTCTGTACCATTAGCAAAACCACATTTTCTTTCCGGTGTTTTTCATCACCTGTAGAAAATATGGACTTCAACCGTTTATTTACTGCTTCAAAAGCTTTCAATTCTTCCTCAGTTGGTATTACTCCATCCATTTGTACTGAAGGATATACACTTTTGACAATCATCATTTTTTTTGCCCCCTTTAGGCTTCTTCGTCCCGATGTGCCCCTCTTATACGCCATTCTCTGTTGCAAGATCTTCTTTAAGTCTTTCTAAAGAAAATAAATAAATGTAGTTAATTATTTGTAACTCATAAAAGGTAAGACTTTGACTTACTCGGGATGTTGAGGAGTTGTTAAGGAAAGGGCACTTCATAAACACAAGGTTTATTACCATGTCGTACTCCTCCTTCGAAGGTGACGACTTAAAACAGAAAATTGCTCCTGCAATTTGTGTCATAAATGATGCTAACTGAATTCTGGTGAGATATTCCTCCTCAATCCCCTTCAAAATAGAAGGGTGGTAATTTTGCGGAAGGCAAAAGTCTCGGGGTAGGGGTGGCTCAATTTTCTTCTTTCTTTTGGACCCAGTGCTGCAGCTAGGATGGTCAGCACTGGCTACTGATTCCTATAAATTAAGCAAGTATTAGCACATGAAATACATAGTTGTTAATTATGTGCATACTGCATAGTCATCCTTACTAATTTAATTAAAGACTTTTAATAAAAACAGTGTTTATATTAATTTTCTAACTCATTATTATGGATAGTGTATTTTGTGAAATACCTCAACTGTATCCATACTTATTTCAACTCCGTCATCACCCAGATTGTAATTTTGTTGTTGAACCTCTGGAGTCTGTGTATACAAATGGGAGACTGTTCTTAAGGGATACAACTCATTAGGAACTCAGTTATTAACACATACCTCATCGTTTGTTGATAACTCCTGTAAAATTTAAATATAAGTTTAGTCATTTATCAGTGCATTCATCATAAATACATTTCCCCCCTTATGTATCTGTTGTGTGTAGGCCTATCGAGTGCAGATTTCCAAGCACCACTATTAATACACACCTCACGATCATCATTTGACTCTTGTCGAACCTGTTATTCAAATATAAGTATAGTCAAAAACAAAACTAGTTTAAAATTTTCTTCTTACAGATCGTGACGCATCAGGTACAGATTTCCGAGCACCATGCTGTTGAACCTGTATATTTTTAAAAATATAAGTTAAGTCATGCATCATCAAAAAAATAAACAAGTTATATTTATAATAAAAAATATCTTACAGATTGGCGGTGTTGTGACGTATCAGATACAGATGTCTGAGCACCATGCTGTTGAACCTGTATATATTTAAAAATATAAGTTAAGTCATGCATCATCAAAAAAATAAACAAGTTATATTTATAATAAAAAATATCTTACAGATTGGCGGTGTTGTGACATATCAGATACAGATGTCTGAGCACATTGCTGTTCCTGTTGTGTGCAGGCCTATCGAGTGCAGATTTCCAAGCACCACTATGACTTATTTTAGGAACTCATTAATTAATACATACCTCACTATCATCATTTGACTCTTGCCGAACCTGTATATTCAAATATAAGTTTAGTCAAATACGAAACTTGTTTTAAAATTTTTTTCTTACAGATCGTGATGCATCAGGTACAGATTTCCGAGCACCATGCTGTTGAACCTGTATATTTTTAAAAATGTTTAGTCATGCATCATCAAAAAAAGAAACAAGTAATATTTATTTAAAAAAATTTCTTACAGATTGGCGGTGTTGTGACGTATCAGATACAGATGTCCGAGCACCATGCTGTTGAACCTGTATGTATTTAGAAATGCTTAGTCATGCATCATCAAAAAAAGAAACAAGTAATATTTATTTAAAAAAATTTCTTACAGATTGGCGGTGTTGTGACGTATCAGATACAGATGTCCGAGCACCATGCTGTTGAACCTGTATGTATTTAGAAATGTGTAGTCATGCATCATCAAAAAAGAAACAAGTATTGTATTTATAATAAAAAATTTCTTACAGATTGGCGGTGTTGTGACATATCAGATACAGATGTCCGAGCACCATGCTGTTCCTGTTGTGTGCAGGCCTATCGAGTGCAGCACCATTAGTAATTTATATATGCATTCATCAAAAAAAAAACATGCAAGTATAATTTTTACAGATCTGCTGTGTGGAATATGTAGGAACTCAGTTATTAACACGTACCTCACTGTCATCATCTGTCTCATCCAAGTAAGCATAACTGGACTCTTGTTGAACCTGTATATTTAAATATACATTCATATACATATCATTTCGTCTGTGTGTCCGCCTATCGCGTGCAAATTCATGCACCATTACCTCTTCGCTAAAACTCCATGCATGCCAATTACGATTTCGATTTTTATCATTTAGACGCGAAAAGCTTTATTGCAGAATGAAGTTACATTACCTCAAAATGACCAGCAGCGGCACTCTCCGAACCAAAAATATTATTAATTTCGTTACTTTTTTTTCTTGTGTTGTGTTATAATTATGGTACACTAGCTTTCCACACACCGTTTCCCTTTTACTTATGCTTAACTTTTATACTCCACCTGTCTTTTTACCTTAACATGACGAGCAGATTCCGCCGCCTTCGCTGAATCAAAAAACTAAAATCATGCAGATAAGCATAAGCGATCGACACCTCGATATCTACCTTCACGTTTTGCCTCAAGGCTGTACAAAGCTTCAAGTAATCTGTCCCACTATGGCCCGGAAATAGCTCACGGATATATCGTAAGCTCTCCTTTGATAAAAGTACGGCAGCTTTGCCATCTATTACATTTTCTATAAGAATAAAATCTCTTGAAATGAATACCCCTAAATTATGCATTGATACCTTCAAAATCCGTCACAAATCGCTCGAATCCATTTCTTTCCAGCCACTCTGACACCTCCTGTATAGTTGGCATAATGTTCACACTTCATAATCAAAACGATAACTGGACGCTCATGCGCATCCGCATATACCGTATATCGCTTGGAGAAAAATATTTTTTTTCCCGACATAGCTACATGCGACGGATCAGGTTCCCAAAAAGGAGACGTTTTGAAGACTTTAGAACTTGTACGAGGCATTATTACCCTAGTCAGTGTACATAGTCAGTGTACACAAAGATTCCAGTGGCCAAGATTTATGACGTCTAGTGCGCCCTGCACGTGCAACTTAGCCAATGGTGTGGTTGAAGGAGGAATTTGAAAGGATGCGGGTAAAACCTTCTGCGTTTCTTGTGAGAGGCAGATGATGGGTGACAAAATCAAAGAAGGTTGGTAGCAGCTCTTCAAATGCTTTTCAATTTGTTTATGTGCGCTTGAGTGTGTGTTTGTGTGAAAGTTGTGGATAAAAGCTATCAGAATGGACCTTCCAGTGAAGGTTTTGACAGAGTGTGCATATGTCTGTGTGTGTGTGTGGGGGGGGGGGGGGGGGGGAGAAGATATGGCAGGAGTATATATTCAATCATTTCCTCTCTATATGTATTGCCCACCCAGGGCAGTACTGGGTCCACCTCCCATAAGGGACTCGAGAACATAACTCAGAACCTTGTACCAACAATACAACAGCTCATGGAGAAGGTGGGTCTATCAGCATGTGGCTTTGATATACATGTATGTATCTTTATGAAAGCACACCCTGTTTCTGGCTATTTTATAATTAATTATTGGGTCATGATGACAATGATGTCATGAACTGTTCTTTATCATACATGTATGTGCTTAGCTAACCCCAAATAATGCCTCCCTTAGTTACAACATTCTGCCCCAACTTTAATAATTCCCTCCTCTTTTCCACAAGGTCTATATACACTTGCAAACGAGTGTAACACGTTTAAATGAATATAAAGCCTGCTTGTGATGGCATTTTATCTTCCATGTGTTATCTGTTTTGTGTGAACAGTTAGCCTAAGCCAAAGAGCACTATGCTAAGTAGTGACTGCTGTGTTCCAACTAAACCAAGGAAAAATGAGGTGGATTTACACTAAAGTTGAAACTTGAAACAGGAAACTTCAAATAAATCCACCTAATTTCTCCTTGGCGTAGTAGGAACACAGCAGTCGCTACTTAGCATAGTGCTTTTTGCATGCTTCATTATTCAAATTATTTGAGGTTAGTCATTCATTCCTGGTTTGGGGGGGGGGGAGGGTGTCTTTAGACTCCTTAGACCGCCCCCCTGGATCTGCCACTGGATGGATTAGTTGGCTCTACTCTGTCACATCATGGCCATACATAGAGCTCCTAAAGTGAGACTACCCAGGCAAATTAAGGTCAGGTTATGTTTCCCTTTCCTACATAAAATTTGTCAGGTTATGCAATTGCAGCTTTTCACGCTTATGCTCTCATAATGAGGATCTGGTTAGTCAAATGTAGGATTTATGCCCTACCCCCGGCCTAGAAATGACAGAACTTTATTTTGTATTGTGTAATATATTACAAGTTTAGGGTTTATAGTCTATGATACAAGCCCTTATCAGCCTCACACACAGTGTGAGATTTGTTCATGTAAAGGGTTTGATGTGTGTGTGTGTGTGTAAAGGGTGTGTGTGTGTGTGAATGGTGTGTGTGTGAAGGGTGTGTGTGTGGTGTGAAGGGTGTGTGTGTGTGAAAGAGAGAGAGGACTGAATGCTCAGTTGGTATTGCTTTTCTTTTTTTACCACTTCACTCATGTGCAGTGGGATCATTGATTCATCCTGAAAGCTTTGCAATGAGTGTGATTATGTGTCTAAAACAAAACTGTCTAAAAATGAAAATTTTTTAACAGTATGATAACAGGTCAATCACAGATAAGCCTTTCACAAACTGCTGCTTCATGGTCCCAACCTGTAGCTTCATGTAGATCCACTAATTCGTTAGCAGCACTTCAAGTTAGTTTTAGAACAGGGGTTTAGCATACTTTCCAGCATATTGCAAATTAATCTGCGTTTGCTGCAAGGGGGAAACAAGATGTGTTCTATGATTGGATTGATTTGTGCACTGTATGCATGGAGTCATTCTTTGTCAGACCAAGATCTGACACTCATGTGTCTGTCAAATTTAGTTCCCATTTTTCATATATACATGTATGTCGTATAACACAAACATCATACTTTTATCAAATTCTATTTTTTGTGCATGTTGTTTATAACGCCGGTTCCATGAGAAACGGGTACACATTTGTTTGGAACAGCATAAATGAAACTAATCGGTCATGCATGTATCTCAAAATCAATAAATATATACTCTTTTCCTTTTCCTCTTAGTAATATTAGTGTCACATAACATCTTACCTCTCATATTGTCCATTGTAGATACTGTATGGCTACCCATTTTTGGCACAGTTGAAAGGATTGAACATAAAATAAAAGATACACACCTTTTGATGATTCTTGGTGTTTGAATTTTTAAAAACTGGGACTTTGCGGGATGTCTTCGGGAACTAGATTTGAATTAGGGTGGACATTTTAGGCCCTCAGCCCTTCTGTGTTGGCTGTTATGATATCCCTACCACTGTAATGATACTTTTACGTCTGAGATAAGTGTAGCAGACCTTATTAGAATAAAGATCTTTGAGTCTAGATAGCTAGATTGCGCCATAGTCAACTAGGCAAATCCAGGCAGGCGGGGCTATGTCTCCTTTGTGTGTTACCGATGTGCAAGTACATAAAGACAGTCTGTGTACTAAATGACCACAATCATTTTGCTAGTGCAGTCTTGTTTTATGAATGTCTGTTGATACAAAGGCTTGCTGTGATCCTTTTAAACTCCCTCCTTAAACATCCTGCCACCCCGTGTCTTGACAACGAACTTTGTGCTGCGTTGCAGCAAGCTTATACTGATAGCACACACATACACCATAGAGGTAACGAAGAACGGGCACACAAACACACATACATCCACAAATCTATGCACGCCTAGGCTTTTAGACCGTCACACTTGAGAGCCCCTGCTCCACAGAATTCTTAACATAGCCATCCTTAGCTGACTCTGACCTCCCAACGCCCATGGCGCTTGAACAGTCTATCTGGCACCCCAGCATTAGCTGCAGCTGTTGCTCCCCCAGCTCGCATGCCAAACAACTTGGGGTCCATGCCCAATTGCTCAATCTTGGCTAAAATAACTCAACTCAAAAGACTGTAACTCAAACGACCCTCTTTTCTAAGCACTTGCCACTCTTAGTAGATACAATAGCCTTAAACAACTTGTCTGATGTGTGAGACAAACCTGCCATGCTAAAATATTTCTAGGGGACAAGGGCCGCCGTCCTTCAACAGACCCCTCACCTCTTCATTTGATGATGAGGTATAGGGAATTTCCCCAAGGGAAAAAACTTCCCACAGGAGGATCCCGTAGGCCCACACGTCCCCCTCGAGGGTGAATCTCCCACTACTGATTACTTCGGGCGCCATCCACCGCACTGGTAGCACCATCCACCGCACTGGTAGCACCATCGGAGCGTCAGCAGTGAGGGCTGAGGTCAGGTCAAGGGTCAGGTCAAAATCTGCCACTTGTGACCAACGAGGCAGTTTCTTGCAACCAGGTCACAGTGGATGTGTCCCATCCCAGCAAGGTAGCTCATCCCGCAGGCCACCTGCCTAACAATGTCCTGTAATTGGTCGTTAGTGGGGGGGCCTTGGTGGTGGTGGTGGTGGTGGAGAGGAGGATGAGAAGAGAGGTAGTGTGGTGGTGAGGGTGTCCTAGTTCTCCTCCTGAGGTAGGTCAGTAGGTCACCCTGGTCCATGAACTCGGACACTATGCCAAAAGGAGTCACTTCAGTGCAAATTCCGATAAGGCCAAGCACGTTAGGATGTCGGTAAAGGAACATCTTTTTAGCCTCGTTTATAAAGGCATCCATGCCATCTTTGAAGTTGGTCCTGATCAATTTGACCGCCACTGACACTGTCCTATCCCCGCTCAACCTGCGACACTTCACCACCTTCCCGTGCCTGCCCTCCCGAGGGGGCATTCAAAATTGAGTGTCCGTCTGTCCACCTGGGGGAGGGAGTCTCCATCCTGTCACCCCGTGTCTTGACAACGAACTTTGTGCTGCATTGCAGCAAGCTTATACTGATAGCACACACACACACCATAGAGGTAACGAAGAACGGGCACACAAACACACATACATCCACAAATCTATGCACGCCTAGGCTTTTAGACCGTCACACTTGAGAGCCCCTGCTCCACAGAATTCTTAACATAGCCATCCTTAGCTGACTCTGACCTCCCAACGCCCATGGCGCTTGAACAGTCTATCTGGCACCCCAGCATTAGCTGCAGCTGTTGCTCCCCCAGCTCGCATGCCAAACAACTTGGGGTCCATGCCCAATTGCTCAATCTTGGCCAAAATAACTCAACTCAAAAGACTGTAACTCAAACGACCCTCTTTTCTAAGCACTTGCCACTCTTAGTAGATACAATAGCCTTAAACAACATGTCTGATGTGTGAGACAAACCTGCCATGCTAAAATATTTCTGCATCATACTCACAGGGCATGTGGGTGTGCCAGTACGTGCATTAACAAGGGATGCCCCCTCCCTGTACTAATCTCTGTTTTACTGGATACAATATTAATAACCATGTGTTGCTCATCAAAGGACACATCCTAACATTTTAGCTTTATTAACTCATCACAATGGAGAAAACACAATTTCCTTACCTTGCTAGCACCGGGTCCCGTGAGGTAGCTTCTTGAAATGCTGCTCAAGCTGAATGTAGTTCCAGCTTATGATATTCTTCAATCTCTTCATTTCTTCATCTGGACGTTCCATGACCAATAGTAGCCTTTACAATGCATCCGTATTTGCATGTGAATTCATGTTTCTGTAGAGGAATAACCAGAGAGCCACACTTAAGAGCCTTGCAGCTGTTACTGCAGGTAGGCTTTTCGCTGGGTGTGGGTTGGATGTGAGAGGCTGGTCATCTGATTGCCCAATACGTATTGCTGGAACCGCTTAATCCCCCCATACCAATGCCTTTTCAAATTGCGAGTACTTCTGTTTCGAGTCAGACAATGTCCATGATGCAAAAGATATGTGTTCTCCAGGCCCATTATGAGGAAATACAGCCCCTAGCCCATACACACTGGGATCACAAGCACCAGTGGTCAGTTAGGAATAGATTGGGTTCTTCTAAGGCAGTCATCAGTTTAGATTTGACATGTGAATAAAATTTTAGCTTTGTGGGAATAAGATTGTATCATTCTGAAATCATCTACGTGATTGTGAATAAAATTCAGTAGGTCTATTCTATTTTTGTATTGTCATTGATACCTTGTTGCCTTTCTTATAAAGAATGCTTAACAGTCAGTTGTCCAATCGTTTTCACTAGAAAAAAAAAGCCAATTAAGAAAATTATAAACATTGATACCTTTAGTGCTAGTTATTTCTAAGCTCCTGATGTGACTGATCCCATCACTAAGGTTATAATCCTGGTGGTGAAGACCCAGCAAGCCGTCTAGAGTACGTGCAGTGATTTGTACGTGATTTGTTCATCCACACGGACCTGTTTGACACTACCAAGAAGGTATTGGCTGCCGGCTTGGTTGTTATGGTGTATGTGCTTGGAGCTGCATACAGGATCAGTGTGGACAAGGACTGTCCGACTGCGGGTGATATGGCGTTGTGCGGGTCTTTTTAATCTGCAACAGACGACTTACTACTCTCATAACGTCAGCTTCAAACTCTGACGTCCTTGATCGGAATGGAGCTATAGAGGAATAGAAAATCTACAGAAGAACTCGTCAATTTATTTATCTGCAACCGTTACCGCCTCCTGGTTGGGTATTGCGTAAGCGTCCACCCACTTGGTGAAGTAATCTGAAGCCACAAGTATGTACCGATTGGTGGTCTCCCCGGGAGATATAGGTCCCACTATATCTACAGCTACTATTTGCATAGGGTACCCGGTACTAACCTCACGTGATGGTGTTTTCCTTCCGGCACATTTAGGGCACGAACTACACCACTCCTGCACATCCTTAGCATGTCCCGGCCAATAGAACCGTTCTTTGAGACTCAATATATCTTTTCTGATAGCTGCTGGAGCTACCACCTGCAAATGAATTTTACCCTGGTTGTTTTCATAGCGCCTACACAGTATACCATCTTTTAGTACTAATTGTTCCCAGTGCTGTACTAAAATGCTCAGTTCTTTACATTTCCCTTCTAACTATGAATGAGGTGTTGCTATGATTCCTCTTGTATGACATGTTCCCCAACCAGAGAGCTAGGGACGTAGGGATCACTGCCAGCAAGCCTTATCTTCAGCTGAAGTGGGATCTGCAGAGATGATGTCAGGCAGGTGCTGATGATGTCATAGTCCATCGCAAGGGATTCCTTACTGTGACATAGTGGCCTCCTATGACCTCATACAGGGCGAGGGATTCTGCTGAAGATATGAAGTTATCCCGTAGGCTATCGAAGCAGGAATAGAGGAAAACATGGTTCTAGCTGAAGTTTAAATATTATTTTTTATTTTAATCTTTAATCTCCAGGGCCAGGTCCTACGCGTAGGACCAAACTTTCAACATTTGTTCTAACTTGAAATAAAATAATCTAGCATCCATGTCTTCATTGTTCTGTGATGTCACATCATACTTAATTTAAATATTAATTTTAACGTGATTGAGGTGGCCTGAAATACCTGTTAAATATTTTATTGTTGCAGAAAAATGTATGACAACTGTAGGTTTTTAAAAATGATTTATCTAGCTTGATGTGTGTGCTACTTTACAAAATCTTTGGCAGTTCCATATCCAATCAGTTTTGCCATTTTCTACTGACGATGCAGTACTCCTTACATGCATTTAGCTATATTTTCAAAACAAAACCTACTGACCAGAAAGCACATATATTGAGATGATAATGTTAATTAACTACAGTCCAACTCTGCCTAAATGGCTTTTGAAGCAATCTCGTGTACAGCATCCATACAGGTCATTCTCTCCAATGTTTGAGCATCCTACACAATAATATGATGTCTTTGCTGAACATATCCTGCACTTCCGTTGCTTTCGACCAGTTGCACCACTGTATGAAGGGGTGTGTTTTACAAAATCTAGTCGATGGCATACATCGATCTGTATGCAGTAAACAAATTATGCCACCAACTATGAGTGTACCATTGTCGCTCAAACGCCAAGGACCCCTGGCGGTAGTGATTGTGCACATCTATAGCACCAAAGCAGCTGAAAATAAGTTCTATTATTGAAGGTCGAGAGATCTCTTTATAGTAGGTAACTGTTTCATACATTCCATCTTTTTCCACCTTCTTGTGTAGTTTACGTTTTCTGGGATTCCCAGGAAGGGTCGTACCTGCATTTGAAATAATGGTCTTCAACTTTCTGTCTTTCCAACTAAGTGCATACATATTTGTGTTCTGTGGTGCAGATGGATCAATTAATAAAGTATCTCGTACTGCCCAAACATGCCCATGAGGTAACAAAGACTGCTTGTGGCTGGTAGGATGGTCAATATCTGCAGAAGGACCAGGTACATCATCGCTGTTAAACATAAAAAATATACATGTACGTGAACTTTGCATCATGTATACATTGCATACTTGCATGCATATACATGTAATGTATAGTACAGTAGCGGTCAAAATAAAGTTTCCGTAACGTGCAGTTTTACGGAAGCCGTAAAGTGTGATAATTAACGTGCGGTTCCCGCGGTCGTTAAAATAAACTGATTAAACCACGCCACCACAAAGGCGTCACGACGGTTAAATTATGTAGTCCGTTTAAACGGCAAGTAGTCGTAAGTAACGGCGTAAATAAAAAACGGCGATGATAACGCCGTTTTATGTGCACGTGCTCGCTTCCCGACTCGTCGCCTGTGCTTTTTCAAAATGGTTTACTCCCACTACCAAAAGCTGCGTATCCTGTTCTTTTTTTCGAAAGGTTTAAATCCACCTGCCATTTTAAAACGCCTAGAAGAAGAAGGCATGTACGCAACTAGGCAAGGCATATTGAAGTTTATCAAGAAGTTCAAATCAGATGGCACTATTGGAAGAAAGCCTGGGGGTGGACGTAAGTCGAAGGTAACGGCGGAAGTAAAAGCCATCGTTGAAGAGCAGATGAAGAAGGATGATGAAACAACTGCGTCGCAACTGCACGCTCTTTTGAATGCTCGGGGTCATTACCTATCGTTTAGAACGATACTTCGGTGCAGAAGTGCTTTGGGCTGGACCTTTCGCGGAAGCGCATACTGCCAGATGATACGGGAGCCAAATAAACTGAAGAGACTGGATTGGGCAAAACTACACCTGCACGAGGCTGAAACAGGATTCAAGGACGTGCTCTGGACGGATGAGTGCACAGTGCAGCTGGAGTCACATCGCCGCTTCTGCTGTCGCAAGCGAGGAGAGCCACCCAAAAACAAACCTAGGTACAGTTAAATATCGTATCATGTATTACATTTGCAAATTTATTTATAGGGCTAAACATCCTACCAAAGTTCATGTCTGGGCAGGTATCAGTATTGAAGGAGCAACAGGAATCTGCATCTTCGATGGGATCATGAAGGCTCCATTATATGTTGAAATCCTGCAAGATACATTGCTACCATTTTTATCAGATATCCTTCCCCACAGCCATCGTTTTATGGCAGACAATGACCCAAAACACACGTCACGGCTGGCTCAACGGTTCATCTCGGACAATAGGATAAACTGGTGGAGAACGCCTGCAGAGTCACCGGACTGCAATCCCATAGAGAATCTGTGGCATGAATTAAAGGAGTATATGAGAAGAGAAATCAAGCCGCGAACAAAAGATGAGCTTATTGCTGGTATAATTGCATTTTGGCATACTGTAGATAAAGAGAAGTGCCAGAAATATATTAGACATCTGAGGAAAGTTATACCTAAGGTCATTGAACTCAATGGTGCTGCAACTGGTTATTGATTATTTTGCATATACATGAACACGTATAAATAAGACTGATTTTTTTGGAATGTCCACCCGGCACTGTACCAATCATATGGGAGGGAAAGTTTGTGCATGACATATCTTAGGTGCCTATTATTTTAAAAAGGAGGCAGTTTGTGGCTTGTTGGAAGAAGGTGCTTTCTTTTATTTTTAAACAAAGGTGGTTTGTTTCACTGTCTTTGTGCCTAACATAGAACAAATATTTACTTGTAGCTGTGCTGATTAGCAAACATTCCACACATCCTTATAGGGAGGTGTTTGTGCAGTGATCTAATGCCTATCAAAGGGGAGGAGGGGGTTTTGACATAAGGATGCCTATCAAAGGGGAGGAGGGGGTTTGGGCGTCCTGATGCCTATCAATGGGGAGGAGGTAGTTTGGGCGTATAATGCCTATCAAAGGGGAGGAGGGGGTTTGGGCATCCTGATGCCTATCAATGGGGAGGAGGTAGTTTGGGCGTACTGATGCCTATCAAAGGGGAGGAGGGGGTTTGGGTGTCCCGATGCCTATCAAAGGGGAGGAGGGGGTTTGGGTGTCCTGGTGCCTATCAATGGGGAGGAGGTAGTTTGGGCGTATAATGCCTATCAAAGGGGAGGAGGGGGTTTGGGTGTCCTGATGCCTATCAATGGGGAGGAGGTAGTTTGGGCGTATAATGCCTATCAAAGGGGAGGAGGGGGTTTGGGTGTCCTGATGCCTATCAAAGAGGAGGAGGGGGTTTGGGTGTCCTGGTGCCTATCAATGGGGAGGAGGTAGTTTGGGCGTATAATGCCTATCAAAGGGGAGGAGGGGGTTTGGGTGTCCTGATGCCTATCAATGGGGAGGAGGTAGTTTGGGCGTATAATGCCTATCAAAGGGGAGGAGGGGGTTTGGGTGTCCTGATGCCTATCAAAGGGGAGGAGGTAGTTTGGGCGTATAATGCCTATCAAAGGGGAGGAGGGGGTTTGGGTGTCCTGATGCCTATCAAAGGGGAGGAGGGGGTTTGGGCGTATAATGCCTATCAAAGGGGAGGAGGGGGGTTGGGTGTCCTGATGCCTATCAATGGGGAGGAGGTAGTTTGGGCGTATAATGCCTATCAAAGGGGAGGAGGGGGTTTGGGCGTCCTGATGCCTATCAATGGGGAGGAGGTAGTTTGGGCGTATAATGCCTATCAAAGGGGAGGAGGGGGTTAGGGTGTCCTGATGCCTATCAATGGGGAGGAGGTAGTTTGGGCGTATAATGCCTATCAAAGGGGAGGAGGGGGTTTGGGTGTCTTGATGCCTATCAAAGGGGAGGAGGGGGTTTGGGTGTCCTGATGCCTATCAATGGGGAGGAGGTAGTTTGGGCGTCCTGATGCCTATCAAAGGGGAGGAGGTAGTTTGGGTGTCCTGATGCCTATCAATGGGGAGGAGGTAGTTTGGGTGTCCTGATGCCTATCAAAGGGGAGGAGGTAGTTTGGGCGTACAATGCCTATCAAAGGGGAGGAGGGGGTTTGGGCGTCCTGATGCCTATCAATGGGGAGGAGGTAGT
Organism: Eunapius fragilis; assembly: GCA_963681505.1. Classification (NCBI taxonomy): domain Eukaryota; kingdom Metazoa; phylum Porifera; class Demospongiae; order Spongillida; family Spongillidae; genus Eunapius; species Eunapius fragilis. The sequence continues at coordinate 4,503,012 of OY811979.1, read as the reverse complement.
TTGGGCGTATAATGCCTATCAAAGGGGAGGAGGGGGTTTGGGTGTCCTGATGCCTATCAAAGAGGAGGAGGGGGTTTGGGTGTCCTGATGCCTATCAAAGGGGAGGAGGTAGTTTGGGTGTCCTGATGCCTATCAAAGGGGAGGAGGTAGTTTGGGCGTACAATGCCTATCAAAGGGGAGGAGGGGGTTTGGGCGTCCTGATGCCTATCAATGGGGAGGAGGTAGTTTGGGCGTATAATGCCTATCAAAGGGGAGGAGGGGGTTTGGGTGTCCTGATGCCTATCAAAGGGGAGGAGGTAGTGTGGGCGTATAATGCCTATCAAAGGGGAGGAGGGGGTTTGGGTGTCCTGATGCCTATCAATGGGGAGGAGGTAGTTTGGGCGTATAATGCCTATCAAAGGGGAGGAGGGGGTTTGGGTGTCCTGATGTCTATCAATGGGGAGGAGGTAGTTTGGGCGTATAATGCCTATCAAAGGGGAGGAGGGGGTTTGGGTGTCCTGATGCCTATCAATGGGGAGGAGGTAGTTTGGGCGTATAATGCCTATCAAAGGGGAGGAGGGGGTTTGGGCGTCCTGATGCCTATCAATGGGGAGGAGGGGGTTTGGGTGTCTTGATGCCTATCAATGGGGAGGAGGTAGTTTGGGCGTCCTGATGCCTATCAAAGGGGAGGAGGTAGTTTGGGTGTCCTGATGCCTATCAAAGGGGAGGAGGTAGTTTGGGCGTATAATGCCTATCAAAGGGGAGGAGGGGGTTTGGGTGTCCTGATGCCTATCAAAGGGGAGGAGGTAGTTTGGGCGTATAATGCCTATCAAAGGGGAGGAGGGGGGTTGGGTGTCTTGATGCCTATCAAAGGGGAGGAGGGGGTTTGGGTGTCTTGATGCCTATCAAAGGGGAGGAGGGGGTTTGGGCGTCCTGATGCCTATCAAAGGGGAGGAGGTAGTTTGGGTGTCCTGATGCCTATCAAAGGGGAGGAGGTAGTTTGGGCGTATAATGCCTATCAAAGGGGAGGAGGGGGTTTGGGTGTCCTGATGCCTATCAAAGGGGAGGAGGGGGTTTGGGTGTCCTGATGCCTATCAATGGGGAGGAGGTAGTTTGGGTGTCCTGATGCCTATCAAAGGGGAGGAGGTAGTTTGGGCGTATAATGCCTATCAAAGGGGAGGAGGGGGTTTGGGTGTCCTGATGCCTATCAATGGGGAGGAGGTAGTTTGGGTGTCCTGATGCCTATCAAAGGGGAGGAGGTAGTTTGGGCGTATAATGCCTATCAAAGGGGAGGAGGGGGTTTGGGCGTCTTGATGCCTATCAATGGGGAGGAGGTAGTTTGGGCGTCCTGATGCCTATCAAAGGGGAGGAGGTAGTTTGGGTGTCCTGATGCCTATCAAAGGGGAGGAGGTAGTTTGGGCGTATAATGCCTATCAAAGGGGAGGAGGGGGTTTGGGTGTCCTGATGCCTATCAAAGGGGAGGAGGGGGTTTGGGCGTCCTGATGCCTATCAATGGGGAGGAGGTAGTTTGGGCTTACTGATGCCTATCAAAGGGGAGGAGGGGGTTTGGGCAACTACTCAGAGGGATTGAGAGATTTTTTTAAAAAGGATTTACTAAAGCTGTGCTGATTGGTAGTTATTTGACACATAAGGGAGGTGTTTGTATGATCTAATGCCAATCAAAGGGGAGGTGGCTTTGGGTGTACTCATGCCTAACTGATGCCAATCAAAGGGGAGGTGGGGGATTGGGGCTTGTCACTAGGTGTATTTAACATGCATGCTAAATTCACTAACTGCTACATATACACATTGCAAAAAACTACAGCCAGAATCACTACACCATGAAAACGCGGTCTCACTTTGGCCTTAAACGTTTGCAACTTTGTTGGACAGCTTCCATACACTTTTTCCAAAGATCTTCAAAGCCAACAGTGTTATTCCAATATTGTGGAAGCTGTTGAAACATGATATCCTTTAAATATTGAAGTTCCCTAACAGGTAGTGCATGCAGAGTACCAGTTCCAAAAGGTGTGCATCGTATCATAACGTCATCTCCAAATATAGCTTCTCTTGCTAACTTTTGGGCTAAAGTAGGTGCCTTTCCCTCACCTTTAAGCTTAGAATTTTTAATTAGTACTACCTCCACAGAAGATAGGCGCTCTTTCTGTATAGCAGATGAGGGTAGAGGTTGTCCAGGAGGCACATCTTTGCCCTCTGCTGTCCCTTGAGGTGGTTGTACAGAGGAGGACTGAGATGATGCACTACCACCCAGGGCCAGTTGGGCCAGTATGGAAGACATTGGTGACTGAGATGGAATAGAAGTGCCCATTGCTAGTTGAGGTGGAGCAAAAGACATTGGTGACTGAGATGGTAAAGAAGTGTAAGGTGGTATAGAACTGCTCAGTGCTGGTTGAGGTGGAACAGACGACATTGGTGACTGAGATGGTACAGAAGTGTAAGATGGTATTGAAATGCCCAGTGCTGGTTGGGTTGGAACAGAAGACATTGGTGACTGAGATGGTATAGAACTGCCTAGTGCTGGTTGAGATGGAACAAAAGACACTGGTGACTGAGATGGTACAGAAGTGTGAGATGGCATAGAAGTGCCCAGTGCTGGTTGAGGTGGAACAAAAGACACTGGTGACTGAGGTGATAAAGTACTGCCCAGTGCCAGCTCGAATGGTGCAGAAGTGGATACTGGAGATTCAGACAGCGTAGGAGCTTCAGTAATGGATGTTGAATAGTGAGGTGCAGCCAACAGTCGAGGGGCAAATCTGGATGGTGTGAGAATGTGCCTTGTTGTTTGAACAGATACTTGTTCGAGTGCAGTTAATCTTTTCACTAAGTTGTCAATTAGTTGCTCCACTTTGGTAAGACGATACTGAAGATCTTGAACAGTTGCTTGCAGCAATATGCGGTCCTGTAAACCTGAAATGTTGTGTTTGCTACAAGGTAGTGATTGTGCAACAAAAGCACCTACCAGGTAATGAAATGTCAGAATCAGATGAGTATGATGAGAGTGATGAGGATAATTGTTCACCATCTAAATACAAAAATAGTAAAGTAATGTTTATACATGTAAATCAAGATTTTCTTGCCATACTGCTTACCTCCAGCTGATGTATATGTAACACCATTAGGTTTGGAAACAGTGCCTGTAGCATGTTTGCTAATCGCAGAGCCTTTTGGGTATAAATGTACATGTTCATTATAAAGTATAGAACTCTAAATGTTACATACCTCCTGCATCTGTCACCGCTGCTGTGGATGGTAGATTAGAACTATAAACTAACATTCATTTTTACTAGAGCAAATTAGTCTTACCTTTTTCATGTAAAGCAATTTGCAGGATTTTTCCCACAGCAGCAGGTTTCCTAGGCTTCTTTTTGATAGCATCACTACCCTTCTTGCTGCCCTTTCCTTCATTTGCTTTAAATTTCTTTACTCTTTTTGGTGGTGACTGCTCTTCCATCTTCTCTACATCCTCCTCTTGCACCTTCTCATCATTTGCATCCTTATTCTTTTTCCCTCTATTATCATCCCTCTTTCTTTGCACTGACTGCTCTTCCATCTTCTCTAAATCCTCCTCTCGCACCTTCTCATCATTTACATCCTTACTCTTTTTCCCTCTATTATCATCCCTCTTTCTTTGCACTGACTGCTCTTCCATCTTCTGTACATCCTCCTCTTGCACCTTCTCAAAAGGTGTGTAGGTACCATCAATAAAGCCTTCCTCAAGAGCTGCCATCTCATCCTTGGTACCTATATACATGTATGAGTGACAAATTTTAACATGCCCGTTTTTTCTAATACAGTCTACCCTCGATATAGTCCGTGCTACGGGAACCCCCAAACTAGCGGACTGTAGGACAAACGGATAGTAGCGATGCGAAGTTTAGCTTACGAAGGGTTAGTAGTTGGCAAGAAAAATAGCGGACATTATCGCGGATGGACTGTATCGAAGCGGACACTATCGAGGGTAGACTGTAGCAATAGAATCAAATGCGGTAGGCTTATGTAAACTGTGGTTTAACTATCAGATGTTTCCTTGGTTACGCTATTAAGTAACAGCAATGCATCTTGTCACCTCGCAGATATACATTTCTATCGTAACATAAAGCTAGGTTAGATGCACGTGCGTGTGCTTGTGCATATATGCGCTTGCTTACCTTTTGCCAAAATCTTTCCAACATACTCCTTTCTGTGCACCTTCACCTTACAGTTCTCACCGATCTTATCGGACGACAACGTGTCTCCAGATACTACTGACACCGACTCTTCATCTGGCCAGTGAACTAAATAGTAATTGTCTATACATGGTGACAGGTGGGTATATTAAAACATCGGTAGACAATCCTTTTTCTCTTACCGGATTGAATTATCTTCAGCGATCTCCTAAGGCTGGTTGGGTTCATCTTGATGCGTCAATAATCAAAAACCGTTCTCGAGCGTAAATATCAACGCCGTTACGATCACACGTCAAATGTAACGCCGTTGAAATATACGCCACGTGTGTGCGTGCGCATACAATAACGTAACGGGCGTTCAACGGTTTAAGAACTAATTAAAACGCCGTTCTAATACCGCGCGGTTTCTATAATTGCACAACGCCGTTTACGTGAAACTGCACGTTACGGAAACTTTATTCTGACCGCTACTGTATGTCGCGCATGCAAGTGCGTACCGTTGAGGTTCGCCGCTCTTTTCGTCCGTGGAAGAGTCTTTACTCCCATCTTCACTATCATCTGCTGGCAAAGGACTGTTTTCATCTACCTGAAGTACTTCACGGGGCTTTTTCTTTACCTTTCTAGGCGCTGAGGCTTTTAGCTGCCCAAAGACATGCGGCAAACAAATGGCTTTTGTAGATTTTGTCGTGGAGCCCCCGTCTTCCCACTGCACTACATACTTTTTATTATGTGGAGTGCTAGAGACCTGCCTTATAACCCCCTTCTTTCCATAGTTCTTCTTTATCTTCACGACGATATCTGTGCCTACTCGAAGTTGACCCGCCATTATTACAACTATGTGGCTTTGCTTTATACTGCATGTCTCGATCAATCACGTATAATAAGGAGGTTGTCCAATTTTTTGCTCTGAAAAGTATCACTGAAGACAATAGAGTTTTTATTCCATTCTTCTTGCATACTGTTTGCCCAAAATACTAACTTTTACCTGCGTCCTATGCGAGTTTGCTTTCATGAGTGCGTGCTTGAAATGATTGGTACAAATTCAAGTATTACGGTCTTGAATGATAGTACAGCAAATTCAAATGACAATAATCAATGGACGTTTGACAGTAACTAACCCCCTTAATGGACTTTTGACAGTAACTAACCCCTACCTCGTTGTAGGCCACCAGAGAACCACTCCAGTCCATGAAGGGGACTCCCTTCCCAGCACATGAGGCTCATCCTCACACATATCTACCCAACTAAAAAATCTTAGATTAATAGCAGTATAATCTACTTTTTATTTAATATACTTTAAAACACGCTGACCCCCTGTCAAAGCTGGTCGACAAGATGTATTGGTGAGACAGATGAATTGGTCCCCCAGAACAATACATCTTTAGATGAAATATGAGTTGTACTGTGCTCATTGTAGCTGTTATGACAACCAAAAATAGTGCATCCAATGAGTGCGCACCACAAGAGTAGAAGTAGGTAGTAGAAGTAGGTAGTCAACATTGTGGCTTTGGCTAAAGAAATGGTGGCCGGCTAGGCACATCACGGTTACGTTGATGGTCGTATGGAGCCCGCGGAGTGTGGGCAGGTTGTCGGTGATATCGATAATACCCACACCTACGATCATAGACTAGACTTGTTCCTGTGATCCCATCACTAAGGTTATAATCCTGGTGGTGAAGACCCAACAAGCCGTCTAGAGTACGTGCAGTGATTTGTATGTGCAGTGATTTGTTCATCCACACAGACCCGTTCGACCCTACCAAGAAGGTATCGGCTGCCGGCTTGGTTGTTACAGTGTATGTGCTAGGAGCTGCATACTGGATCAGTGTGGACAAGGACCACGTGTATCTGGACTACGGGCAGTGGCGTAGTGTGATAGTTGAGCGCCCGGGTACATAACGCCCTAATGGCGCCCCCCCCTCCCCCCCCCCCCCGCGCGCGCGCGCGCTATTCGTACCTGTGTGTTATATAACCGCTATTTTCAATCATTCACATGTATAATACACGGAAATGAAACTTGTTTCTTGCTATAGATATATTCGTCTGACTTTTGCTGATGCAAATGTGTCAATAACTTCATCAAAGTTAATACACTCCAACGTTTCTCTTTCTATACTCAATAGAGCAAGGTTGCTAAATCGATCTTGTCCCATCGACGAACGCAAGTAGGACAAAATTAGTTTTAATTTGCTGAAAGCGTTCACAACTGGCGATAGATACAGCAATTGTAAGCAATATTTGGAGTGAAATGCGGAGATTCGGGAATACATCATCTCCATATGATATGATAAATGACAGAAGTTCTATAGGAGTCTTTGGAGAAATATCGCCTCTATTATTAAGTAGCATCCTGCAATCACAAACTTCAGTAGAGAGGTCTTCCCCGTTTATGTCAGTGTCATAGAATTTTCCTAGCTCAACACAATGATTATGGTGAGCAAGGGCATAATTGCTATTCAGTAAATTTGTCACATCAAGTAGAAAGCCGAATTTAGAATTCATGTCATCCAATCGCGAGAAACGTGTTAAAATCTCTTGGTGGAGCCTGTCAAGAATGCTTCTTAAAACTCGCTTAATCTCCTGTTCGGCAGTTAGTCCGGCATCCAGAGACAATTCATCAGGCATTCGTCGTCTTCTCCTAATCCGACGCTCCACATCTATTCCCCAATCTGTGCATCGTATCTTTGCATTCTCTATAGCATCAAGGCACAATTGGTCACCATCAGTGGCAAGGTTATGTTGCAAACCATTCAGGTCAGCTGCAGCATCCTTAAAATTCATGCTTGGATCCTGCAACCTCTTCTGAACACGATCTAGTTTTCCAAGAATTGTGTTCCAAAATTGCAACAAAACAAAAAATTCAAATTTCAAAATCGCTGCTAACAGAATCTGTGCTTCACTTCTGGTATCATGTGTCATGGTTGTATCATCGAATAACTTTTCAAGCAATCCCACCAATTCATCTAGACCAATACAAATTGCTTTCACAGCCTCTGCACGTGAACTCCATCGAGTTTCACATTCCCGCTTCACTACAAGTGGAAGCACATTTTTCAGCTCTTCCCACCGTAGGGTTGAGGCCGAGAAAAACGTATAAATTTTTTCGATTGTTCCAAAAAAGGTCACAACAATTGGATCCTGTTTGGCAGAGTGCAGTCCAGCTTAGTTCAAACTGTGATTGTCACAGTTTAGAAACAATGCACGGTGATTTCTGGCACATATCCGTTGTTGAAGACCTGATATATGACCAGCCATTACAGATGCATTATTGTAGCACTGTGACCTGCAATCACCCAGAGGTCTTCCGTCAGATTCCGAACGCTCCAGAATGACCTTCTCGAGGGTAGAGGCATCTTTTGAATGCAACTCTATAAAACCCAGAAACACTTCTTTGATACAGACTTTCTTGCATACAAAATTAATGTCAACAAACCGAATTACCTGTGATCACTGCTCCCGATGGGCAAGATCAGGTGTTGAGTCTACGAGTAAACCATAGTACTTGCTTTTTATGATGTCTTGTACCAATCGATTTCTTACACTGTTTGCAAGAATACTGATAAATTCGTTCTGAATATCTGGGGATAAGTATGAGACAGACTTAGGATTGTCTCTTGCATATTTCAGATGTTCTGAAATAATAGGATCATATTGACCAATCAGTTTCAGGAGAGAAAGGAAGTTTCCCGGATTATCACAGTCATCGCTCAATCGTTCTTCATGACCACGTAGTGCTAAGTTTTGGGAAGCAAGATATTTGATACACGCTAGCATAGTTTTTAAAACTTCTCGCCATCGCTGTTTTTCAGATAGAATCATCGCTTCAGTGCAAGCATCAATCCCTATACCAGAAGTTATTCTTCGCTCTGCTTCTTTCCACATTGTAAACGATTTGCGATGACTAGGACTGTTCTCATGTAAGACTAATTTTTCTGGCTTCTTCCATTTGCTGAACCCAGTACCTAATTCAAAAGCCGATCTGCAATTAGCCGATGAGGATGTAAACAATAAACAACAAAAGCAATATGCAACTTTATTTAGTGGTGAATATAATAACCAAGAGCGGTTCACAATACTTCCATTGGCAAGGTGACGCTGAAACCAAAAGCGCGTCATTGAACGTTCGCCAGTTGACGTGGAAAAGGGACCGCAGGCATTCTGAAACATAATTGACCCTGTTTTTATCATTTCATCTCGTAGGGACTGTGGTATGACTGAAAGATGTGAAACTGGATCGAATGTCAAATGGCCAACGTCATGATAACTTATAATGTCAAGTGTGCTACCAGATCTGCACTCCACAGAGGTAATATTGCCTAAGAAGGAACTTGCATCGTCCAATGTGCTAGTGGAGTTATCTTCATTAATTGAGTCATGATTGTCGTCGTTCATTTCAATTTCATTTGCGTCAGTGGATGTTTCAGACCTGAGTTTATCATCCTGAAAATGACCACCATCTGATTCTGCAGAAAAAGGCTGCTTCCTGAGAAAACCCTCCATCATTTTTCTGCATTTTGCTGCTTCACTCTCTAGTACCTTCCTTCTTTTGCGACTTTGAGCTCCGCTACGTTTCATTCTCTGAGCCGGTCCTTCCCTAAGCGCTCACAAGTTATCTGGCGATCCGAGATTCCGAACTGTAAAAGCGTGACACTGTGTATTAAACAGAATATGAAGGTGTCGATTGTGTACCGTATCTTCTATGTCCAGGATTAGAAAGGAATTTAAAAGTTTGCGTGCATGCGCAGATGTTTACCTTCTTACCTTATAGGTGGCATTAAGTGCCCGTTCGGCGTTCGCGACTTTGCGTTGGCGAGATAATTAATTATCTCTCGTCTTTTTGGCGCCCCCTTATCCCTGCGCCCGGGGACATATGTCCCCCCTTGCCCCCCCCCTCGCTACGCCACTGACTACGGGATGGGACTCTGCCTGGATCCTGCCACTGGTACTACATGTAGCTATCCCGCTCATGCCCAATGACACTATAAAAGGATAAGTGGCTTTAATTAAAGCCAGCTTCTTTGTTCAACATAGAGATGGTTTAGTTGTCACAGGTGCTATGGTGACAAGCCTCCTATATTGACTACCTCTTCCACTTTATTCACCTGGTGTTTATCAGCTTAATTCTTAGATTAATGAGTTCCATAGAAATATCATTGGTTGGGCTGTGATTTGTCCCCCCCCCCCCCCTCTTGCAAATGCCACTGGCAGGACAAACAGTAGTCATGGCAACTGAGTCCATCTTCCTCTAAGCACGCAAATTTAATGAAATCATGTACCAAAAGTACAGGTACAAAGCCTGAAGACCTTGCAGGCAGACGACACAAAATCATTAGTGGTGTGCTGATAATTTGAATACTTACGGTAGGAGGGGGGTGTTGTGAGGGTGATATTGTTACTGGAGGGTTTTTAAAAACCAAAAACCAGCAAATTGGCAATTTAAAAAAGTGCCCTTATAATCTGAATGTTTATACTGCATCGAAGTGATTATTTTTTATGATAATACAAAGCAGCAACCAGCTGCCGTGACTGATGAACCTGGTACCTGTGTACATCAGTTAAGGGTGCTGGTAAAAAAAAAGTACAGGTGCTGCCGGTTCGTCAGTCAGATATGGCGGCTGCTTACTTTCTGACACAGCGGTGAGCCATTGTTTTATTTGAACTTTGTTTCGTCCTTGCTATAAACTGATACCTATTTCATATCCTTGTGATACAATCACCAGTTACATGGTCATTTGTACCGTCTAAATCTCATATTGTAACACCACTTCCCATATATATTCTCCTGTACAAATGATGCAATATGTGTACACCAAGTTGTACTGTTTATTAACTGCAACCCTGAATAAATAATTTTGGGGTAACTTAAGCATGGCCACACAGCCCATGAGCTCCATGACCTTCAAAATGTGTGCCTGACATGCATGCTCGATCGAATCCTTGTCTTCCACTGCTGGCATAATGTCAATGTCTGCAGTACTTTGATCGTGATCGTGACGGGCCCGAGCTACACATTCAGGATTTAACCAATCTGGTGGTGGTTCAGACTAAGCTCTTTCCTTGCTTGGTCGGCCACGCGTACATGGAGCAGCATTTTACGCATGCAGTTTGTTATTGCATCACACTTGTTGCACACTTTGAAAACCAATAGGAAAAATGCTTGCCGATCAACATTAAAAAAAAAAAACGAGGAAGTGCACCCATACAAGTATGTTGTTATATACGTCACAAAGTTATAATTTATACCAAATGGCTCACTGAGAGTTGGCCTATCAGCCAATATGCTTTGAAAATCAGAAACAACTTTTTTTGGCTTAAGGTCGATGTGACATTCTATTCTCATGGAAGCGGTGTTAGTGTGTGGCACATGCATAGTTGATGTGTTATTCATCCATTAGGCGGGCTTGATTTGTATACAGAAGACCATCGTAGTCACATCAGTTTATTGATGAATGATGGACTGAAAAAAAAACGTTTGTACATTTGGAATATTAGGCCCGCCTCACTTCTATAGGTAAGCACGAATATCTCTTCTTCAGCGCTATAACCTGCTGCATATATAATAGCATTCTGATGTTATGCTCTCATGTGCACTTGGTCCAAGTATATTCTTCCATTTAGAAAAGATGACAATGGAAATAAGATTGTCAAATCAGGATGACGACAGCTGGAAACTAGAAAAAATACCAAAAACAATCTGCAAGAGTTGTTCATGAATTATCATGAAATACAGTATGTAAGTTTTTGGGGAAGGCATTGCTCCATTACAAACCTTGATTCCTTTGTCTTATGACTTGCTGGGACCCTTAGCTCGGTACTAAAGGGTGGTAAAAAGGAAGTAAAATAGTTAGAGGCCGACTGGTTCCTTTTGTAAGTCTTCTGTGTGCGTTACTTAGTATAATTTAGAGCTGTCCAAATCAAAGTGCAGAGCCTGCTAAGTAACAAAAGAGGTAACGTCAGCTTAGCTTTTGCTGAAAGGTCTCTCTATAGGCACAGAGCACATAGAAAAGGAGTCGGTTGACCATTGAAACTAACTATTCTAAGGCTTTGCTTAAAGGTCCAGATGGTAGCTGGCTTTGCCCTTTTGTCTAGACACTTGTAGTAGTAAAAGCGTGTAACGTACTCTGTGTTGTAGTGTCCCCGTAGCTACCAAAGTGTGTGGGAGGTCAGAAGTGGTGTCCGTACCTTCGTTATAGCTGTTAGCGCTTATCTGGACAGTCCAACGAATCTCGCTACTTCCATATGTGGTAGATTAGGTGTGACAGAGAAGCTTGAAGCGTGTAGTTTGGGCCCCAAATGGTTAGAGGGGGGATACCGATAGTGTAGCAACCTCTCCAAGAACGAGGACCACCTCAACAGACCAAACTAGTCACCACGTAGAGTTGGCAGTGTCCAGATTAGCCGTTAGTTGTGCATACGAGCTAGCTAGCTAGGTCCCTAGACGTTGAGCTAACTATAAAATTTCTCGATTAATTCAGAACACAAAAATTTCACTTTCCAAACATGTACAGCAGTACTTGATCATGGTGGTCGAGTATGTGGTGCTGGTGGTGTAGTGGAGGTGGCAGGTAGGGTTGTGTGGGGAGGGGTGTACAGGTTTGGTGAGATCAGTTCAGAGTGGGTGACAGGCAGATGTGGAAGCCACACTAGCGGTATGTGGAGGAGAGTTATAGTATCTGTCGGTGGTTGGTTATAAGGGTGGGGTGTGTAGTAAGGAGGTGAGGGTGTTAAGGGAGGGAGGTGAACCTCCATGACTGAGATGTTGGTAGTGTTATGGGTCATATGTGGTTAGTGTAAGTGGAGGTGCTGTTAGTGATGGGAGGAGGGGAAGGTGATGGGCATAGGTACCTGTACTTGAATGACGTTCAGATATTTGATGGTTGGGCATGGAACATGGGACCTCCACTTCATTGGCTATGTGTGGCCATGTCTGCAGTGGTCCACGGAGACCTGGTGTTTGTGGTGGGAGGCGCGGACATGGAGTGGGCAGTGTGTCTGCCAACGTCACTGACCTGGTGAGCCACTGAACATCATGTAGCATCTCTGTTCTGTGTGTAGCTACACCACGTTACTCACGTCAGCGTACACACTACACACACGTCACTGCCCACAGTCCGCTCCAACTGCTCCAGTCACATGCACACACATGCACATACGCACGTACACGTAGACCTAAACGTGTGTTGTGTGTACATCGTATGTCTTGACAGCAGTACAGACATCCTTTGTTATTGTGTTACCATCTTCACCTACACACATAGGCACCATTACAACCAAGATGAACTCTATCAAACAGACAAAGAGGGCCATATTCCCTGTGCAGGTGGATGTGTGAGTGTGCGTGAACTACCTGAGGACTATGCAAACAGTTCCATTGAAATGAATATATTAACAACTATTCCGAAGACAAAACACCTGCATGGTAAGCGAACACCACATGTCATTCAAAATGCTTAGTTTTTCATCTTTGTAATCCCCACCACCGCCTACTTGTGAAACATGCGTGACCTTGAAACACAAACAGCGCGAGGGCTGTGCGTGAAATGAATTATTTAACCCACAAGCACATGGTATTATTAGTAAATGTGATGACTGTGTTAACCCTGAAGACCTGTATATATTGCATTAATGTGTCCTTTTGTGGTCAAAGCTCTGCTAACAATGACACATTGTGTTTTTTTTTTCACATGGCCCCCTCCACCGTCACTGCTTCCCTCCCTCCCCACTCCCTCCCAGGTGTACTCTGATGTGGGGAACACTTTGCATGTATATCTCTATGACACTACTGGACAGTTTAAGTAAGTATTCACAGAGCAGTAGCTACAGCAATATAGAGTTGGGTGTGGCATTCTCACTTTCTCCCCAAACAACAGTGTCATTTGAAAGGAAATGAAAAAGGGATACAACTTTGCCTGCATAAATATTATGTAACTTCCCAGTATGCAACTCCAAGCACGTACGCCATAATGGGCTATTCCATTTTATAATCGTACACCCCCACGGAAGACAAGTTTAAAAATACATCTACCCTGGACAGCTCATGTGAGCACACAACCCCCTGGACAGTACGTTGTACCTCCCCTAGGACAGCTTTGATTAAAAATTTGTCCCCTGGACAAATTCACACTACTCCCCCTGGACACATGTTTAACACCTTCATATGGATGCCCCCTGGACAATTGTCTTGAACCCCCTCAGGACATAGACGTAGTGGACACTGGTCATCCCTTGGACAACTTTATATGGAGACCTCCTGGACAATTGTTTTGAAACATCCCCCCCCCCCCCCCCCCCCCCTCAGGACACAGACGTAGTAGACACTGCTCACCCTTTGGAAAACTCCATGGTCGTGAATCCCCCCAGGACAAAAGCATAGTGATCACCTACTGTACCCCCTCCCCCCACAAGCATAGTGATCACCTACTGTACCCCCTCCCCCCACAAGCATAGTGACCACCTATTGTACCATCCCCCTCCCCCCACAAGCATAGTAATCACCTACTGTACCCCCTCCCCCCACAAGCATAGTGACCACCTATTGTACCATCCCCCTCCCCCCACAAGCATAGTAATCACCTACTGTACCCCCTCCCCCCACAAGCATAGTGACCACCTATTGTACCATCCCCCTCCCCCCACAAGCATAGTAATCACCTACTGTACCCCCTCCCCCCACAAGCATAGTGACCACCTATTGTACCATCCCCCTCCCCCCACAAGCATAGTGATCACCTACTGTACCCCCTCCCCCCACAAGCATAGTGACCACCTATTGTACCATCCCCCTCCCCCCACAAGCATAGTGATCACCTACTGTACCCCCTCCCCCCACAAGCATAGTGACCACCTATTGTACCATCCCCCTCCCCCCACAAGCATAGTGATCACCTACTGTACCCCCTCCCCCCACAAGCATAGTGATCACCTATTGTACCATCCCCCTCCCAGGACACAAACATTATTATTATTTCAACTAATTAATTCATTATAGTTCTTCGACTAATCAATACTTCTCCCCACACCATAGGACACGATTGCTTAAACACTGGTTCTCCTTGGACTTACTGTCAACCACGTTTTACACCTTTGTGTTTTCCTGGACAATTACTTATAACCTTTCCTTCCCTCCCTCCCTTCTCCAGGGACACTCCTATTAAATAAAGAGGCCCTTGGATGCCTCCCCAATGTATCTCTGTAAAATAAATCATAATTTACGCGTAGTGGATAATGAATGACCTTTGTGTTATTTGCACGGCCATACCCAGAGGGGGTTCGTAACCAGGGAAACCCGTAAAATTGCTAGTAAAAACAGAGATCATATATAGAGGGATTGGAAACGAATCACGTGCGCCATAGACTCCTGTACTTGCGTGCGCGGGCAATGCTCAATAGTGCGATTCACACCTCTATATGTGTTGGAAGGGGTGGATTTCTGGAGGGAAGGATAGAAAATCTGCTGGTGTGCATCAGCCTCGGTGAGTTAGCTGTGTTTCGGTATCAGCAAATGCGCAAAAATACTTGCCTTAAGTAAATATAGTTATTTATTTACGAACAAGTCTTCGTAAGGTACTTTACTTGCGCGTGTACGTATTTGTGGGGGTGCTGTTCCTAAACGCAGTGGGTATTCTGCTCAAACCTTATAAAATGTGATTGTGCATAGTCTGTTGTAGTCGACCGTGGGGTTTTTATTAAGCCATCGTGTCTATCGCGTCCGCTATATCGATTTTTGACCGCGAAATTCGTTTTACCAAGCGTAACTTTGTGGAACCGTATCTACGCCATCCTATACCAAAAAATTCTCTTGCATATGATTTCGACTGCGCATTGTGTATTTTAGTCGAAGAGGGTACTTTTACGTGTAATGCGATCTCTGTTATTTATATCTGATTTGTTTGTACATGTAGGTATGAGTACACGGCGATTCCGATTATGCCCCGTGAAGAACCTAGAAAGAAGGAAAAGCAAGCAACTCTCTCTCTCGTTGTCTCCATTCCTCGACATCGCATTCATGTGGTTGGCATGCTTGTGTGCGATGAAAGAGTTCCTAAGCATGAATCACCTGAACCTTCTCTACCTGCATCCCTACCTGTATCATTCCCTTTGTCGGTTTTTAAGGATTTGACGACAAAGTTCTAGTAATGAGCTTGGTAGGAGGCTACAAATGTTATCTTTTCCTCCATCCTGGGTAATTTCCTCCCTGATACCACTTACCCTGTGCAAGATGCAAGTCCAGGATGTAATGAAGCCAATTGTGCTGATGTCTGTGGTGGTGAAGGACGAGATGGTATGGGCTGTGAGAATCCTCAATTCTACCTTCGATGTAAACAGCTTTCCTATGGTCAATAACATTCCACCCAAGCTATTCTCAGTATCTGATGTTCTGAATCTGGTGAATGTTTTAGTTCTGCATAGGTTTTATAGTTAGCTGCACCTGAAGCCTTAAAAGTCATTGGTAGCATTGTCCGCGTTAATTAGTGTTGATTGGCCTCGTTTCCAATCCCTCTATATATGATCTCTGGTAAAAAGTAAAATCTGATTTTACTACAAATTTTACGGGTTTCCCTGGTTACGAACCCCCTCTGGGTTGTCGTACAACCGTTTATATAATTTGCACGCTCTGTCAAGATGGCGACTGTGACGTCAAATGTCGTGCCAGAGGAATTTTACGACTAATTACAGGTATTAAATGCTTCAGATTAGTAATCACGTGCGAATCAAAGCATAAATTTAGACGCGGCGAATAAAGGAACATGAAAACACGCGATCTTTTTGTTGTATAATTTCTTCTGTCTTTGCCTTCAGACATAACATGTTCAGTTACTTCTCCTATACTAGAAACATGGTGGCCTAGCTGCGTATCTTAGAAGATGGACGTGCACCGGCACAAGCCTTTGTCAAGAGTTCACCCGTTTTTTCAGGATTTGTTAGTGTGAGGTAGGTTATGCACACGTACCGCTCAGAACGTGGTCACACTAACTATGTTAGGCATTTCTCATCCTCATTTTGGAAGGTATAGTGTGTTGGTTCTAAAAAAAATGGACTTGTTTTGCACTAGACGTGTAGGAATTTTAGTTTCATCGTTTTCTGAGCTTGCATGTGCTTGTGTACCTGTTTTGAAAAGTGGGTGATTCTCCAAACGTACATTAAGTGTTCTCTGTATAAAGAGACCATTTTGCAAGGAAGGTTTGTTTTATTGGCATCGGATTCTGAGTTACACTCATATGTAAGGAAGAGCAAAACGAGATGTACTTCATGCATGTACCTGTCTTGGGTGCAATCCTTAGTGTTTTTAATGATGTTATTTTCAAATCCTGAGTGAGCAGTGAGGGACTTTAAAGAGTGCTTGGTTTTCTAAAATTGTTGCTGCAAAAAGTGATTTTTTGTGTGTGTCTTCGCCTCGTACTAGTGTGTTTTGACGATGAACTCAGTAAATAAAATTTAGAAAGAAGTGGGTTTTATGAGGTGGTCATGGGCATTTACTGGAGGTGGTCATGAGCATGTACTGGAGGTGGTCATGTACTGGAGGTGGTCATGGGCATTTACTGGAGGTGGTCATGGTCATGTACTGGAGGTGGTCATGGGCATTTACTGGAGGTAGTCATGTACTGGAGGTGGTCATGGGCATGTACTGGAGGTGGTCATGGTCATGTACTGGAGGTGGTCATGGTCATGTACTGGAGGTGGTCATGGTCATGTACTGGAGGTGGTCATGGTCATGTACTGGAGGTGGTCATGGGCATTTACTGGAGGTGGTCATGAGCATGTACTTGAGGTGGTCATGTACTGGAGGTGGTCATGGGCATTTACTGGAGGTGGTCATGGTCATTTACTGGAGGTGGTCATGTACTGGAGGTGGTCATGGGCATTTACTGGAGGTGGTCATGGTCATGTACTGGAGGTGGTCATGGTCATGTACTGGAGGTGGTCATGGGCATTTACTGGAGGTGGTCATGGTCATGTACTGGAGGTGGTCATGGTCATGTACTGGAGGTGGTCATGGTCATGTACTGGAGGTGGTCATGGGCATTTACTGGAGGTGGTCATGAGCATGTACTTGAGGTGGTCATGTACTGGAGGTGGTCATGGGCATTTACTGGAGGTGGTCATGGTCATGTACTGGAGGTGGTCATGGTCATGTACTGGAGGTGGTCATGGGCATTTACTGGAGGTGGTCATGAGCATGTACTGGAGGTAGTCATGTACTGGAGGTGGTCATGTACTGGAGGTGGTCATGTACTGGAGGTGGTCATGTACTGGAGGTGGTCATGTACTGGAGGTGGTCATGGTCATGTACTGGAGGTGGTCATGGTCATTTACTGGAGGTGGTCATGGGCATGTACTGGAGGTGGTCATGTACTGGAGGTGGTCATGTACTGGAGGTGGTCATGTACTGGAGGTGGTCATGGTCATGTACTGGAGGTGGTCATGTACTGGAGGTGGTCATGGTCATGTACTGGAGGTGGTCATGGTCATGTACTGGAGGTGGTCATGGTCATGTACTGGAGGTGGTCATGGTCATGTACTGGAGGTGGTCATGGTCATTTACTGGAGGTGGTCATGAGCATGTACTGGAGGTAGTCATGTACTGGAGGTGGTCATGTACTGGAGGTGGTCATGTACTGGAGGTGGTCATGTACTGGAGGTGGTCATGTACTGGAGGTGGTCATGGTCATGTACTGGAGGTGGTCATGTACTGGAGGTGGTCATGTACTGGAGGTGGTCATGGTCATGTACTGGAGGTGGTCATGTACTGGAGGTGGTCATGGTCATGTACTGGAGGTGGTCATGGTCATGGACTGGCGGTGGTCATGGTCATGTACTTGAGGTGGTCATGTACTGGAGGTGGTCATGGGCATTTACTGGAGGTGGTCATGGTCATGTACTGGAGGTGGTCATGGTCATGTACTGGAGGTGGTCATGTGCTGGAGGTGGTCATGTACTGGAGGTGGTCATGGTCATACTAGAGGTGGTTATGGTCATGTACTGGAGGTGGTCATGAGCATGTACTGGAGGTGGTCATGAGCATGAACTGGAGGTGGTCATGGGCATTTACTGCAGGTGGTCATGGGCATTTACTGGAGGTGGTCATGGTCATGTACTGGAGGTGGTCATGGTCATGTACTGGAGGTGGTCATGGTCATGTACTGGAGGTGGTCATGGTCATGTACTGGAGGTGGTCATGGTCATGTACTGGAGGTGGTCATGGTCATGTACTGGAGGTGGTCATGGTCATGTACTGGAGGTGGTCATGGTCATGTACTGGAGGTGGTCATGGTCATGTACTGGAGGTGGTTATGGTCATGTACTGGCGGTGGTCATGGTCATGTACTGGAGGTGGTCATGGGCATGTACTGGAGGTGGTCATGTACTGGAGGTGGTCATGGTCATGTACTGGAGGTGGTCATGAGCATGTACTGGAGGTGGTCATGGGCATGTCCTGGTGGAGACATGAGAGCATGTAGGAGAGGCCAGCGAAATGGAATGCAGCATATACATGTTGTATGTGGTTGTGTACACAGCCCAGGTGTTGATAAGCCAGAGGAGACCTTAGCTGATAGCATCAACAGACACATTCAACCCATAATCTGATCTGGAGGTGTTTAATTAAGTAAAACCACACTAGAAGCCCTATGTATGAAATCTCTGGGGATTGAGATGTATAGATATTGAATCTTGTGAGGTTCATGACCAACTCCAGTACATGCTCATGACCACCTCCAGTACATGACCACCACCTCTAGTACATGACCACCTCCAGTACAATCTCATGTCCCATGACCTCCACATTTCGTTGCCTCCAAGTTCAAAATGGTTCATCTTGCTTCATTGCTATACAGTTCAGTCAATTACAGATGTTCTGCAATTGAAAAAAAAAAAAACCATTTGCCATTAAATATCTTTAAACAATATAAGCTGGTAATGGGAAGGCTGAATGTTCTAGACCTGAGTAACAGCTGGCTCTCTGCTTTTATTGAATACATACTCCATGACTTTAATGGGAGATTTGCATATGGTCCTGGCAAACTCAACAGCTGTCTATACTAGGATTACTAATTTGATATTTTTGGATGGCTTTTGGTGTGTGTGTGTGTGTGTGTGTGTGTGTGTGTGTGTGTGTGTGTGTGTGTGTGTGTGTGTGTGCGAACATGGGCTTTCCACCTCTGAATCACCCTCTAATATTACCTTAATATGTGGCCCCCCCATTTCATTTAGAAGGCAGTGCTTTGTTGATATGTAAGAGCAACAGTGGTCTTACATTTTGAAAACTTCTGCTGTTATGGATACTTGCAGTGAAGTGAATGTTGCTGCTACCCTATCACTATAGATTGTGGCTGGGAAGTTTATATAGACAGCCAGCTGAATGCTAACACCATGTTCAACTACACCATGGCTTCTTTATTTCAGCACACAAGGTGCCAGCAATATATAGCTGTAGTTTTTTGGAGGGAGGGGTACAGCCACCAGCACAATTAGGACAGTCACCAGCAACATTAACTGGTTATGATCAGATAAGCAATAAAATGGCTGAAATTGTTAGAGCTTGTGCTGTTGTGGTAGCTATTTTGATGAGAATGAAGCAAAAGATGGCGGAAAAGATTGAAATGGTTGGCATCAGTGTTGCAGTTCTTGGGTAGTTTAGTTCTAGATGCCATTTTAGACACTTTTATTAATCATTTATTTGGTGGTGGTTATGGTTTGTTTGAAGTAGTCACTTGGAAGTAGTTAGAGCAGTGTTTGACTTTGGACAACATGTTGCCAGCGACCTACACACACACATATTAGGTTATATTGCTGGCAACTTTTCCTGCTGACTAGTTGCCAGCGATATCACCTAGTGTGTTCCAGGCCTTAGAAAGTTATACTAAGCTTGGTATCAAAATTAGATCTGCCCAATATTTTAAAGGGGATTTTTTGTGTGGCCAGAATATGCCCACCCAAAGCTGGCCTATCAAAATGGTAGTGAAGCAAGAGATGGAATCAAAGTAGAGACTAGTAACCAGCAGATCAATTGCACTAAGATTGGGCATCCATTAATGTTGGGACCAGGCAAACCCTAAATCCTTAGCGCCTTGGTCCTACCTAAAACCATTTAATAGGGGGTGTGGTGCACCAACTCTTATGTTGTGTTTCATGGCATATTGCAAGCATAGAGGCTGCTTGTGTATGGTCCAGTATTTTAGCTTTGGCAAGGTAAATGAGGATTTTGATATGTACCAAATGGGACAGCAATCCAATAAATTTTCAGTCGTCTACCATTTTGATTTGTTTTTATATGTGCTGGTGACACCATTATACACTAACACATAGTAGGCACTGCCTGTAGTAATTGAATATTAACATAGACAGTCTGGCTGCATTAATGGAATTATTGAGAACGCAATCCCCAGGAGCTAATGCATCTTTTTAAGTGCTGAAGCACATGGTGCACCCCAGAAGTTCAGGATAGCTGGACAATCAGAACTGTAACTTCCATCAGCTGCCGGATCATTTGTAGTGGCGTCCTTGGGTGTCATGTTTTGCTATTGTGTGTTATTTAATAATACATATGCTGCTGCCAACCAAGCATGCGCATTCAGTAAGTATTACACTGCCAACAAGAAAGAGTATAAATGCCCATGGGAGAAGGGAAGAGCGTAGCTGAAGGGAAGGAGATGTGTGCTGTCCAATTAGTTTGTTCCAATGGCCCATGGTGCCCTGGGCAAAGATGATCTCCATCTGTTCATAGACATTGGCAGGATCAACATGTGATCACCAGTCTATCCCAATCTCCCTCCAAACATATTGCCATAATATAGGTTAAAACAAACTCAGTGATGCTGTTTGAGCTGCATAGGCTCAACCTTGCATTTGGTGAGGGCCAATCCTTTCCAGGTGGATCCCTTCTTAAAGTTTAACTGCTAGTTAGGGTGTGTGCATTGCCTTTGTGTTTAAATAATATATTCCCTTGTACTCATAAAAATAGTCCTAATTTATTATCATCAATTATTATAGGGAAAGGTACAACACAGACGTAGCAATGTCAAGTAAAAAGCATTGGAACAGGCTAGCTGGAGATTCAGCTGGACAAGACAGTTTGGTCATATTATTATTATTCATATTCCTTCCAAATTGTTGTGTGCATTTGAATAAGGTTCTGCACTGAGGACAGTATTAATTTTGCATATAAATTCTGCAATTTTTATTTATTTGTAGCTGGCTGTGACAAAAAATCCATCATGCCTGTGTTTATTAAGCAAGTCTTGTTATAATAACATGTTATTGATTGATGGCTTGTACACACAAGGCCAGCACCACACAGAGATTGGTGTCTTTTCAGCATGCAGCTACTCTTTGCTCAGATGGAGTTGAACTATCACTTCACCCTGAAGATAATTCCTATCCCTTTGAGTACTTACTTACACACACGACGTGGGAAACATACCTATTCCCATACAGTACCCCGGACGGCTCACGTCTCCCATCCCAGGACAAAAACCTGTTCCCCTACAGTACCTGGACTGCTCACATCTCTCCCTCCAGGACAAAAACGTGTTACCCTACGGTACCCAGTATAGCTCACGTCTCTCCCCCTAGGACACACACCTGTACCCCTACAGTACCCCGGACGGCTCATGTTGCTCCCCCCAGGACACACACCTGTTCCTACATGTATACAGTACCCCGGACGGCTCACGTCTCTCCTTAAAAGACACATACCTGTTACCCTACAATACCCCGGACAGCTCATGTTGCTCCCCCCAGGACACACACTTGTACCCCTACAGTACCCTGGAGAGCTCACATCGCTCCCCACAGGACACACACCTGTACCCCTACAGTACCCCGGACGGCTCACGTCTCTCCCCACAGGACACACACCTGTTCCCCTACAGTACCCCGGACGGCTCACGTCCCAGGACACAAACCTGTTCCCCTACAGTACCCCGGACGGCTCACGTCGCTCCCCCCAGGATACACACCTGTTCCTCTACAGTACCCTGGAGAGCTCACATCGCTCCCCACAGGACACACACCTGTACCCCTACAGTACCCCGGACGGCTCACGTCTCTCCTAAAAGGACACACACCTGTTCCCCTACAGTACCCCGGACGGCTCACATCACTCCCCCCAGGACTAACACCTGTACCCCTACAGTACCCCAGACGGCTCACGTCACTCCCCCCAGGACACAAACCTGTTCCCCTACAGTACCCCGGATGGCTCACGTCGCTCCCCCCAGGACACACACCTGTTCCCCTACAGTACCCCGGACGGCTCACGTCTCTCCTTAAAGGACACACACCTGTTCCCCTACAGTACCCCGGACGGCTCACGTCCCAGGACACACACCTGTTCCTCTACAGTACCCCGGATGGCTCACGTCTCTCCCCCCAGGACACACACCCCTAAAGTACCCCGGACGGCTCACGTCGCTCCCCCCAGGACACACACCTGTTCCCCTACAGTACCCTGGACGGCTCACGTCACTCCCCCCAGGACACAAACCTGTTCCCCTACAGTACCCCGGACGGCTCACGTCACTCCCCCCAGGACACAAACCTGTTCCCCTACAGTACCCCGGATGGCTCACGTCGCTCCCCCCAGGACACACACCTGTTCCCCTATGGACGGCTCACATCGCTCCCCCCAGGACACACACTTGTACCCCTACAGTACCTCGGACGGCTCACGTCGCTCCCCCCAGGACACACACCTGTTCCCCTACAGTACCCCGGACGGCTCACGTCACTCCCCCCAGGACACAAACCTGTTCCCCTACAGTACCCCGGATGGCTCACGTCGCTCCCCCCAGGACACACACCTGTTCCCCTATGGACGGCTCACATCGCTCCCCCCAGGACACACACTTGTACCCCTACAGTACCTCGGACGGCTCACGTCGCTCCCTCCAGGACCCCCAGGACACACACCTGTTCCCCTACAGTACCCCGGACGGCTCACGTCACTCCCCCCAGGACACAAACCTGTTCCCCTACAGTACCCCGGATGGCTCACGTCGCTCCCCCCAGGACACACACCTGTTCCCCTATGGACGGCTCACATCGCTCCCCCCAGGACACACACTTGTACCCCTACAGTACCTCGGACGGCTCACGTCGCTCCCTCCAGGACCCCCAGGACACACACCTGTTCCCCTACAGTACCCCGGACGGCTCACGTCACTCCCCCCAGGACACAAACCTGTTCCCCTACAGTACCCCGGATGGCTCACGTCGCTCCCCCCAGGACACACACCTGTTCCCCTATGGACGGCTCACATCGCTCCCCCCAGGACACACACTTGTACCCCTACAGTACCTCGGACGGCTCACGTCGCTCCCTCCAGGACCCCCAGGACACACACCTGTTCCCCTACAGTACCCCGGACGACTCACGTCACTCCCCCCAGGACACATACCTGTTCCTCTACAGTACCCCGGACGCTCACCCCAGGACACAAATTGAGAGGCACAAGCCCCCCTGGACAAACATTGGACATGCCCCCCAGGACACTAATTCTTGTCTTCTGTGGGGGTGTACGATTAAATAATGCAATAGCCCAATGACCCAGCCGGCAGCCGATACCTTCTTGGTAGCGTCGAACTTGTCTTGTTGTTTTTGTCTGCTGGTGAGCTCAATTGTAATAATAATGTTATTTTCCCTCATTCTCCGCCCTTAATTCCTATAGAAGCGTGATGTGGAGCTGTCGTGCGAAACGAAAGAAAGCCGACCAACCCATCGCCGTCTTTCAACCCAATTTTACGGGCGATCAATTTACGGACGAATGTTCAAGACCGGACGATCATTTTACGGACAAGAGATCGACTTCCAGTTACGAACTTATACTAGTATATGCGAAGTTTTTATATTTCTATTAGTTCTATTAATTCGTCATCGTCTTATCACGTGATTGCAAACCCGAGGGTGGGCCTATCCGTGACGTTATAATGATCACGTGCATAATGAATCACGTGAGCAAAGACAGTGCGTTTCACTCGATGTATTAACGATAGTGGATTACACTTATGGTATATCACGTGAGCATTCGCTAGTGTAATGCACTATTTTTACTTAGTGATATTCACTGCTACTAGAATCGAGTGTATGTTACTAGAATTATCGAGTGCTATATTAATCTGGTATGTCACTAGACAATTGTAGTGACGTGCACTACCTTTTATTTACTGTGTGTGCATGCGGCAGCAGGTTCAATATAGGATTGATTGAGGGTTGATGAAGTCATTAATAAAACTTCACTAGCGTCTGGAGGGACAACGGAGAAACGGATCGCTTATCTCTTTATCGCGATGGAATGAGAGCACAACGACCTACAGTTCTACGTTGGTTTCGTGTCATAAAACGGTGTGGTTATAGAGAAACAACTGTTTCTCGTGCCCAGTCCTAAAATAATTCTCCATCGTCGTCGTCGTCGTCTTCTTAGGAAGGGCTAGGAACGGTTTAGAAGGACGGGAGTAGTACCAATCGCTTCGAAATTTACCGGCACGTTATCCATACATGTCATATAGACACATATCAAGTTCTATTTAATAATGTATCTGAACCTGCGGCAGCAGGTTCAATATAGGATTGATTAAGGGTTGATGAATGTCATTAATAAAACTTCACTAGCGTCTGGAGAGACAACGGAGAAACGGATCGCTTATCTCTTTATCGCGACGGAATGAGAGCACAACGATCTACAGTTCTACGTTGGTTCCGTGTCATAAAACGGTGTGGTTATAGAGAAACAAACAATTTCCTGTTTCTCGTGCCCAGTCCTAAAATAATTCTCCATCGTCGTCGTCGTCTTCTTCTTCTTCTTCTTCTTCTTCTTCTTCTTAGGAAGGTATAACTCGAGCTAGGAACGGTTTAGAAGGACGGGAATAGTACCAATCGCTTCGAAATTCACCGGCACGTTATCCATATGGACACATATCAAGTTCTATTTTAAAATGTATAAATAGATTTTTATTAATAATTTTAAGTCTCTAACCTGCACTAAATATATTTGGTGTTCCTATCGCAGTTTAGTTGTTACTTTGGCTATTATAGTGAAGTTGCTAAAAATGCCTTCGTGTAATCAAAGAAGTGTCTAAGCAACGAGCGGAATACCTCCAGAAGCAAGACGAGAACAAAGCTAAAGCCCGAGCGCTCTACAAGGCCAATCAGAATGCCTCTGTTAGCGACAGCTACAAGGCCGATCCCGAAAAGAAGAAGGCCTCTGTGCGCTACAACTACAAGGCCGATCCCGAAAAGAAGGCTTCTGTACGCGATACCTACAAGGCCGATCCCGAAAAGAAGAAGGCTTCTGTATATGCGACAGTACAACGCAGATATTGAATCTATAAGCGATCTGCTAAAAGGCGGCGATATGAAGAGGACCTCGAGGAGAACCGTGCTGCTAAAAGGTGGCTATATGAAAAGGACTTGGAGGAGAACCGTGCTGCTAAAAGGCGGCGATATGAAGAGGACCTCGAGGCAAACCGCGCTGATAATAGACAGAAATACGAGGACAATTCAGCTGCCATTAAAGCGTCTAAATAGAGTCGGTATTGGAATGACCCCGCTGTCCGATTGGCTAAATGTGCTTCCGAGAGGACGCGGTACCGCAGGGGTCACAGAACTACCACTACCACCCAAAGGTATGTTATGGCATGTTGTATTAACATTAAAAAGCTGTGTATGCAACATTTGCATAGTCGGGCGGCCCGTTTGGTCGGGCTTGTCACCCTACTACCTGACCAAACGCGGTAGTAGGGCCCGCCCGACTATGTACAGCACGGATCTGCACAAAACCATTCACTAAAGCATGCATGGTGACTCAACTGTGTGTACAGTAGATTGTTTTAATCTGATAAGGCTTCCTTACATTGTACTTATCGATCTACACTGAGCCATGTAGTTCACTTCCTGAGTTCCCACACTATCCATCTATACAAAAGTCGGCTACACCTCCATGTTTAGATGGGAGCATTATTACTGGATCAAATTTGACCAATAGATTTTTAGCAAAACTGATACACATACACCCCTTCCCTCCCTGTCATTTATATGATAGAATTGGACCAATAGAATCGGACCAATAGAATCATAGCACAGTCTACACACGTGTTAAGGCTTTGCAAGGTATAAAAGTCATTCACCCGCTGAATAGTGCACTTTGCAAAAAAGAGGTAAATATTTAATAATACAATGTGGATTCTAGGCTTTGCACTAAAAAGAAAGAGGTAAAAATTTAATCATACTCTCTGTCACGTACATGTAGATGGCAGCTAAAGACCTCAGATGTTTTTTCACCAACAAGGGGTCAGAGGAGGAAGAGGATGACTACATTCATCCTCTGACTCCTCTCCCCTTCACCCCGCCACCACCATCACCAGTGCTGTCCCCACCACCACCACCAGTGCTGCCCCCACCGGCGCTCCCGCCGGCACCACCAGCGCTGTCCCCACCACCACCACCAGCGCGTCCCTACCACCACCACCAGCGCTGCCCCCATCATCACCAGCAGTGCTGCCCACCAGGCCCACCTGGCCAGAACAAGCATGGCGAGGGGGACGGCCCCGAAGAAGAAGAGGGTGTGGGCGAGGACACATCATCATACATTCTACTAATTCTTATTATTATTATAATAATTATGATTATTGACTACGATAGGGCGAAAAAAAACTTATGAAACAAGTAAATAAAAACATTCTCTAACGAGAGAGTTGTTGGTATATAGGATTGACCAATGGTGGTGTAAAAAGCACGGAAACAAGAGTGACAGAAATTTTACTGGAAATTTGAAATAGGCCTATATTTAGCACACTTACAATATAACAGTGCATGCCTGACTGGGCTAAATATAGGCCTATTTCAAATTTCCAGTAAAATTTCTGTCACTCTTGTTTCCGTGCTTTTTACACCACCATTGGTCAATCCTATATACCAACAACTCTCTCGTTAGAGAATGTTTTTATTTACTTGTGTAATAGATATTTATTAATAACTTTAGGCACTCTAACCTGCACAATAAAAATTTGGTGTTCCTATCGCAGTTTAGTTGTTAGTGAAGTTGTTTTTCTAAAAATGCCTTCGCGTAATCAAAAGAAGAGATAAAAGCAATGAGCGGAATACCTCCAAAAGCAAGACGAGAACAAAGCTAAAGCCCGAGCGCTCTACAAGGCCGATCCCGAAAAGAAGAAGGCCTCTGTACGCGACAGCTACAACGCGGATATTGAATCTATAAGCGATCTGCTAAAAGGCGGCGATATAAAGAGGACCTTGAGGAGAACCGTGCTGCTAAAAGGCGGCTAAATGAAGAGGACCTCGAGGAGAACCGTGCTGCTAAAAGGCGGCGATATGAAGAGGACCTCGAGGGGAACCGCGCTGCTAACAGGCGGCGATATGAAGAGGACCTCGAGGAGAACCGTGCTGCTAAAGGCGGCGATATGAAGAGGACCTCGAGGAGAACCGTGCTGCTAAAAGGCGGCGATATGAAGAGGACCTCGAGGAGAACCGTGCTGCTAAAAGGCGGCGATATGAAGAGACCTCGAGGAGAACCATGCTGCTAAAAGGCGGCGATATGAAGAGGACCTCGAGGGGAACCGCGCTGCTAACAGGCGGCGATATGAAGAGGACCTCGAGGAGAACCGTGCTGCTAAAAGGCGGCGATATGAAGAGGACCTCGAGGAGAACCGTGCTGCTAAAAGGCGGCGATATGAAGAGACCTCGAGGAGAACCATGCTGCTAAAAGGCGGCGATATGAAGAGGACCTCGAGGGGAACCGCGCTGCTAACAGGCAGAAATACGAGGACAATTCAGCTGCCATTAATTCATCACTGGCTATATTTTCAGGTTTCATTTTTGTCCTTAATGTTACACTTAATAACCATCAATAAAAAAAAGCATAAACACATTTGGAGTAATATTGAATAAATTACATGATTATACCAACAGATTAAATGGAAAGTGAATGGGCATGGTTGTTTATTTGTTGCTTCAAAAGCTTTCACATCAACTTCCTATGCTTCGCACAATTTTCGCTGTGTGCATCCCATGATTTGAGCTGAAAGGAAAACTACAGTTAATATCAAAAAATACAGAACCAGTTATTGGGTGTGGGGATATACACAAACCAAAGGGGCTGTGGTTACCTGACAGTCTCTTCCACAATACCACTCCTGCTGACACCCGAACACAGGTATGTTGCCTCATTACCACAGCGTGAGCACATGCGTACGCTCTTTGGTTTGGACTTCTGGGACGGGGCAGGAATTGGATGAACTTTTGATGGTTAACCGATGCCTTGGTTTCGGGTCGACGCCTGCTTCGTTGGGATGGAAACCGAGCTTGGAAATGGACTGTGATGACCTGCAAGAAATTCCTCGGTCGGATACAGCATGCGCTGGGATATAGACCCGCCACCACCACCACCATGCTGTGCATGCTGCAAGCTACTGCCGGGTACATGGGCAGGTACAGGAGACGGGAAATACACACCGGCCTGGACCAACGCCTTTGGCTGTGGAGGCATTCCCGCCTACAGAGCGTACTCCGAACTCGAAGGTTGGTGCTGTTGGACAAACATGGGTGAGGATGACTGTGCTAGCTGGATGTCATGAGTGGCCTGCATGTTGCCAGAAGGCATGGTATTGTGTATGTGGGGCAAAGGCTGGGGCGTGTACACAATGTAGTAAGTAGGAGGGGAGGACATAAAGGTGGCCGCCACATCCAGCCCCGCACTGGAGGTGGGGGCGTGGCCTGTGCCCACTGCTGCTGCCAATTGGACCGACGCACCAACAACGGGGCTGGAGGCAAGCGGGTGCTGGCATGGCCTGGGTACCACCTTGACCTTGATGGCAGTCTTGTGTGCGTCATCTCCAATGACCGGCTGACCGTGCTTTCTGACCTGCTGGGCAACATGTTCGTATTTCTTGCCATTGGCTTGGAATTTCTTCAAAGGCAGCCATGAGCTTATTCTCGTTTGATTCCACAAAGGCATCCTGGATGGCCTTCAGCATTTCTTCTGACCCCGAGCTGCCCGAATGACTTGTGGTGCCCGCCACAGATGTCGCACCCTTGTGTAAAGCACACTTGGCCACGGCTTGGTCATTCTTGCCTAGCGACGAGATCCAATGGGTCAAACCATCTCCCCTTTCTAACGATTTTAGTGCCTTTGATGTCCCGGGGAGAGGGCCAACAACAGAGGAACTCACTGGAGACGTGCCCTTCTCAGTTCCTTCACTTGGAATAGGACAGTCCTCATTGGACTGGCCTTTAGCTGAAACAATGGTAAATGGCTTATTGCTGTGGGACTGGGCACCAGTGGAAAGCGGAAAAGTCGACGACTTGTTGTGGCTTGTGTCAGATGAAGTGCTAGTACAGGTGTCGGCAAGGGAGTGTGAAGCAATGCAGTGGTCATTCGAAGACGTTGTGGTGCATGTGTACGTGAGTATGAAAGGGGCTGGGGCCAAGGATGCTTGCTGCTTCACGTGCATCTGTTGTTGCTTAGGTGTCAGCCCGGGAGGGGGAGGGAGAGAGAGGAGAGAGGGAGGAGAGAGGGAGGAGAGAGGGGGGGAGGAGAGGGAGGAGAGAGGGAGGAGAGAGGGAGAGAGGGGGGAGGGAGAGGGAGGAGAGAGGGAGGAGAGAGGGAGAGAGGGGGGAGGGAGAGGGAGGAGAGAGGGGGGAGGGAGAGGGAGAGGGAGGAGAGAGGGGGAGGGAGAGAGAGGGGGAGGGAGAGGGAGGAGAGAGGGGGGAGGGAGAGGGAGGGGGGAGGGAGAGGGAGGGGGGAGGGAGAGGGAGGGGGGAGGGAGAGGGAGGAGAGAGGAGGAGAGAGAGGGAGGAGAGAGGGAGGAGAGGGGGAGGGAGAGGGAGGAGAGAGGGAGAGAGGGGGGAGGGAGAGGGAGGAGAGAGGGGGGAGGGAGAGGGAGAGGGAGGAGAGAGGGGGAGGGAGAGAGAGGGGGAGGGAGAGGGAGGAGAGAGGGGGGAGGGAGAGGGAGGGGGGAGGGGGAGGGAGGGGGGAGGGAGAGGGAGGAGAGAGATGGGGAGGGAGAGGGAGGGCAGGAGAGGGAGGGAGGGAGAGGGAGGAGAGAGGAGGAGAGAGAGGGAGGAGAGAGGGAGGAGAGAGGGGGAGGAGAGGGAGGAGAGAGGGAGAGAGGGGGGAGGGAGAGGGAGGAGAGAGGGGGGAGGGAGAGGGAGAGGGAGGAGAGAGGGGGAGGGAGAGAGAGGGGGAGGGAGAGGGAGGAGAGAGGGGGAGGAGAGGGAGGGGGGAGGGAGAGGGAGGGGGAGGGAGAGGGAGGGGGGAGGGAGAGGGAGGGGGGAGGGAGAGGGAGGGGGGAGGGAGAGGGAGGGGGAGGGAGAGGGAGGGGGGAGGGAGAGGGAGGGGGGGAGGGAGAGGGAGGGGGGAGGGAGAGGGAGGGGGGAGGGAGAGGGAGGGGGGAGGGAGAGGGAGGGGGGAGGGAGAGGGAGGGGGGAGGGAGAGGGAGGAGAGAGATGGGGAGGGAGAGGGAGGGCAGGAGAGGGAGGGAGGGAGAGGGAGGAGAGAGGAGGAGAGAGAGGGAGGAGAGAGGGGGAGGGAGAGGGAGGAGAGAGGG
Source organism: Eunapius fragilis (assembly GCA_963681505.1). NCBI lineage: Eukaryota > Metazoa > Porifera > Demospongiae > Spongillida > Spongillidae > Eunapius > Eunapius fragilis. The sequence continues at coordinate 4,472,290 of OY811979.1, read as the reverse complement.
AGGAGAGAGGGGGGAGGGAGAGGGAGGAGAGAGGGGGGAGGGAGAGGGAGGAGAGAGGGGGGGGAGTGGAGATGAGGAGGGGGAGGGAGAGAGAGGAGAGAGGGGGGAGGAGAGGGAGGAGAGAGGGAGAGGGAGAGAGAGGAGTGAGGGGGGAGGAAGAGGGAGGAGAGAAGGGGGAGGGAGAGGGAGGGAGGGAGGAGAGAGATGGGGAGGGAGAGGGAGGGAGGGAGGGAGGGAGAGGGAGGAGAGAGGGGGAGGGAGAGGGAGGAGAGAGGGGGGAGAGAGGGGGGAGGGAGAGGGAGGAGAGAGGGGGGAGGGAGAGGGAGAGAGAGGGGAGGGAGAGAGAGGAGAGAGGGGGAGGGAGAGAGAGGAGAGCTCTAGGGAGGGAGAGGGAGGAGAGAGGGGGAGGAGAGGCAGGAGAGATGGGGAGGAAAGAGGGGGAGGAGAGGGAGGAGAGAGGGGGAGGAGAGAGATGGGGAGGGAGAGAGAGGGAAGGGAGAGGGAGGAGAGAGATGGGGAGGAGAGAGGGGGGAGGAGAGAGATGGGGAGGGAGAGAGAGAGGAAGGGAGAGGGAGGAGAGAGGGGGAGGGAGAGGGAGGTAAGAGGGGGGAGGGAGAGGGAGGAGAGAGTGGGGAGGGAGAGGGAGGGAGGGAGAGGGGGGGAGGGAGAGGGAGGAGAGAGATGGGGAGGGAGAGGGAGGGAGGGAGAGGGAGGAGAGGGGGAGAGAGAGGGAGGAGAGAGGGGGAGGGAGAGGGAGAGGGAGGTGAGGTGTCTGGTGTAGAGGACGTCGGTGACAAAGAGGGCGGGGTCGTGGGGAAGGTTGCCAAGGGGAACGTGTGCATAGCAAGCCTGTACAAGCTGGTTCTAAAATGCATGTTATACAGGTGTTACATGTACGTGTAACATCCAACTGCAGTGGTGTTATATGTACATGTATAACATCGTGTTGCACAGTCTGGGGGACTTGAGCCGGAGATAATATTATCTCTGCTTGAACTAAGTGTATGACCACACGGTTAGACTGTGGTCCAGATGTTTAGTTAGTGTTAAAAGTTGATGCTGGTTCTGCTGAGCCATTTTACAATCACTAATCGACAAGCTACATATGCGTATGTGCAGGCAGGGCTAGGAGACATCACACCAATTAGCCTCTAAACAGTCATGAAAAAAAGCGTCTTTTAAGATAAAAAATGATTCAGTCGACACTACACACCCAACCTACTAAACAGGCGACCCAATAAAAAGGGGAATCCCAAGCACATGTATGTTGCATACTGCGTGCAACCATGCCCACAAAGCAATCCTGGCACAAATTACGCAGTGCCACGGACCAGACGTGTACACAATGCACGCTGAACATGGCACACAGATGTAAACAACGGGGCATGCAGGCTGTTTACTTACATGCACCCAAGCCACGCTCCGACCACACAGCCTGAGCCTTCTCCAGCCCGCACTGCACGTCCTTGCTCGCCGCCAGCGCAGGAGGGTGCCGAACGTGTGAAAGTCTAGCTGGACTGAGGCGCTGCGCGCGCATCTTGTCATAGGCCTCAAAGGCTTCGTCGTAGAGGTTGCATGAGGCCATGGCCGAGAGGTGAGAGTTCGTGGCGATGCCGTTCAACGCTCGTCTGCGTCTTTGGCTCGTACGAACTGCTGCCCCGTCCCATGCAGAGTGTAAAAGTAGGCTGAAAGGCCCGCTGGGGCATTATTGAGGGTTGCTGGAAGCGGATAGACACGCGGCCTGGTACTCCGGAGCCTGAAAAACGTGCCAACGCGTGCCTGGCAATACCACTGACTCGCATCGCATAACACCCTTCTGGCTTGCATGCTGCGATAATAAATAAATTATTCAAATTAATACTCACCCACGTGGGTAAACAAACAAATAATTATGGACAGCAAAAAGAAGGACTCGTGTCTAAGTAAGGCCCTCAAAAAAAAGAGGAACAGAGAGAGACAGGGGAAGTTGGGTAAGTGGCTGTTGTCTCGGTTGTGCGACACCCTTTTTTTCTCTGTTCTAAGTACTAGTTAACGTCCGTCTTTCTCTCAGCTTCGTAGATTGCTGGCAGTGGCAGCCATCGAAGAAGAAGTGGAGGGAACAGCAGTGTCGTGCCATGACATGCAGGGGACAGCATTGATGACCCTCCATGCGTTGGGTATGTTCTATGCAGGCTGAAAGCATATGGCCTGGATTCATGTGTCTCTATTGCTCAATACCCCCTTCCCCTCCCCTCCATGCCCCCCCCCCCCCCCCCCCTCCCTGATCAGGCAACCAAGAACTTGTATACCTTCAGATTCACATGAGATTGACATCGATCGATTCACCGCAGTGAAAGTAGCTTGTTAGTACCGAAGTACAACGTGCCTTGAGCATGTTTTAACCTGGTAATTAAACCTACTACCACACGTATCTCGGGAACGGCCGGGTTAAAACGTTAACTAGATTTTAGCGAGGGTCTAAAAATTGTACTTGGGTGCTAATGAGTTACTTTCACTGCGAAAACAAAAAAGATACGAAAATGCAATGTAAGGGGCGTAGGGTGGTGGTACCTCCTACGCCCTCGTTTTAAAATCCCTTGTATACTTTTTCTCTTAAGTTAGATTTTTATTTTAAAAGCAGATTTGTACTCCTCTCTTCAAAGATTCTTTGCCTCCCCCCCTCGGAATAGCTTATCAGTATGTGAGCAAAGCATTAGGATAGGGATGGGGGGGCGGAGGGGGGTGTGCATGTAATAAACTCTCTTCCTCTCCTCCCTCCTCTTCCCCTTCCTCCCCTCCTCCCCTCTCCCTCCTCTTCCCCTTCCTCCCCTCCTCCCCTCCCTCCTCTTCCCCTTCCTCCCCTCTCCCTCCTCTTCCCCTTCCTCCCCTCCTCCCCTCCCTCTTCTTCCCCTTCCTCCCCTCCTCCCCTCCCTCCTCTTCCCCTTCCTCCCCTCCCTCCTCTTCCCCTTCCTCCCCTCCTCCCCTCCCTCCTCTTTTCCCTCTCCTCCCCTTCTGCCCTCTTCTCCCCTCCTCCCTCCCCTCCTCCTCCTCCCCCTCCTCCTGCCCACCATCTCCCCTTCTTGCAGCCTGATCAAACTCCAGGCAGTGTTGGAGCCCCTTAGCACACAGTGGACCAGCTTCTACTCCCTGTACCACCCTTCATGCTATGGCTGAACAACATGGACCTCGAGATGGCCAACATGAACCCCAACGTCAGTGATATGGAGAGCATACAAGCACAGCTAGAGAAACAGAAAATAGGAGTGTGTGTGTGCGTGTACATATACATGTGCATGTACGCACACATTCAGCTGTGCATTTGTGTAACTTATCGTGCGCACACACATAAGCACCCACATGTACCAAGAACTTCCTTTGACCTCTCTGCAACCGTTTGTATTATCTTCTACTCACCCACCTCCACCCAGTCACCCTCCCCCACCCCCACCCCTTCACCCTCCCCCATCCCTTCACCCTCCCCACCCCTTCACCCTCCCCACCCCTTCACCCTCCCCCATCCCTTCACCCTCCCCACCCCTTCACCCTCCCTACCCCTTCACCCTCCCCACCCCTTCACCCTCCCCCGCTACTCACCCAGGAGATCCAACAGCAAGTAACCTTCAAGGAGGATACCCTGGAGAAGGTCCAGGCCCAGGCCTTCAAGCTGCTCCAGGGGGGCTGCATGGGGGTAGCTACAGTGTGTTGGTTCTTCTGTCATGCACAAGACGCTCAACGGCATGGCCAAAGCATGGAGCCACATGCAGCTAAAGAAAGGTAAAGATATGGAGTGTGTGTGTGTATGTGTGCATGTGTGTAGGTGACATGTGTGTGTATGTGTATGTGTGTTTTCATACATGTACATGTATGTGTGTGTTTGTATGTATGTGTTTTCATATGTGTATGTGTGTGTATGTGGTTGTTGGGGTTCCATATGTGCCCCTCCCCTCCCTCTTCTCTATCATACCACTCTATGTCTAGTAATGGCCTACAATCACATACAATGTATCTTCTACACACAGAACAACTGCATTTGAGCAGGCATTGGAGGCCAAGCAGGAGACACTGGCACAGCTGGACAAGTGTCTGCAGTGGCTGACCCAAGCAGAGAAACATCTCTCCTCGCAGAAGCACCTGGGAGCTGACTTCTCCCAGGTGAACGCCCCCTCTCCCTCCTCCCTCTCTCCTCTCTCTCCCTCCCCCTCTCTCCTCTCTCTCCCTCCCCCTCTCTCCTCCCTTTCCCTCCCCATCTCTCTCCTCCCTCTTCCTCCCTCTCCCTCCCCACTCTCTCCTCCCTCTCCCTCCCCCCTCTCTCCTCCCTCTCTCTCCCTCCCTCTCCCTCCCCATTACTCTCCTCCCTCTCCCTCCCCATTACTCTCCTCCCTCTCCCTCCCCATTACTCTCCTCCCTCTCCCTCCCTCCCTCTCCCTCCCCTCTCTCTCCTCCCTCTCCCTCCCCCTCTCTCCTCCCTCTCTCTCCCTCCCTCCCTCTCTCCTCCCTTTCCCTCCCCATCTCTCTCCTCCCTCTCCCTCCCTCCCCATCTCTCTCCTCCCTCTCCCTCCCTCCCTCCCTCTCCCTCCCCACTCTCTCCTCCCTCTCCCTTCCCCCTCTCTCCTCCCTCTCCCTCCCCCTCTCTCCTTCCTCTCCTCCCTCTCCCTCCCCCTCTCTCTTCCCTCTCCCTCCCCCTCTCTCCTCCCTCTCTCTCCCCCTCTCCTCCCTCTCCCTCCCTCCCTCTCCCTCCCCATCTCTCTCCTCCCTCTCCCTCCCTCCCTCTCCCTCCCCATCTCTCTCCTCCCTCTCCCTCCCTCCCTCTCCCTCCCCACTCTCTCCTCCCTCTCCCTTCCCCCTCTCTCCTCCCTCTCTCCTCCCTCTCCCTCCCCCTCTCTCCTTCCTCTCCCTCCCCCTCTCATATGGGAAGCTATTAATACCAGCTGTACTACATTACATCATAGGTGCACCAATCACGCAAAGTATGAACATTTTTGTACATGTGTAAGTGTTACATTTGCATGTTTTAAAACACATACTACTGAGATAACATACTAAAATATACTATGAATAGCACTGTATGGCCATTCACCTGTCAAACATGTATGAGTGCACACACAAAATGAACATGCCATGACACTTACAGCAATTCTTTTAGCGTTCGAACTCGGACCTAATGTTCACTGCTAATGTTGACTGGCATTTAGCAACGGAACACACGTGGCAGCGGGAATTAGATATAATTTTACGTGTATCCATGCATTTATAAATCGATGCAGGATTTTGAGAACATTTAACGCTTAGCACACTGGTTGGTTGCCAGACCGTCGCGAAGGTCAGATAGTCTACACGCATATAGTGGTGTGGTTTATTATAATTGAGTGTTGAAAGATTACAGCATTGCGCTAGCCATATTACTGTTTGATTCTACAGTGATACATGTACTTCTTCTGCATGTGGCTGCTGTTGAATAGTTCTGTATTATATTTTATCTCTCTAGCTGGTGGTCTTCAATATTTCTTCTGTCTGCTTGCATAGCCTGCTCTAGAAAGCACAATCTCAGTTGGTGCAGAACAGGTTGGAATAACTAAGTTATCTACTGCTATTTTAGAAAGAAGAGGAAACTGCTCTTTTCTTGTTATCCATGCCTCTTCTGACTCTGATAAATTATATTACATGTAAGAGATAATAGACTGTTACAATACCTTAGTTCAGTAGTGCTTCAGGGAGATCATTTTCATTAATTCGAGTGCCATAATTTTGTCGCACATTGTCCATTGCCACATCCATCAGGTTGAGCACAGATTTGAATTATAGTTTGCATATCTATTTAGTATATTAGGGAAAGTAAGGCCACCAATTATCACATCTGTGTCTTTATCAAATCTGGAGAATCTTGATATTCATTTGTTTTTTTTACCCTTTCATCTTTAAATTTCATATCCCTTGAGCCATTGGTCACAGAGTACAGTGCAAGGTATCATTAAGAAGCCAAAACCATGGCAAATTATACTACAGAGTTATATTAATTATTTCATGAAGTTTATTAACCATTAAATTGTAACACAAAGTTTGGCAGCTCATGGCTATGAAGGAACAAGCTTTTATTAAAATGTTTTATTTTTCCAGTAAAGCCCTATCATCATAGAGTATAAAATGGAAATGTTTATAAATTGGACTGGCTAATCCTATTTACAAAGAACTGTAAATGTTTAAAGTACAAGCATTTCGTTTTGTATGCACCTTGGTGAGATGCTACATATGGCTTCATCCTTTATATGGTGCGTTATCAAAACAAATAATTTTTTTTTTTATGTTTCAAATTTGATTTTCCAAGCCAATCAGTTAAAATAAAGGTCTTAACACTTAAGACTTTGATTTCTCTAAGCTTAACCTATTATATCTGAGAGAATGTTTTCCTGATCAATCATTCTGTAATGGTATTGAACTGTACTGGTTGATTGCTCAGACACACTTTCACCTATTTCCCGTTGTCTGGGAACCTTTCTATGTCTTACTAACAAACTGAATTATTCATTACTTTGTATTGACACTCAGAGTTACTTGTACCAGTTTTTGGCCTTTATAGGCAGACATGTATGCTTGGCTTGCAGCGATCGTGACAAATCGTCAATCATGCAAAGGATTTTTCTTGTAGCACAAATTTTTTCCATTTGAGCAGCAACTCTTATCATTCTAGCTCTGGCCTCACTGTCCTTTGTAGCATCTCTGGCAGCATCCCAACACAACACTAGAGCTCTGTAGTTCTGAGTGGTATATGTAACTAGATATTTGTATTTGTATCCCCTGATTTCAGCAATAGACAGTTACTGTCCTATATTGAGAGACGTGGAGAACCACCTCTAGTGTTTGGATACCATTGTAGAGTGCATGGGTCATGCTCCTATAGACGTTGTTACGGGGGTGTTCTTTCATCGAATGTTTGCACCTGCTCCCAAGGAAACCATCAAAGCGCACCCAAGATATGCTGTTGGCACGTTGGGACCACTTATAGCCATAGATAAGTTTTATCCCCGGCTGGAATAACGGCTGGCTACCGGGATATATGCGTAGGCTAAATTAATACAGACGTAGTGGGAGGGGGCCTACAGCAGAATTGCTGCTCTAGAGCTCTAACAGTAACACTTAGGTTTTAGGTTTTACTTGTTTTCAGTAGGCAGAGGACTAGTAACTACACGTACGTATTGAGATCCACCAACATTAACTAAATAACAAGCGGGAACTAACAGCTGCAGGTGTTTGTGTAATGGCGCCTCTATCGTTTCTAGCGGCTTTGAATACGCACCCGCTTGTTCTACTAAAATAGGGGAGAGCGAAGCCTTTTTAAACACCTGGACCTTAGAAATAACACCAGGGAATAAAAATAACGTGTTTTCGTGTTCTGTTTTATACTTAACACGATACGAAAGCTTCTAGTCCCGGCCCACTTGGCTCCGCCTATTATCGAGTGTTGTTAGCAACCATTGTTTTTTAAGTTAGTACACCAATATATCAAAATAAACATCATCAAACGCTTTTATATCATAGTAGTATATCTAAGTAAGCTAACCGTGTAATTCTTCGAGAACGGCGACTAATAAGCTACGGGTAGCGATAATTAAAAACATGGCTGGCAATTAACGACGTCACCCGTATTGCAATAGTGACGCTCAAAGAGTTAAGAACATAGCAATCACTGAATGAGCGAACATTTACCCAACCAAGTCGCACTGGGTGCACATGATTGGCCGTGCATGCATGAGATCCACCAACATTAAGCACACCCAAGATATGCTGTTTGAACGTTGGGACCATATATAGCCATAGATAAGTTTTAGCCCCGGCTGGAATGACGGCTGGCTACCGAGGTATACGCATAGGCTAATACGGACATGGGGGTGGGGGGTGGCCTATGGCAGAATCGCAGCGCTAGAGTTCTAGTTTCAGGTTAACAGTAACACTTAGGTTTTACTTGTTACACTTGAATTTGGAATTATGTGTGCACATGGGAAGTAGAAAAAAGTTGGTCAAGTACATAGCCTGATAGTTCTAGCTTTGTTGGTCACTCTACAAACAAGAGTAGATGGTCCACGCGACAAACCTACAATGAAAAAGAGATATAAATGTCAAGTCAGCCATCGAAAAGTATACCATAAGGCAAACCCTCGTGTGGAACATATCCAGAAATGGCCCATACATAGGCGGTCATCTTGCTTCTTTTTTCAAATTGAATTTTAAACCAGTCTGTAATGTACTATAAATCGGTCCGATTATCGTATATGTACTTCAAAAAATTGTGGCATTAACCATTCCGTAAATAAATTCAAGACAAAATATTAATTTCTACCGCGCATAATTTATTCATAAAAGTCTATCATTGCGTAATCCATTCAATAAAATTATTAAGAATGGCGGGAGCTAGCTCACGAGACCTATAGGATGTCTATACTTTTTATAATTATGCCAATACATTTTTAATAAATGTCACCCCCCCCCCCCCCCCCCCCAAGGCTCCCCCTTATCTACGGCTTTTCAAACGTCAGTCTGGTTCTTTTTTTACTTCTATAGCGAACGGAATTCGCTAAGCGATCGAAATGCGTGGCCGGATTCAGCTGCCAGCTGCCATCGCCTTACGCAACACGGTATGTACTAGCCTATAGCAGTAGTGAATACGCGCGCACATAACATCATTTTATAGAAATCGTGTACCTGTGGGTTCAGTGCACTCCTTGCGTGCCCATTTATCGACGTACAATGCTATAACAGATCCATGAGAAACGATGCATGGGGGAGGCGGGGTCGGGTTAAAATTACAGCTGGGCTGAAAAGTTTATGGTCTGCACGCACAGATGTATTAACCAACCACCATATCTCTCCGTTTTTTATTTCTTCTGCATGTTACACCCACTTGCAGATCACACACACACACACATACACACACGCACACACACCATTAACATCCATAGCACCCTACATGTGTGTCTCTTAACCTCCAGTACATGGTACTGTATTTTAGCCTACATTTTTGTGTGGGGGGGTTCATACATCTGTGCGTGCAGAGCATAAATCCCAACTAAAAAGAAGGGTTGCTATCAGCACGGCAGTGGTTTTTAACTCGACCACACCTCCCCCCACTCTGAACTTATAGAGAAGGAAGGGCATGGGACATGAGTGGAGGTTATGTGACAATACTTTAACTCGCATGTCACACCCCCTTGCAGATATATGTAAACACACACACACACACACTGACACACACACATACTCACATTAACACTTAGACATGTACACAAACCTCACAGGCTTGTGTCTCGCAGGACTGCATGGATCTCATAGCCTCCACTACATGTCTTATATCCTCCCCTGAATGCCCATGCAGGTCTCCTAGGACCCCGAGTGGGGGGGGGGGGGGGGAGATGAGCCTGTACCCCTGTACCCCTTACTTCCTCCCCTTAAAATAAATAATAGTTTGCTATGAGATATTTAAAGCCGAAACACCACAAATGCAAAGGCATATGGGGCATAGCCTCACACAGTGAGTAAGCTTACAGCGTTCCCCCCTCCCTACCCCCTCACGCCTTATGCCACTCCCCCTCCCAAATCAACCACTGCTTTGTGTCTCATCGTCTTCCACTACAAACTCATGTGACCATGCCCTTGACAACCTTCACACACTAACACAAATCATTCATGCTTGTGCTTCTCCATTACATGTTCCTATCTCATGCCTGCATTAAATGCTCATGTCTCATAACCTCCACTGTGATGCCCTTGTCTCACTATATATGGTGAAGCCATGGAAGTTTGAATGCTACATTCTCAGGGTGCTTGTCTATATAAACTTTAGTACATGTACCTCAGATCTACCACATCTGTTCTGATTGGGCAGCAATAATTTCACAGTCACTACAAGTACCTGTACATGAAAGGCTTCATTATAGATAAGTCTTGCCTGCACACTTTTCAAAATAAATTCCTGCCTATCACTTGTTCAGAAAGGCACCATGTGTAAGAATGTTACCATTGAGGGACAAAAAGTGTTACATCACCTTTGTACATGCACACACACCACACAACACACACACACACACACACACACACACACATGCACTGACCTGAGGACATAGTGAAGGGGTCACATGAGCATGTAGTGGAGGTGATGAGACACATGCATGTAGCAGTGGCGGATTAGAATTTGGGAGGGTGAGGGCACAAGGTATGGGAGGGTCAGTGCCCACTGCAGCTGGGGGGGGGGGGGGGGGGGGGGGGGGGGGGGCTGTAAGCTCGCCCATCCAGTGAGGCTTACCCCATACACCTTTACAATTGTGGTGTTTTTGGCATTAATAATCTCATACCAAACTCCCTTTAAAGCTATTTATTTTAAGGGGAGGGAGCTAAGGGCACAGGCCCATCCCACCTCCCCCGGGTCCATTACTGTGTAGTGGGGACTAGGTGACCAGGGCATTTAGGGGGAGGATATGAGACATGTAGTGGAGGCTATGAGGTACATGTAGTCCTGACCATGTTGTGAGACACGAGCATGTGAGTTTTGTGTGGTTCTACGTATTAATGTGTGTGTGTGTGTGTGTGTGTGTGTGTGTGTGTGTGTGTGTGTATTTACATATATATGCAAGGGGGTGTGACATGCAAAAAAAAAGTTAATGTATGGTGGGGGGTTCATACATCTGTGCATCTGTGCATGCAGAGCGTAAATTCCAACTAAAAAGAATGGTTGCTTTCAGCCCTGCAGTAGATGCTTGTGTTTCGTAGCCTCCACTACACTGTCTTGTCTCATACATTTTTGCATCTCATAGCCTCCTCCCCATACAATTCCTTCACTATAATTAAAGTGTTCCCTCACCACTCCCTAGATGGGGACCTCTCTCACACCTTGTGGCCCCCCCCCCCCCCCCCCCCCCCAAATCTTGAATCCACCACTGTTACAATTTTAAAAAAGTATCCATTGTATTTTACTATGAGATTTTTAATGCCAAGAATACCATAATTGAAAAGGCATATGGGCAAAGCCTCACATGATAGGCGAGCTTTCAGCGTTCCCCGCCCCCCCCCCCCCCCCCCCCCTCTAACCCTAGCTACGGACCCGATGGAAGAGCTAATAGCATTCCCTCCACCCCCCCTTGCTGTGAACTTCTCTCACACTTTGTGCCCACCCCACCCCCACCCCCTCCCCCTCCCAAATCCTGAATCCACCACTGTTTTGTGTCTAATCACCTCCACTACATGCTCATGTGACCATGCCCTTGACCATGTGCTCTAGTTCAGAGTGGGGAGGAGGCGTGGTCAAGTTAAAGCCAAGCCGGAGGTGAAATGCAACCCTTCTTTTATGCTCTGCATACACAGATGTATTAGCCATTCTCCATATTGTTTTTTTTTTCAACAGCATGTCACACAGACAAACACAAACCATTCATGCTTGTGCTTCATAGCCTCCACTACATGTTCCTATCTCATGCCTGCACTATATGCTCGTGTCTCATAGCCTCCATAGATCACTACATACTTATGTCTCATGCTAGCCTACAGTGTCTCATAGCAGCCTGCACTAAGTTCACATGCTTGTGTGGCCCGTCTCCTACACCTGATCTGATTGGGCAGCAATAATATTCACAGTCACTACAAGTCCTGTACATGAAAGGCTTCCATTATAGCCTGCACACACATCTCTATAAATCCTTGAACTTACAGAACTTACTGTTCAGTAAGGACCATGTTTAATGGTACCATTGAGGGATGAAAAGAGTCACATCACCTTTGCACATGCACACACACACCACACAACACACACTGAACTTGAGCACATAGTGAAGGGGTCACATGAGCATGTAGTGGAGGTAATGAGACAAAAGCATGTAGCAGTGGCGGATTTAGGATTTGGGAGGGTGAGGGCACAAGGTGTGGGAGGTCCATTCATACTGCAACTGGGGGGGGGGGGGGGGATGCTGTAAGCTTGCCCATTCGGTGAGGCTTACCATGGTGCCTTCACATGGATGCACTGGCTATGGTGCTTTCACATGTGTGAAGGCACCATAGCCAGTGTACCCATGTGAAGGCACCATAGCCAGTGTACCCATGTGAAGGCACCATAGCCAGTGCATCCATGTGAAGGCACCATGGTAAGCCTCACCGAATGGGCAAGCTTACAGCATCCCCCCCCCCCCCCCCCCCCCCAGTTGCAGTATGAATGGACCTCCCATACCTTGTGCCCTCACCCTCCCAAATCCTAAATCCACCACTGCTACATGCTTTTGTCTCATTACCTCCACTACATGCTCACATGACCCCTTCACTATGTGCTCAAGTTCAGTGTGTGTTGTGTGGTGTGTGTGCATGTACAAAGGTGATGTGACTCTTTTCGTCCCTCAATGGTACCATTCACATGGTCCTTACTGAACAGTAAGTTCTGTAAGTTCAAGGATTTATAGAGGAAGCCTTTATTATTGCTGCCCAATCAGATCAGATGTGGTAGATCTGAGGTACATGTACTAAAGTTTATATAGACAAGCACCCTGAGAATGTAGCATTCAAACTTCCATGGCTTCACCATACATAGGGCATCACAGTGGAGGTTATGAGACATGAGCATTTAATGCAGGCATGAGATAGGAACATGTAATGGAGAAGCACAAGCATGAATGATTTGTGTTAGTCAGTGTGTGAAGGTTGTCAAGGGCATGGTCACATGAGTTTGTAGTAGAAGACGATGAGACACAAAGCAGTGGTTGATTTGAGAGGGGGAGTGGCATAAGGTGTGGGGGGGGGGGAGGGGGGGGGGAACGTAAGGGGTACAGGGGTACAGGCTCATCTTCCCCCCCCCCCCCCCCCCCCCCCCCCCCCGGGGTCCTAGGAGACCTGCATGGGCATTTAGGGGAGGATATGAGACATGTAGTGGAAGCTATGAGATCCATGCAGTCCTGCGAGACGCAAGCCTGTGGAGGTTTGTGTACATGTGTAAGTGTTAATGTGTGTGTGTTTACATATATCTGCAAGGGGGTGTGACATGCGAGTTAAAGTATTGTCACATAACCTCCACTCATGTCCCATGCCCTTCCTTCTCTATAAGTTCAGAGTGGGGGGAGATGTGGTCGAGTTTAAAACCACTGCCGTGCTGATAGCAACCCTTCTTTTTAGTTAGGATTTATGCTCTGCACGCACAGATGTATGAACCCCCCCCCACACAAAAATGTAGTGGAGGCTACAATACAGTACCATGTACTGGAAGTTAAGAGACACACATGTAGGGAGTTATGGATGTTAATGGTGTGTGTGTGTGTGTGTGTGTGTGTGTGTGTGCGTGTGTGTGTGTGTGTGTGTGTGCGTGTGTGTGTGTGTGTGTGTGTGTGTGTGTGTGTGTGTTTACCTGTAGCTGCAAGGGTGTGACATGCAGATGAAATTAAAATATGGTCCATCTGTGGTTTCAGAGAGTAAATTCCAACACAAAATTATGCCTGTGATTTAACTCAACCGCACCTCCCCCCACTCAGAATTTACAGTGAGGGAAGGGCATGGGACAGGAGCATGTAGTAGAGGCTATGTGACACAAAAATGTATGAGACAGGACCATGGAATTGAGGCTATGAGACATAAGCTTGCCTTCCTGCTGTGCATTACTAGTATCCTATGTATGGTGTGGCCACGCCTAAATCTGTCTCTGTGTCGACTTCCGGTCCAGGGCAACGCCCAAATCGACCTGTCATATAAGTATGTCATATGGTTACGTCATATTGCGTAAAGTTGACATAAGTATGTCATATGGTTACGTCATATTGCGTAAAGTTGACATCGCCCTGCTGCAAGCCTAATTAACGTACTTAGTTATTGTACGTTCGACGTAAGCAGAACTGGGACGAGGGCCCTAGTCCTCCGTAGCCCGTACGTCCTGGCTTGCGAGACTAACTAGACGTACATAGGTATTAACTTAATGAAATTATAAATAGTGTCTCATTCCATCGATCGGAAATTGACATCGTCGTATCAACCCGAGGCTGCTAAATTTTGCCTTTAGCCTGCGACGTACACGTGCGTACGTATTAGCTCAACTCCACACTCGGATCACGTGCCATCCCCCCGACATAGTTACAGCGAATGGAGATTCAATGCTTCTGGTACAACGCTCCTCACAACTCCTTGTGTGGAGCGTTGTATGCTCCCCCCATAGGGGCCCCCAGAAGCTTTGAATTTATAACTGTGATGTTGCGCGATAATTATCAGGGGGATGGCACGTGATCCGAGTGTGGCGCTGAACTAATACTTACGTGCACGTCGCAGGTTAAAGGCAAAATTTAGCAGCCTCGGGTTGCTACGAAGATGTCAATTTCCCCATCGTTACGATGGAATGAGACACCATTCATCATTCCCAGCTTGCCTGCCTGCCGTACGTTACTAGTATCCGACTTCTGGTGGGATCACGCCCAAATCGGTCTCTGTGTCGACTTCCGGTCCCAAATCGGTCTCTGTATTGGTCTCTGTGTCATTTGCTCTATGTCAACTGCTGTTGCGACGTACGTACAATTGTGAGGGCACGAGACGGAGACAACATGCTGATTCAATATGGAATACTTCTTCCAATTATGGAAGCCGATTTTTAAATTGGAAGACCTAGTTTTCAATGCATAATATAGTTCTTCGATGTACTAACTATGTGTTTCTCTCTTGGCAAAATAGGAAATCGTTAAGGTGTTGACACAAATGGTCGCGGAATATTGTAATGAGAAACGCTCCCATTGACTACCTGTACATTGAGGACAATGTTATGACAATCCTAGGGAAGCCTAACCTTAAATAGGAAAAATACGGCGACCCCACTAAAAATCATGGCAAATGTAGTATACAAACAATTTCTTTTGGCAAAAGCTGAGAGAAATCTGGTGTGCTTGGTATTGAAGAATCCCATACATTTCTATGGGAAAATATACGGGAATATTCGCTGATTCGCAAACCGCGAATTAATTAGCTTTTCCCTTTGACCGCTCATTTCTGGATATGATTTACTGCGCGCACATTTTGTCGGAACAAAATGTGCGATTGTACCCGCTCTATCACTTAAACGTGTACAAACGTAGCTAGAAGACTTCAGCGCAAAAGTGTGAGTGATTGTTGGAAATTCTCCATAGACATCCTGTACAATTATTTGACTACGTGTATTACGGAATTCAAATTATTCATGTCCGCTATTTCTGGCCATGATATAAAGTAATGTATGTACATGTTCCTAATGTGTGCAAAAATGTGTGTGTCCATTTGTGATGTTGATGTACTGTATCTATTGGCCAAACTCACCTAAAATGAACACGATTCCCAATGCGAGTTGCATGTTTAGTCCATGTGGAGTCCGATGCGAAGCATATATGATTGGCATATATATGATTGGCACAGTATGGGTATGTATGATTGGCACAGTATGGGTATGTATGATTGGCACAGTATGGGTATGTATGATTGGCACAGTATGGGTATGTATGATTGGCACAGTATGGGTATGTATGATTGGCACAGTATGGGTATATATGATTGGTTTTGATGTGTGTGTGTGTGGTGATATTGAACTCCACTGAGCTGTTGAAACTGGATGGACCTGTGTACAAAAACTTGGCCGTGCATCGGTATTGACCAGCATGTGAGGTAAGGAGAGGCGCAAACGTCACGGTGAGGGCATACGAGTCCTCAGACGCCTGCTTCACAGCGGTGACGTTTGAGGTGTTAACCACCTCAGACTGCTGCTGGTCCAAACCAGTGCCAGCGTGAGGTTAAAGGTGGCCCCAACCCCTGCAGTGGCAGAGATGTTGCAGGTGGCTGTGTATGTGTGACCTTCCACAGGGTCCCCTGATGTGGTGACCTGCAGTCCAGCAGTGTTGATGGGTGCTGAAGGAAGTTACAGTAAGGCGGTGAGTGGGCCAAGAATGCAGCACATGAAGGGGTCCCCAGGAAAAACTATATAACATTTTTCACTCTGCTTGCCACAAAGGCTGTACAGACAGGCGGGCTTATCACCTGGGCACTGGGAACACAATGGTCCCTTCTTGTACGGCTTAAGGTTGGTAGCTCTAAAGGGCGAAACATTCCATCACACACACACACACACACACACGCAGAATTTGCAGTAGCAAACTTACGCTGTAGCATAGTTGCACACTAAGAAATAGACAGTGTGCAGCAACAACCCCGATGATAGAAAAAAATTGTGGCAGACAGTTGCACCGGAGAAAAGAAAGAGGGGGGGGGAGGGAGAGAGAGATTCAACCTAAGCCTGTTATCTATATATGCCATCCCATGACTTCGCACCATCATAACTATGTTTGCCGCTGTAGGGTTCGCACCACGCTGTAAGTAGTTGTACGAATCCAATACCTCCTGCTTAGATAACTATGCTAGCACTGCAGACACTGACAACAGCAGGAGAAGCAGCAATGCAGCACCCATTATCAGAAATGGTATAACGTGTTATAATTACGTAGAAGAGTTAGATGCCTATTTGGCATCCATTAATTATTAATCGTTCATATTTTTGTCATGTATAAGAGTTTGGTATGCCATTTTAATTTTAGCATATAGTTTTTCTTCCAGATTTGTTTGACCAGTTCGATAATGACTTCGTTCTCAGGACATTTGTGGTTTGCGAAATCATGACATATTTCCATAGTCGTACTGTACTCAGCTGGTGCGCATGCGCTACGTAGTAAGATCAAAATGGCCGTAATGACAGAGGGTTGTACCCGACACAATCAGTCTGGTGAACTTCTTTGAAGTGTTCTAATGAAATATATAGCAGCATCAGCGGCTGTAGCAGTAATCCTGTTTACCCTGCAATTACGTATGTGGCTTGTAACGTATGGCTTCATTGATGTATTTACAAAGACTAGGGGTTTTCCTGCACTGGAAAAGTGATCTTGGTCCGGGACCGAAATTAGTTTTGGTCCACCAAGACCAAAATTACTATCAAAAATTATAGTCCGAGCTGAAACATTTGATCCTACGGATGTATAGGGTAATTGGAGCTGGGAGCATGTTATCTGTCTAATTCGTTCCTCAAACGACATAAAAGTGTATTGTCACGTATTTGAAATTATAGCTATGATCTAATTGTGTATGCCGTTCATCTGTAAATGTTTATCATGAATTTATTATCATGTTCATTTGACCATTTATGGCTTCTTTGTCTTTCCATGGAGAGCTATAAATGAAAAGGAATCATTTTGAACGTTTTTCCGGTCTCTTTAGAAAAACTATCAAACCTGCTACTGTCAATAGTTAAAAGAACGAACAAACGGTGCATTTTGTTATGCGTTACACTTGCATCTAGAAATTAATTGGTATGAAGGACGTGATTTCACTCACTTCAAAAGTTGTAGGTTTTTACCATTCGTCATAGATTAACGTGGCAATATCTGTTCATACATGTGTTGTGGTTAAATCTCTCTTCCATGGTCCCATGCTCTTCAAATTTAGATACCAACCTAAGCACAGTGCTCCGGCACAAAGTTGTGCGTGCTATGAGGTAGGGTTTTTTTCCACTCTCATAGCAGGTGACACCATAGAATTACAGAGGCTTTTAAGAATTAAGGAATCTACAGCTTGGATTCATCAAAGTGTATACCTAAAATTATATGCCTAAAGTAGCACGTCTATGAGATTTATATACAGTTTTTATCAACTTCTCAATGTCAGAGCCTGATTTGTGACCTTCTAGATAGCCAAACATGTAGTATTTTTCTTTCTTAAAGTACTTATGCATTGTCTCAGGGTTTATGGAGTCCATGGCTTCTGGTATTTTTCTCAGTTTTGGAAAAGTATAATTTGTATGTGCTCTTGTGTACGTCTTAGCGTGTCCCCAACATCGGTGAATTCAGAGTGAAACTCTGGCAACATGATACATGTGTGTCCACATTATTCCAAAAATCTTTGCAGTTTAGTATTTTCATCTTTGGTGTCAGTGTGAGTAGATATTTCATTTCGCATCTTTACTTTTGGCTTGTACCTTCCTCATTCTTTAAGAACCTGAATCAGTCCTTTAGGAGTTCCATCATGTGTGTTCATTTCCTGTACCCTTCCTTGCCATATTACATCTCTTAGGCAGTGCTGTCTTCCTCCTGGCTTTGCATCCATATGCGCAGCTATTAATGCATCATCCACATATGTAACTTCTGACTCAACTCACTGCATTTGACGAGGCATAGGGAATTTCCCCAAGGGAAAAAACTTCCCAAAGGAGGATCCTAAATGCCCACACGTCCCCCGACAACAAGGGAGAACCTACCACTATTCACTTCGGGCGCCATCCAATGTACCGATACCGCCATGGTGTCAGGGTCAGGGCTGAGGCCATGTCTTGGGTCTGGTCAAAGTCAGCCACTCAAACAGCAGCAAGTAGGAAACGAGACAATTCCTTGCCGCCAGGACCAATTACCTCCAACAAGCACGCTTTGGAGAAGAGATTAGAAGAAACATTAGCCCACTGATAAAAATTCCATTCCACACCCACAAAAAGGGTGTGGAGTGTCAGTTCACCTAGTTCGTGACCCACAAATAATTACATCTATACGGTAGAGGGATAAATGCACATAATATCAGTTGGGGCATGTGGCTTCACAGAGTAACTGTTGGTATTGGTGCTACTCCAGATTTCTCATAAGGTGCCTACATCGCTAATGTCTGACAATTCCTAGTCAGATAGTCGCCCTTCTTTTGTCGAAGGTTTGCCCTGGGTTATCCTTACCAGTTTTTTTTTTGGCCTGTTGTACCTTCTCTTTCGGGTACCATGCAGAATCAAGCTGTGACACAACATTGCAGGGCTATGTAGCCCTTCACATATGAACACAAACATAACTCAGTTATGTACACTGACCAAGTGTCCAGCCTTGATTGTGTGCTTTTATAAAAATACAAGGACCACTTATGACCTATTATAATGTACTCCTGATCTTCTGAGATGACCTTCACACCTCCATCCACAGAACCACCACTGGTGATGTTCAGGACTTGGTGGTTGTGGCCACACCTACACAAAGACAGAAGAGAGGACCATCACAGCACACACATATGACCCACCAGCAGTAACTCTTATCACAACATCTAAACATGGCTACAAACTTTGCAGTGGTTAGTAATAAGCAACGTATAAAGTATTAAGATGATGTAATGCTCCAAGCCAATATATGAAGTTAGGTCTGTTTGGTAACTACACCGCTAACTTCTAGAGGGTGTAGCACCACATGTACACTGATTCATAGACACTTTCCTGTCAGTTGTTACATTGCCTCCCAACCGTAATAGGCTAGATGTCCAAGGGTAGAGCATCTTTATTCTTAATCAGTAGTGTAATGAGCCACCAGTATATAGATAAATAGGTACATAGGTATTGAATTTTGGAGCTTTACCACTTGCCAAGGTATTGACTACAGGGCTCCTGAGGGAAGTACTGATAGAAATAGGCAGTGTGCCTCAGATGTTATATGTGGTGTCCCTGCAGAATGAATGAAGAACTGACATGACAAATTCAGGTGGCTACACAGATGTCCTGGCAATTTCCATGTGTTTAAAACACACCACCATCGGCACTAACAGCTATAGCATTCTGGAGACATGAGGGGGGGGGATAGTATAAATGCCTGTCCTAGGGGGTTAGCAAGTAAAATAGATGCTTGTCTGATGGGTATATAAATACCTGTCCCAGAGGGAAGGAGGGGTGTGTGCTGTTATCTGGACGCGGATCGAATGCAGACAGCGGGTAGCCGATGCAACCAGATATGCCACAACTCAACAATTACACAGCACAATGCAACGCACACAGATAAGAAAACTGCAGTGTGGCTCCACTATTCAAACTTCCACCCTATTAATTAAGATTGTACAGTGCGTGCCACTCAAGTTCTGAGTTTAAAACATAGTTTAGTGTGTTCCCTTATCTCTCCTGAGAGGCCAGTTGAGATAACCTGTGAACTTCGGACATTGCTAGTGGACATTCTGGGAATCGCAATGAAGGATAACAGGTTATCCTCCCTAACAATTTATTTTTCCTGACATTTTGTTCTAGTAGCAATGGGTGAACAGGTGTGTTCCTACAAAGTGACATCATTGGACTGCTTGCTGGGAGCCACCAAGCTGTGAATTAGGTGATAGGTCGAACAACCACATACACTTGGAAAAACAATGCGCTGTTTGTCATTGCCTTCAATGCTGTTAACCAAAAAGTACCACTCGCAATAGACTGGCTACCCATGTATCTGACCCACTTGAAAATGGTCCCATTCATTATATCTTGAACTGTGGTTGTGTCATGGAAGTGGGCATACTCTCGCCCTGGGGTTTGGGGGGAGGAGTATGGAATTTCCCAAATAGATTTTTGGGTATGTTGTGTACTCTTTAGCTACACATTTAGATAACCTATTCTTGTCATCAAAAAAGCTATTTTTGTTATGTATGATAGTTTGTGGATTGTAGAGTACACGAAGTAACTTTTTAGTCTTTCTAGCAAACACTTTCAATAAGAAAAGGTGTTCATGCCTCAAGCAGTTGTAACCAGCAGTCCGGAGGAATGCGAGCGAGAGGGATAAAGGTTAGAGCGTAGGGCTAGGGTGGGGCCGAAGGCCCGCTACGTGAATCAACTTTTCACCCCCTTTCCAAATCCGACCCCAATTTGCACCCGTCCCTCCCTCCCGACACTCTTCAATGAAAGTTTAATTAGGGTGTCCCTCTCGGGTTGACGCCATCTTTTTGGACGAGGGCGCCTTCGGCGCCATACTCTACTTCCCTAACAACCAGTAGTAGTAGTCAGTCATGGTCACCTTCATATACGACAGTTGGTTAGGCCAATAGTTCTGTGCTCCGCTAAGGAAGCTACGCCAGTCTCCGTAGTTTGGGGTTAATGAATATTGAATTGACAGTACTGGTCAGAAAAAGGATTCCTTTACTAAGAATGAAGCAGCATAGGTTGCAGAAGTCACTGGTACTGTGTACCTTCCTTCTTTCCTCCCTGTTTGTTCTCTTTTAGTATTGGTGGTGTTACCATCTGTTTAACTTGCTATGTCAGATTCAGTTCATTGATCCAGATGTATTCATCTTTCTTTGTTTTTTGCATGTTTGAGTTTGTCACGTCATAGGACAGTTTTTGCTTGATAGCCCACAGTTCATATAGACAGTTGCTTATTTAACCGATTAAGTCCTGTAGCCGCAAATTCGCGTCAAATAGTTGTTTACAGCTACCAAGGTATTTTGGGGGACATGACCACAAACCACAGAAAGATTATACCAATTTGAAATCTTTCATGAACACGGCTTCAGCGGGTATCGTTGGATTACCCCTTCCTGCCACAAAACATTTTTAGTGACACATTTAAGATCAAATTACCTCTACATAACAAACCATATTTAGGCCTTAACCCTCGACCAGCGCTAATTAATATTCATGACGCATGACGTTACGCGGAGGGTTTTTAAATAGAATTGTTCAAATTCGAGTGTACAGACGCTTGCGGGCGTTTCTCCTACGCGATGCTTCCGATGGTGCTTTTTTTTCTGGCGTGAGTCGAGAAGTGTTTTTTCTAAACGATTTGTGGAATTTGAGCGCTAGGGATGTAGTTACGCATCGCTGACGAACTTTGAGTGAGCGTGTTTGGAATAGTGAAGCGATGCTCACTCTCAAAGGAGCCATCATACCGCAGATATGTACGGTAAGTGTTCACACTAGCTTTCGTGTGTAATTACAAGCATTTACTTTTAGTTTTTTCTCAACCCCGTTGATTGTATAGGCAGCTGGAAAGCTAGAAGGTTCCTCGTACATCCAGCTGCTAATTAGAACTGGTGACTCAAATAAGCATCGCTATTACAGGTAAGAGAAAGGGATGTAATGTATGTACTTCCGTTGCACAATGGTGCAACCATGCTACAACTATGTTCCCTCCTCGCACCCCAACCATGTTCCCCCCTTACGTCACAACCATGTTCCCCCCTTACGTCACAACCATGTTCCCCCCTTACGTCACAACCATGTTCCCCCCTTACGTCACAACCATGTTCCCCCCTTACGTCACAACCATGTTCCCCCCTTGTGCCACAACCATGTTCCTCCCTTGTGCCACAACCATGTTCTCCCCTTGTCCCACAACCATGTTCCCCCCTTACGTCACAACCATGTTCCTCCCTTGTGCCACAACCATGTTCCTCCCTTGTGCCCAACCATGTTCTCCCCTTGTCCCACAACCATGTTCCCCCCTTACGTCACAACCATGTTCCCACCGTACGTCACAACCATGTTCCCCCCTTGTGCCACAACCATGTTCCTCCCTTGTGCCACAAACATGTTCTCCCCTTGTCCCACAACCATGTTCCTCCCTTACGTCACAACCATGTTCCCCCCTTATGTCACAACCATGTTCCCCCCTTACGTCACAACAATGTTCCCCCCTTACGTCACAACCATGTTCCCCCCTTGTGCCACAACCATGTTCCTCCCTTGTGCCACAAACATGTTCTCCCCTTGTCCCACAACCATGTTCCTCCCTTACGTCACAACCCTGTTCCCCCCTTACGTCACAACCATGTTCCCCCCTTACGTCACAACAATGTTCCCCCCTTACGTCACAACCATGTTCCCCCCTTGTGCCACAACCATGTTCCCCCCTTGTGCCACAACCATGTTCTCCCCTTGTGCCACAACCATGTTCCCCCCTTGTGCCACAACCATGTTCCCCCCTTACGTCACAACCATGTTCCCCCCTTACGTCACAATGATGTTCCCCCCTTACGTCACAACAATGTTCCCCCCTTACGTCACAACCATGTTCCCCCCTTGTGCCACAACCATGTTCCTCCCTTGTGCCACAAACATGTTCTCCCCTTGTCCCACAACCATGTTCCTCCCTTACGTCACAACCCTGTTCCCCCCTTACGTCACAACCATGTTCCCCCCTTACGTCACAACAATGTTCCCCCCTTACGTCACAACCATGTTCCCCCCTTGTGCCACAACCATGTTCCCCCCTTGTGCCACAACCATGTTCTCCCCTTGTGCCACAACCATGTTCCCCCCTTGTGCCACAACCATGTTCCCCCCTTACGTCACAACCATGTTCCCCCCTTACGTCACAACGATGTTCCCCCCTTACGTCACAACCATGTTCCCCCCTTGTGCCACAACCATGTTTCTCCCTTGTGCCACAACCATGTTCTCCCCTTGTGCCACAACCATGTTCCTCCCTTGTGCCACAACCATGTTCTCCCCTTGTCCCACAACCATGTTCCCCCCTTACGTCACAACCATGTTCCCCCCTTACGTCACAACCATGTTCCCCCCTTGTGCCACAACCATGTTCCTCCCTTGTGCCACAAACATGTTCTCCCCTTGTCCCACAACCATGTTCCTCCCTTACGTCACAACCCTGTTCCCCCCTTACGTCACAACCATGTTCCCCCCTTACGTCACAACAATGTTCCCCCCTTACGTCACAACCATGTTCCCCCCTTGTGCCACAACCATGTTCCCCCCTTGTGCCACAACCATGTTCCCCCCTTACGTCACAACCATGTTCCCCCCTTACGTCACAACGATGTTCCCCCCTTACGTCACAACCATGTTCCCCCCTTGTGCCACAACCATGTTTCTCCCTTGTGCCACAACCATGTTCTCCCCTTGTGCCACAACCATGTTCCTCCCTTGTGCCACAACCATGTTCTCCCCTTGTCCCACAACCATGTTCCCCCCTTACGTCACAACCATGTTCCCACCGTACGTCACAACCATGTTCCCCTCTTGTGCCACAACCATGTTCCTCCCTTGTGCCACAACCATGTTCCTCCCTTGTGCCACAAACATGTTCTCCCCTTGTCCCACAACCATGTTCCTCCCTTACGTCACAACCATGTTCCCCCCTTACGTCACAACCATGTTCCCCCCTTACGTCACAACCATGTTCCCCCCTTACGTCACAACCATGTTCTCCCCTTGTGCCACAACCATGTTCCCATCTTACGTCACAAACATGTTCCCCCTTGTGCCACACAATTGTGCAGAGTGAACTCAGGGATTCTACCACCAGCACTTTTAGCAAATTACCTGCTCCATTGCACACACAACCACCTCTTTTCCATTACTACATCCTCTATAGCAGTTACGACATCCTCTACAGCAACTATGTAACATCCATTCATTATCATATCCATCATTTGCATTGCCTTATTCATCTCTCCAGGTAGCGCCTTGATGACTTCATCATCAAAAAAGCCATCAAATTCGTCATCGCTACAGTCACTATCTATGACCTCCATGTATTGGAGGAGACCCAGGAAGGGACCTGCATC
This sequence comes from Eunapius fragilis, assembly GCA_963681505.1. Classification (NCBI taxonomy): domain Eukaryota; kingdom Metazoa; phylum Porifera; class Demospongiae; order Spongillida; family Spongillidae; genus Eunapius; species Eunapius fragilis. The sequence goes on along the minus strand of OY811979.1, from coordinate 4,448,017 downwards.
TGATAATCGCGCTACTTTACACCCAAGATAGAAGCCACACTATGCATAGAATTCAATTTTAGTTGTGTAAACAAACCTCGCGCAGCTGCAATTGCTTACACACGCCCGCGCTACGCGTTTATATTATGCCATCCCGCTTGGCCACTATAGTGGCCTTCCGCAATGCGCAAGCGCTCGCGTACGGCCACTATAGTGGCCCTCCGCTGTTCGAGGGTTAATCGGTTAAAACTAAATTTGAATATCATACCAAACAAAGAATCACCTAGTGGACTTCTGACATTGGTTCTGCTAAGAATGAAATGGAAGAACAAGTATCTGATTGTAAGTGGCTTGCTGATCTATGATTGAAATTTACTTAGCAGCTGAAATAAATGACGAAATGCATTGTTGGAGTCAGTGAAGATCATCAATACATTGAACACACAAGGTGATATATTAAAGCCAGTTACTTAGCGGGAGATGTCTTTCTGTCTATGAGCAGTCGAGCGAGGACCGTTCCTGCTGATACCTCAAGGAGATCAAGGTACGATTGTGTGTGTGTGTGCATGAGGGTGTGTGTGTTCATGAGTGTGTGTATATTTGTGCCTTAAATTGTTTCATTTAGTCGCTGTCTTTGAATCCTGTTATTTTTAAAAATCAGGCTTGCTGACCATTGTGTATGCCCAGTGCCAAGGAACAAATGCAACATATGCAAGCATTTTTTCCCCCTCCAGCATCAACAGTCACCATCACCTTCAGTGGATTGAACAGTAACCAGCTGATGTCATGCATTGCCATCCATTCGACCTCTTGTATGTATCCCTGTATGTAGTATGGGTGCAATGGCATAATATTGACACATTGTGTTGTGTGTTCGTAGACACACCTCAACTAGATGGTAGTCGATGAGGACTGGTGCTAGTCAACTACATGGCAGAAGGCAGTTTTCACCAGGGTGCAAACATTCTGGACCAGCCAGACCTGAAGGATGAGAGAAGGTGAGGGGGTTGTGTGGTGTGTGTAACCTTTTGTTTTGGTGGGGCAGTCGTGACCAACTTCTCATTTGTCCCTGTTACTAGTGTAACAATGGGCTATTGCATTATTTAATCGTATACCCCCACAGAAGACAAGAATTACATGTAGTGTCCTGGGGGCATGTCCAATGATTGTCTGGGGAGACATGAGCCGTCTGGGGTACTGTAGGGGAACAGGTATGTTTCCCGCGTGATATGTATGGGTAAAAACAAAAAATGGATGAACTCTTAACAAAGGCTTGTGCCGGTGCACGTCCATCTTCTAAGTAACGCAGCTAGGTCACCATGTTTCTAGTGTAGAAGAAGCAACTGAACATGTTATGTCTGAAGGCAAACACACAGAAGAATACAACTATGAAACTTGCCACTTCGCATATCACTTGTTTTCATGTTCCTTTAATCAACGCCCTTTGCAAAGCTAATCGCATAATTTATTCATGCTTTGATTAGCACGTGATTACTAATCTGAAGCATTATAATAATTGGTCTCTAAATCACGCATGATATTTGACGTCACAGTCTCCATCTTGACAGAGTGTGCAAATTGTATAAACGGTTGCCATCTTGAAAGAGAACTATGAGACATTTACAATAAACTAACACAAAGGTCATTAGATCCACTTACATGTAAATCAGATTTTTTAAAATAGAGATACATTGGGAGGCATCCAAGAGCCTCTTACTTTTTTAAATAGGAGTGTCCCTAGGGAAGGGGAGTTTTCCAAGGGGTGACCGGTGTCCACTACGTCTGTGTCCGAGGGGTAGTGGCAGATCCAGCATATTTTAGGCTCATTAAAACCGGGCAATTACGGGCACGGGCCCATAATTGCCCGGTTTTAATGAACCTAAAATATGGGGTCAAAAAAATTGTCCAGGGGACCTCCTATGAAGTTAGTCGTGTGAATTTGTCCAGGGGACAAATCTATAATCAAAGCTGTCCTGGGGGGGGGGGGGGGGGGGGGGGGGGGGGTACAACGTACTGTCCAAAGGGTTGTGTGCTCACATCCAAGATGGCTACTGTCCCCTTCAGTTGATGCATACAAATACCTGTGTCTTGGATTACCTGTTCATTGTCCCTTTGATCAGCCTTGGGGGTTATTGTGGTGTTATTTTCTTTGTGACAAACATAGGGATACATAACGTGGGAGGAGGGGGTGGTTATTGGAATTACTGATGCTTTATATAGGAAACACTAGGACTAGGAGGGAATTATTCCCCAGATTACCCTGCATCTGTCGTAAACCGCTTGTTAAAAATCTTTCCTGTTTTTTTTTTTTGATGCATCTATAGTTGAGGTCATGTGTACAATGCATGGCAGGGAGGAATCACCTCTCTCTCTCACTCCTGTTCCCTTTCTCCATTCCCCTCACTCCCTCTTTCACCTTCCATCCCCCTCCGATCTCCATGTCCCTTCCTCCAGCTTGGAACCTCACTCCCCAGATAGCAGCCAATGGCATCCTCATCCCCATCCAGAAGTCCTAGGACATGGAGAGGGAGACCCGAGGACCTCCACCATCAAGGCCCAGAGCGGACCCAATCTCATGACCTCCGGCAGTCCCTCTCCCCAGTCTATAGCACACAAGTCTACAGCACACAAGCCTGGAGCGAGGCCACCAATGGGGTGGCAGATGAGTTGGTGGCCCTGCTTGCTGTGTTATGTGACGACCTTGTTATCTATATGGACACAGCAGCCCCCGAAGTCCCTGTCCTGACACCTCTGGATCAGCAAACATAGTGGAGGCAGACAAGGCTGTAGTGGTGAAGCAGGGGATGGCTTCAGCGGCAGTAGTTGCCATGACAACAGCAGCTGGTTCGTTGACATCGGACACCAGAGGCAAAGGGCTTGCCACCTACGATGATTGGACAGTATGAGCAAGGTAGTCCACACACCCCTGCATGGTCCGTCTACACACTGCCGGGTATATGTATCATTTCTGAATTAACACAAGGAGACAAGTGTAAAACAAGAGTGGGCCCAGCAGCATGTATAGAGGTTGTGCAATGGGCAGAGCAAAGTGACGTTATTTGTCTTAGGGATATTCGCCATTTTGAGTGTTGAAAGCAATAGTATTGGGTAAGGCTTGTTGTGGAGTGAGTGGGCGGGGGGGGGGGGGGGGTTTCTTGTATGTACATTACACGTGATCCACGCACTAGCAATGGGCCTATTCAGTGTGCATAAAAATATTTGTCATGCTATAAATGTATACTGTCCCCAATGCAGGCATCAAGTCATTGCAGACATACATTTCGAGAAGTACCGACTGACCAGACAACCTTCAGTTCCCCAGGAGACACACCTGTTCCCCTACAGTACACCGGATGGCTCACGTCTCTCCACCCCAGGACACACACCTGTTCCACCCCAGATGGCTCACATCTCTCCCCCAAGACACACACCTGCACCCTTACAGTACCCTGGACGCTCACCCCAGGACACACACCTATACCCGTAGAGTATCTCAGACAGTACTAGTCCATAATGATTATCTTACACACACCTATACCCGTAGAGTATCTCAGACAGTACTAGTCCATAATGATTATCTTACAGGAGACCCCCGGAAAATGCACGTTGTTTTATGCATTTGCTATATGTGTGTATACATGTTATATTATAACCAGCTGTATCTTAATAATTATTATATATTGTGAATTATATCAAAATGACGTTATCTTTTCCAAAATAGTTTGGAGACGCCCCCTTACTATATACAATCCATGATTATATAGTCGAGAAAGCGCCTACAGATGGGCTTAACCCTTACAGTGCACGAGGTAGAAAATCGTGGTTACTATCTAATGAACTCGGACATGCCAAGCAGTAGCTGTTGTCCGTCAGCCACGTTTCTTCTAACGCGCAGACATAAATAGCGCACATATACATAACACACGCACATATAAACAACACGCGCGCACACATTGAAACGCATATACAATCGATCGCGCGCGCAGACACATTTACCGCGCATTATGAAAATTCCCAACAAATTGTATAGAGTCCGGCTAAGAATACGGACACACCTTAAAAATAATTTACCTGCCAATTACAAAAATCATATAGCCCACCCTTATCAGTTAACACATAACCTACAATAAAAATGCTGATAATTAGATATACGGAACAAATGGCGGTCTTAATTTATTTGCGAAACGCTAATGTTCTAACTATTTGGAATATGGCGTCGAAAATTTTGATGCCCCATAACTTATCCTCCGTTAACATTTTGACAAAAACAAAAGCACATTTGAAATCGCCACACTGTCACCTATCCAACCATGGTATTACTATTTGTTTTTGAAACATAGGATTTCCTACCATTACACTCTGCAACCTTCCACGTTTATAGATCTTTTTAAACAGAGTACAGTTACATCGCCGAGTATTGTCAATATCCCGTGGGCAAATTAGGAGGTCAAGGCGCACGTATCTCTATAACCAATCAACCTGTGCCAAAAGAAGCATTTTAAGCACAGAAGCAAGTATATAGTCAGCGTAGTTCAAAACCAGTTGCGTGGGGGGAAAAAAATCGGCCATTTTTTATGGTTAATCACATTTTTCTGACACCCACCCAACAAATAAAAAAATTGGACTAATACAAATGACATCTACATACATGAACTAATTTTTTGATAAGGTCTATTGAACTAACCTTCAGATACTTGTAAGTAAAATCCTCCCGTTACCTCTGCAGATTTTCACCCCTTTTCACAAGTTTTGAGGTGTGACTATCACTACCTCGCATGAGCCGCGCAACTGAATGGCGCACGTGATCCGTTTCCAATCCCTCTATATATTATCTCTGCTTGAAGATGGCCTTCCAGGATATTCTAAAGCGATTGGTATAATTGGCGCTCTTTAAAACCATTCTATCCGGAGTTATACTCACCCGAGAAGAAGAAGAAGAAGACGACGACGACGACGACGGAGAAGATTTAGCCTGGGGACGAGGTAAAACACGAACTTTTTTGTTCTCTTGAAGCAAACGGTTTGAAGACTGGAACAAAACATGAAAATGATCGCCTTTGCCTTCTGGTTCGATGGGAACAAAGAGCTAAACTATCCGTTTCTTGGTACGCGAGTTGTACGCTGGTTGCGGTTTTTAATGATATTCACGACCCGGGTCAATTCCTATATAGGAACTACTATCGTTTAAGTTACTGGAATCCTTGTGGGCCCTATACGGACCGAACAGTATGAGGTAGGGGGACAGAGTTCCCTGTGGCACCGTCTTCCAACAAAGACAGGCCTCCATTGTCCATGCATTCTTTTCTCTGAATTGCCGCCCGTGTAAAAAACATTTTAACCACATCAAGCTGTCTCCTTCCGTAGTGAACTTGTTATAGGCGGGCGCACGTGAATTAGCGACTTTAACTGGTTCTGGCGCTCCCACAGCTGCCTCTGAATTATTTGGAGTACCGGTATTCATGCTTCCACACTTCTAGATCTAACACCAAATGTAGCATTTATAACAACATGTATATCAAGCTGCCTTTATAACGGGAATTACATATGTAATCGCAAATAGTCAATACATGTGCATTAAACTGTAACAATGCTGTTTTGTACCCTGGAATACAAAAAGAATACAAGTATGAAATGGGCAGTAAACACTACATTTAGTGACTCACACTTTCAGTCATTTCAATGATATTGTATTACTTCAACAAAATATGATCATCATCCACTCTTGAAATGATGGGAACAGTTTTGTACATGTAAAGACATGCAGTCTTATGATAATATCCTTACCTCACACTATCAGCATATATGTTATTGACCGATTGAGTGTTAATAGATGCAAGCATGACAGATGGTGTATTATTAGATGCAATCATCACAGAAGCTTCATGAGACGATTACATAACTGAAGAGTTGTGTAAGTCATGTCATAAATCTCACTTACGTTTTTTCCTTCTGATCAACATGACTATTATAATTACCACAACAGCCATAGCTATAGTGACCACTGCTATAGCTAGTAGTATTATTATTATTACTGGAAAATAATTGAAGCACAAGTTAGAACACCATATATTCAAAGTTAACTAACCATAAATAGGTATAGTAGTATTATTAGCAGTAGTAGTATTAATATCATCAGTCGCATTATTTCCTGCTGCTGGGGCAGTTTGTCTTCGAAAATCACCTACTGTACACAAAATGAAAAAGAACACATGTAAATTTGTACAGAGCTAGTCGTTTATAAATATAAACTGATGTATGCATAACAGAGACTGCAATTTACCAAGCACATCTTTTATTTCTTCTATAGACATAATAACCTGCCAGCATCTTGTTCAAATGTACATGCGTTTTACTGTTGCATTTCCATCTCCAATTACGATGATAACAAAGAATTTAATCTCACGTGTATGATTATATGGAAGATGGCTCTCCATTAATATTTAGTATAAAATTAATGATGGGTCATTCGTACCAAATTACGATTGGCATACGGTTGGATAACATAGTGATGGTCTTTTGGTTGATTTTGTATGGCACTAACACCGGTTCGGAATGCAGTTTTTGTCGAATTCACTTTTTGGAAAATTAGTCGGACGTGAGCTAACTGTTCCAAATTAGCATGCATCCAGTAATCCAACCTTCTACCTGATGTTTATCGCTATTTGTAGCATTGGGCATACTTTCGCTCTCTTCCAGCATTCGCCTTAAGAAAAACAGCTAGCCGGGGGAAAAATGCACATTATCACTGGATCGTTTTAAGTTAACAAACTGTCCAATGTGAATCTTATTTCATTAGGAGACATAGCTCCCCTTAAATGTTTGATCCTTTAGTGAAGCACGTACAAAGCTTCAATCCTTGACCCCAGACCAAATGATTACATGTAATAGCCGATAATAATCTTTTGGTGAGACACTACCCTTCTCAGCTACAAACAGTATGAGGGCTACAAGTCAACTGACTTGAACGCAACCTGCATATCGCAGCTGGTTACAGATCTGGCAGCAGCATTTCAGTCGAGGCTGAACCAGTGACTTCTATCAATCTGCTGGGTTTTCAGAATCAGGCAATACACAATCCATCCTTGGTCGACTCACAAACGCCAAGTAGCACTTAATAATTTTGTCTGTGAATGGGATATCTGAACTTTCGAGTCTGGGTACCAGAACTTTCGGGTCTGGGAATGGGTTGTTGTGCATCAACCTTGTGGCATAACACGTATTTAGTGTTGTCATGGTTGTACTTGCGCATGCGCCTGATCATATATTTTACGAACACTTACATGGTGACAGCGGTTTTCTGAAACCCACCGTCGGACATGGCAGATATTCGGTTGCAATCTCCGCAAGCGTTCGACTTCAAGAACCCCGACGACTGCATGGACCCGCTGGAAACGGCGGTTCGAACATTCATTATCGCATCGTCCCTCGACACACACTCCGACTCTAAGCAAGTCAGTATGTTATTATATTCTATGGGCGAGGAGGCAGAAGTGGTTCTTGTGTCCACGGGTATCACGGACGAGGAGAGGAAAAGCTACAAGAAAGTAGTGGAAAAACTGGATGAGTATTTCCATGTTCGACACAATGTCATCTTCGAGCGGGCGCGCTTCAACAGACGTGACCAGCTGGAAGGTAAGTCCGGCGACCAGTACATCACGGAGCTATATTATTTGGCAGAGCGGTGTTCATACGGGCAGCTTACCTCTGAAATGATCTGTGACCGTCTTGTTGTCGGTATTAGGGATCTAGCCCTCTCAGAAAGACTTCAACTAAATCCGGATCTCACTTTAGAGAAAGCAAAGACCATGATCCGGCAGAGAGAGGCGGTCCACACACAACAACAGGTGCTCAAGGAGGCAGAAAGTGGCTCTTCTTTCAAGGGGGAAAACAGCTCAATGGACTTCCTTAGGGGCCAAGGCACCAAGACAAAACCAGCAGGTGTTTCTTCTGCAAAACCAAAACAAACACCTAAGCAGTGTATCAAATGCGGGAAAGGCCAGCATCCTTGGTATACTTGCCCTGCCAAGGAGTCTGTGTGTCATAAATGCAAGCGGAGAGGACACTATGGCTCACAGTGCCTATCAAAGACAGTGGCGGAGTTACAACCGGATGAGAGCAACCTTGACAGTGCATTCTTAGACACACTTACACAAAACAGTCCTGAAACCTGGAGAGTGAAGTTAAAGCTGGTGAATCAAACGTTGGAGTTCAAAATAGATACTGGAGCTGAGGTAACAGCAATTTCGGATGTGGCTTTTAGAGCTTTTAAAGGGCTTAAACTAGACAGACCCAAGAAGATGCTGTACGGTCCTGCACGCACACTGTTAAAGGTAATCGGTCAGTTTGAAGGGGAGCTGTTTTATCGAGGGAAAACTACCAGGCAGAATGTGTACGTAGTAAACGGACTGAGAACCAACCTGCTGGGACTACCAGCTATCCTCGCTCTGAAGTTGGTGGCAAAGCTAGAGGAAACGGTAGAAGCTTCACCTCACACTATTGTGGAAAAATATCCTACACTATTCCAGGGGCTGGGGAGCATGGGTGACCCTTATGACATTCAGTTGCAACCAGAGGCACAGCCCTATGCTTTGTTTACCTCCTGGAACATTCCTTTACCATTGCGTCTCAAGGTCAAGCAGGAGTTGGAGCGAATGGAGTCATTGGGAATCATCTCGAAAGTCGACGAGCCAACTCCATGGTGTGCCGGAATGGTGGTTGCTCCCAAGAAGGGTGGGGCAATCCGCATATGTGTGGACTACCAACCCTTAAATCGTTATGTTTGCCGGGAGGTATACCCTCTTCCAAAAGGAGATGAAACCTTAGCACAGTTGGCAGGAGCAAAAATCTTCAGCAAACTGGATGAAAATTCCGGATTTTGGCAAATACCCTTGACTGAGAGGTCCAAGCTTCTGACCACATTCATCATTCCATTTGGTCGTTACTACTTTCACAAACTTCCGTTCGGGATTTGCAGTGCGCCTGAGCACTTCCAGAAGCGAATGAGTAAAATCCTTGCAGGCCTTGAGGGGGTCCTGTGTCAGATGGACGATGTGTTAGTGTTTGGCAGGGACAAAGAGGAACATAACGCTCGACTCATAGCAGCATTAAACAGAATCCATGATGCTGGAGTAACTCTAAATAGGGGAAAGTGTGAGTTTGAGAAAGGGAAACTACTCTTTCTCGGGCATGTCATCGACCAGCATGGCGTCCAAGCAGATCCAGAGAAAACGTCTGCTATTGAAGGTCTCAGCTCACCCAGTAACATCACGGAATTGAGACGATTTCTTGGAATGGCAAACCAAATGGGGAAGTTTTCACCTAACTTAGCACAGGTAACGCAGCCACTTCGAGAACTCTTGAGCAAAAACCGCACTTGGCAATGGGGTTGTGCTCAAGAAGAAGCCTTTGCTTAGGTTAAAGCCGAGCTTTGCAAACCAACAGTGCTTGCCTTCAATACCCTAGATGCACCAACCAAACTTTCGGCAGATGCATCATCACATGGGTTGGGGGCAGTATTGCTACAGAGAAGTGATGGGGAATGGAAACCTGTGGCATATGCATCTGGTCTATGTCAGATACTGAAAAACGGTACGCACAAATCGAGAAAGAAGCACTGGCTACTGTCTGGGCGTGTGACAAGTTTGCCAGTTATATTGTTGGACTTAAATTCCACATTGAAACTGATCACAAGCCACTAGTTCCACTGTTAGGATCAAAGCACCTTGATACGTTACCACCACGAATTCTTCGATTTCGGCTGAGGCTAGCACGCTTCAATTTTACTATTCAGCACGTGCCTGGTAAGCTCTTGTGCACAGCAGATGCACTGTCTCGAGCACCAGGGCCCATCACTAAGGCTGACATGCGGCTAGAGGAAGCAGCAGAACATATCGTGGAAGTATGCATTAAACATCTTCCAGCCAGTGAGGGGCGGTTAGAACAATACGCGGACGCCCAGCTAGCAGATCCTGTGTGTTCAGCAGTGATGAAGCATTGTCTAGATGGATGCCCAGAGAGACAAAAGATTGAACCTGTCCTATAGCCTTACTGGAAAGTTCAAGGAGATCTATCGGTACACAACGATTTGCTTCTTTTCCAAAAGCGTATTGCCAGCAGGAGACACTTGAAAAACTCCACCATGGGCATCAAGGCATTGTGAGATGCAGGCTTAGAGCACAGAATTCTGTGTGGTGGCCTGGCATATTCCAACGAATAAAGGATGTGATTGAACACTGCTCAGTGTGTGTGAAGCATTTCACGCCTCATCGTGAACCATTAATGCCAACAGTTTTACCAGACTACCCATGGCAGAGTGTGGCAATGGATCTTTTTGTACTGAATGGGGTCAATTATGTGGTCATAGTAGACTACTTTTCTAGATATCCCGAGGTTATTAAGCTCAGGTCTACTACTAGCAACACTTTGATAGACGCTGTTAAAGCGGTGTTTTCCAAGGATGGCATTCCAGAGTCAGTACGCAGTGACAATGGTCCGCAGTTCTCTTCGCATAAGTTTGCAAAATTTGCTGCATCATATGGCTTTAAGCATACCACCAGCGGCCCCTATTTCCCCCAAAGCAACGGGCTGGCGGAGAGAACTGTTCAGACAGTGAAAAATATCCTCAAAGGGAATCAGGACCCATACCTAGCCATTCTCACCTACCGTTCCACACAACTACTCTGGTGTGGTCTGTCACCGGCACAACTGCTGATGGGCAGACATGCCAGACAATTGCGCACTAACCCTTGAACATCAGAAACCAGAATGGCCTTATTTGCTTCCATTTCAGGAGCATGACTTGGAGTTAAAATCCCACCAAAAGTCCAATTTTGACAGGCATCACAGAGTCCACCAACTTCCAGATATTCCAGATCAGACGGAGGTGTGGATCACAACAAAGAGTAAGCCGACCCCTGGTATAGTGGTGGGAAAGGCAGGGGCTCCGCGGTTATATATTGTGGAAACTCAGGGTGGCTTCGCACGTTGCAATCGACACCACCTCAAACTTTGTGCCTAATGTTGTTAGGCAAGGTGCAAAGGAACCACAACAACCTGACTCATTTGAGCAGGAACCCGAACAAGCGGAGAAACCACAACAACCCAATACCTATGAACAGGAGCAAGATCACCAACCACAGGAACCTCATAGAATTATGACACAGTCACAGACAGGGACAGTGATCCGTCCCCCTGAATGATTTGGATGGAACTCTACCCTTGCAAGAAAGGGAGATGAGGCATAACACGTATTATTAGTGTTGTCATGGTTGTACTTGCGCATGCGCCTGATCATTATTAATATATTTTTTACGAACACTTACAAACCTGATTGAACCAGGCAGGTTGAGAGCATTTCACTTGTGCTGTTCTCTAATGGGTAACTAGAAACATACCGTTTAATGGCTGCTCCAGAAAAAAGTGCTTTCGAACATCGCAATCGCGTCAGTTAAAATCATTACAAGTACATTACCACTCATGATGTTGTAATTGAACTGGCTTTATCACAATCCAAATCCCCAATACATAGTGCGCCTATATATATCAAGTCCAAATGTACATCCCATTTGCCCTGCCATATTTACACTTCCTAATTACTGTGTTCCATTCAGTGGAATTCTCCTCTCGATTCATGAGGTCCCCGAGGTTACATTCGTCCGAACCTTCTCTTAGCTTGTCCTCAAGCTTAGAAATAATCTGGGGGTCGTCGGCTTCAAGATGGACATCTTAGTTAGATAAGTTCCTCTGGTTGAACAGGCTGGTCATTATTCTCTAAGTCAGGTTCAGGACCCTGCGGTGGGGCGCCTTCAACTGTAAAGTGTTCAATTTGTGGAGGTACCCATTCCCTCTGTGTTCTGTCTGTTGGACCTACTTTTTCCCCTTCTGCCATCTGGATACGATGTCTTAACCTATTCACGTGCACCACTCAGTTTCTATTTCCATCACTAACTTTCATATCCATATTTGCATGCCTTCACTTTTCATCCCCCTTCCCAACGAGGGTCTAGCTTGCGTGCCGTAGGAATGGAGAGCTCCAGCTATAAATGTTCTTATGTTTGTCATACTCCTGCTTTTGATGTCTGGCTGCATCTACCATGTGTGCCTCCACAAAATCCATCCACTCTGCTAGCTTTGCTTGCATGGTGCCTTAGTATTCATCCACTGCATACCCTGTTTGGCACACAGTATGGTGTTTGGGCTGCTTTTCAAACATCAGTTCGAAGGGTGACGCAGATGTGGATGTTCGTAGGCATACAGTGCAAGAGGCAGGTATTTTTCCCATTCATTCTGTTGGTCCACATAGGCTCGAAGGAGCTGCAATAATGTACGGTTAAACCGTTCCACCATACCATCTCCTTGTGGATGGTAGGCAGTGGTACGTGATTTCTTAACTCCAAATGCTGCCATTGTCTGTTGGAAAATAGTGCTCTCAAAGTTTCTACCTTGGTCTGAATGAATAATCTCTGGTATGTCATTTAATTAAATATGTGTACCAATTCCCTTGTTATTCGCACTGCTGTTTGCTCTGGAATGGGCCTAGCATCTGCCAACTTTGTGTAAAATTAATAGGTACTTCCAATATATCCACTGCTACCATTTGCCATGGTCTGCCAACTGGAATTTTGATGAAAGGTGATAGTTTGGGCGCAGGTTTGGTCCGTTGACAAATATTGCACTCTCTACAGTGTTGGTTACCATCTTGGGCCATGATAACCCAATATGCTTCCATACGCAGCTTGTGCAGTGTCTTATGCCAACCTTGGTGACCTCCTGTAGCACTGTCATGACACAATGTCAGGTACTCTTTGCGCAGATATGCCGGTAGCACTGGTACTGTAATAGCCTCTGATGTGGGTCCAGGGATGTAGACTTCACCTTCTTTGAACTTGAGTTGTGACCGTAACAAATGGTATCTGCTAAAAGGTGACTTTCGCCAGATTGTTCCCGTTGGCTGTTTCACAGATAAACTCAAAGCTTGATACGCCTGTTGTATGATGTCATCTTTCTGCTGTTCTGATCTGCTCTGTTAATACTCCGACGGTACTTCTGGTGGCTGCTAGATGTGAGGCCCTCACTACAGTCTCTACGTCTGGACAGGGCATCAGCATTATCATTATGCTTTTCGGTATTCAACAGTGAAGTTGTACTCCTGTAATGCTAGAGCCCAACGACACAACATTTCCTTCCATTCTCTGTTCTGATAACCATTGCAGTGGTCAGTCCACAGTTGGAAACTGCGCCCCAGTAGATAGTGTCAGAACTGCCTTATTCCGTAGACTACAGCCAAACACGCTCGTTGCATTACACTATAGTTAGCCTCAGCTTTAGACAGGATTCAGCTAGCATATGCAATAACATCCCCCCCCCCCCCCCCCCCCCGTCCCATTCCAATACTGCCCCTAGCCCAAGCGCACTTGCATCTGTTTGAAGCTGAAATTGGCTTGCTTCCTTGTCCACTCGAGGGTACACCAAAATAGGTGCTCCAATTAGCTTGCACGTCAATATTTTTAAAGCCCTGCTGCAATCGCATTGCTCCAACTGAAAACAACATCTTTTTGGGTGAGATTATAGAGTGGCGCTGCCACATCCGCAGAGTTTTGAATGAATCGGCGATAGTACGATGCCAGCCCCAGGAACTGGCGTACTTCTGTTGCATTTTGGGGAATTGACCACTCTTCCACAGCTTTGAATTTCTCCCTGTCTGGAGATACACCTGAACCTGTCAAAAGATGACCCAGATATGAGACCTGTGGTGTACCAATCACACATTTCTTGCCTCGCAATGTCAGCCCGGCTTTTCTCAGTCGCATAAATACCTCATTCAGGTGCTTTGCGTGCATTTCATCATCTGTTGAATGTATGAGGACATCGTCGATGTATGTTGACACAAATGGTAACCCTCTCATGACCTTATCCATGAGCCGCTGGAAGGAGCTGGGTGCCCAAAAGGCATTCGTGAGAACCCATGCCCGGACCTGGCGAGAACGGAGTTTTTTCTCTATCATTGGGATCCACCGGACGCTGCTAATAGCCACTCTGTAAGTCCAGTTTACTGAAAAATAGCTGATCCTGATAGCCGATCTTGTACTTCATCAATTAAAGGAAGAGGATAGGCATCTTTCGTTGTCTTCTTATTCCAGGTAGTCCACACATAATCTTATATCACCGGTCTTCTTCCTTACATAGACAGCAGGGGCCAACCATGGACTGTTACTCTCCGTTATGATTCCCTTTTCTAACAGCTGCTGGATTTGTACTTCAAATTCTTCCCGATAATGCACCGGAATGCGTCGAGATGGAACTCGCACTGGTGTGCCTGATGTTGTAATACGGTGGGATGCCAGTGACGTTGTGTTGTGATGAATAAGTCCTTGAATTTGTCTACCACTGTCTCAAAACATGTCTTGATTATCTCAGAGAACTCGACCTTGGGTGGAGACCAAAACTTCGGGATTGCGCACTAGCTCTTTTGTCATTTCCCAGTTTGCGTCTTCCATTGTTTCCCCTATACTTGCATCAACTGGACATTTCTTTGATTTGAAAAGACGCTCAGCTGTCCATATCGGTTTTATTGGAGGCGCTGATTCCTGGGTTGCGCTAAGCTTTGAAGGAGCAGCAGTTACCGGAGTCGTATAGAGAAATCTAACACTAGTCCGTGCAACTGCAGAAAATCTGTGCCCAATATTACGGCGGTGATCAAGTCTTTCACTACAACAAAATCGTGGAGTTTCTCGAGTGTACAGAGTCGCGCTGTCGCTTTTACGTACCCTAAAATGGGCAGGCTCTCTCCCGCAGCCGTTTCAAGCCGTGTCTCTTGTCTGATTGCGTCCGCACCACTCCTGTAGCCTTTTTAGCCAATTTCTGTCTGAGGAGGACACAGTCGATACCGAGTCCAACATTATTTCGGCCGCTGTGTCTCCGACACTCCCCATGAGCGTAGCTATCTTACCTTTTACTGCTGCTACTAAAATTACTTTGGAGGGGCTTACTGGACGTCGGGGTGCGTGCTGCCCCGAGCAGGCGCCCCGTTGGAGTTGACAATACCTTGCTATGTGACCCCGTCTACCGCATTTGAAGCAAATGATGGCGGTATTTCATTCTACTCTTCGGCTATGACGATTTGATTTTTCGTTTTACTGACTCAAAGTAAAATTTAAAGCCATTGACCGCGTGACAGGAAGTTTAATACGAATGGCGTACTTAAGTTGCATAGTAGTTTGTGCCACTACAAAAGAGGTTGTATTCCCTCGGCGTATACATACATAAATGTGAATGGGAGGAGACGTTTGGCGGCTTATTTGATCGCACAAATGGCAATGTCATGATCGACTGTCGTGAACTCTCCCTCTGAGATCTCGGCGCACATTGTAGACTTGGGTACTCCTACCCATGTTTGCCAGCAGTTTGGCTGTTACAATGCCCGTTACTGCGTTACACAAGAATCAGAATGATAAAATAATATTAAACAAGTTTTCGGTATGCAGCACGGAAATGGGTTTGTTATCAGCCCGCCCGCCGCAGAATTAAATTCACTTTTTATTTTGCCGCCGCCGGACACACGACGCCTCATCGGGAATCCGTGAAACGACTTATCAATTCGTCGTGGCCTTCCCGCTTGTCCCGATTTGCTTCCGCCACGCCCACGACTTGTTTCAAACTGTTCTGACAGGGCCGCTACCCGTCAAAGACAATAAGAGCCGTGCGCGTTGAAGCGATACACCAAGCTCCTTCGTTTCGCCTGCAGCGCGCAGCTCTCTGCTCACCCTCAACGGCAGTCCTGCAATGAACTGATGGTAGCGTGCCTTTGAGTCGATTTCAGGCATTGCACGATCTATGAGTTTCCTGAGGTCGTGGCTAAAGACGGTAAGCGGCTCTCCCGGTAGTAATTTCCTGGCGTGAAATTTGTCCAAGAGCGTAAAGGCTATCGGCATGAGCCCGTCGATAAGTTGCTTCTTTGCCGTCTCGTAGTCCTTCTTATAGTTTCTTCCGTGAGGTCCAGCCATGCTGCCAGTGCTTCGCCCTCCATTAGTGTTGGCATTTTTATATACTGCCTTCACTTCATCCTCCCACTTATTCGCATCACTACACAGATCAAATCGCTGGAACCACTCTACCACATCTCCTGAAGAAAAAGGTTTTGGAATGCTGAAATGACTGCCCGCTTTCACAGCCATTCTCTGCTACCGCTGTAATTGAACTGGCTTTATCACAATCCGAATCCCCAATACACAGTGCGCCTATACATATCAAGTCCAAATGTCCTAATTACTGTGTACCATTCAGTAGAGTTCTTCCTCTCGATTCATGAGGACCCCGAGGTTACAATATGAAGCTATGAATAGCACCAAACGTCCTATAAAGAGTTGGTCTATCATTATTTTAAACGTAAAACAACGTTTTCCGACTAATTTCTTAAAAAAGCAATTCGACTTAAAGTACCCGAAGCCACACTTTTAACCCGGCGTGACCATGCAGTTTAGTTTTTATAATCTGTCCTCAGATGCATGTAAAAGATGCATGTAAAATGCAAAGCAGTATCGAAATGTAGTGCAGCCCAGGCCACTTGAACTATTTATACTATATTGTATGGATAGCCAAATACCGAAACATCTTTTCAGAAAAGGATACAATATCGGTTGGTGTGCCCGTGCGTGCACGCATAAGCTAGCTAACAAGCGTTTCGCGATCGGTCACTTGCATGTAATTAACTAGTAGCAACTGCTCAGCTAATTGAATTACATCAGAATACATGCATATCACACGGCTGTTAATTAACTCTCATTGAATGCATGGGCCTATGCCAAGAAAATTTGATACGAACTTGAGGTCCCGTAGCAACGAACCAGAAAACCGATGACCTTTGGAATGTGCTATTGTTAAGGAGCATGCTCTGGCATGACCTGGCTTGCTTTTAGGTGATAATTATACATGTGTTGGGCACTCTGTGTTGAAACCGAAGTTCAAGAGCAAGGATCAGAAAAGGAGGGATTTTGCCAAAGGAGTTTGCCCGAGGTGTGGAAAGACTGAGCACTTATCTAAGGACTGTCGTCACATAAAAAGCACCTGCCATTTCTGTCAGAAGATGGGACACCTTCAATCAGTATGCCTAAAGAAGAAAAAGGAGGATGGGGGGTCTGTCAGGATCATCTCTAGGCGTGCACTGAGAACAGTCAAAAACATTGACTCTATTCCGCAACTGAAACAGTCAGTCTGGGTTAGTGGCCAGCAACTCACTTTCGAAGTTGATACTGGAGCTGGCGACAACTTCTGTTCCAAGGACTTTTGGAAGAAACTTGGAGAACCTGCACTCGCACAAGTCTCCAGTCGCTTTATTGGGCAACCTCTCCCAGTACTTGGCACCTTCAGAGCTTCAGCTTCTCTTCTAAAGGACCAGGAACCAGTAACATTAGCGTTCACCGTCACTGATGTTCCAAACTCAATCTCCTTGGTCGTGATGCTATTGTTAAACTTGGGGTTAACGTTTCTGCTTTACTAGGGGTGTCTTCGACTCCAGGCAAAAAAACAATTCAGAATCTTCAGAGTATCACTGACACAAAGGAACCCAAGCCAGATGAGCTAGGAGTTACAGCAAGCTTGCCGTAAGCTGTGTGGTGAATTCACGGAACTTTTCAAACCTGAGCTGCATGGGGTGCTTGAAGGATTTTCAATTGGAGATCAAATTCAAGGCAGAGTCCAATCCCACCTTCTGTAAACCTCGTCCAGTATCTTTTGCTATTCTGGATGACTTAAATCAAGCTTACGATGCGGGTATTGCAAAGGGCGTCTGGAAACCAACCCAATTCAATGCATATGGAACTCCAGTTGTCCCGATTCGTAAAAAGGTTCTACCAGGTCAAACTAATGGCAAGCTACGAGTTTGTGGTGATTATTCAGTGGCTGTCAATGCTCAGTTAGAACTCACCGTTATCCAATTCTCCTTCCTGAAGACTTGATGCGAAAACTCAGCGGTGGATACGGTTTCTCCAAGATAGATCTAGCAGATGCCTGTAATGCTTGGTCCAGAAAGCCAGAAGAGGCTTGCACTGAGTACCCATCGTGGGGTTCTGCTCTAACTTCGACTTTCATTTGGCATTAGCTCTGCCCCAGGCTATTTCCAAGAAATCATGGATCAGCTGACAGGAGACCTCAAAGGAGTATGCACCTACTTTGATGACATCCTGGTTAGTGGTATGAATGCTTCAGAACATCTGGAGAACCTCTGTGCCCTTCTGCAACGTCTACAGGAAAAAGGTCTTCGATGCCGCTTGGAAAAATGTCAGTTTGCAGAACCATCCATCGAGTACTGGGGCATACTCTCTCTCAAAAGGGGATTGCTAAAGGATCGAAGGTTGATGCACTGGTACAGATGCCTCCTCCTACAAACGTCAGCAGTCTTCATTCTTTTCTGGGTTCAGTACAGTTTTATAGCAAGTTCTTGCCCAATCTAGCTACAGTGTTAGCACCATTGCATCAGCTCACTAAGAAGGACACCAAGTGGAAATGGGATTCTACTGAAAAAGCAGCCTTTAGGGAGCTGAAGAAGAACTTATGTGCAGATACCGTGTTGGCTCATTTTCAATCTTCCGTTCCAATCGGAATCTCTTGTGATGCATCAGAGGTTGGTATTGGAGCAGTCCTTTTTCACCGATATCCAGATGGCAGCAAACGGCTGATTGCAATTGTCTCCAAGATGCTTACAGAGACTCAACGCAGATACAGCCAAATTCAAAAAGAAGCGCTAGCCATTATATTTGCATTAAAGAAGTTCCACCAGTTTCTGTATGGTCGCAGCTTCATTTTGGTGACGGACCATAAGCCTCTCATTGCTTTATTTGGTCCACACAGAGCAGCCCCGGTGTTAGCTGCTAACAAATTGGCTCGATGGGCACTGATGCTCAACCAGTATCAATACAGCACTGAATATCGGAAGACATCGGAGCATGGGAACGCAGATGCCCTTAGCCGCCTTCCAGCGGAAGCAGATACCAGTTTTGATGGGGAGGAGGATGAGGCAGATGTAGATGTGGTCTGTGCTATCCGCACAATAGATCAGCAACTCAACCCCACAGACCCTGATGTTCTAGCAAGTCAGTCAGCAAACCACCCAGTGATTTCAAATGTGATTCATTGTTCCAGAGAAGGATGGCCTGAGAGAGTCCCAGAGATTCAAACAAAGGACTATTCTATGGAAAACTTCAGAAAGATTTCCATGTCACTCTCTGTAGCTCATGACTGTATTCTAAATGGATCCAGGGTAGTCATTCCTTCCAGCCTGCAGCCTCAAGTACTGTAGGGCATTTTGGCATCCAAAGAATGAAGCAGTTAGCCCGTATAGCAGTATACTGGCCAGGAATTGACAAGGACATTATGGATCAGTGTCAGCAATGCAGCACATGTGGGGAACACCAGAACAAAGTAGCCAAACCTGCCAACCATCCCTGGATGCTACCTGAAAAGCCGTGGAGCAGACTCCACTTTGATCATGCTATCAATTTCTTGGGCAGTAACAGGTTAGTTATGGTAGATGCCTACTCGAAATACCCTTGCATTCATCCCGCAACATCTAACTCAAGCAAAGCTACTACTGACCTACTAGAGCAGAACTTTGCACACTTTGGATACCCTCACACAATTGTAACAGACAATTTCTACATCTTTCCTATCCGAAGAATTTCAGACTTGGTGCCGTGAGCGTAGTATAGTGCATCTTACTGGGGCGCCATACCATCCAGCCACTAACAGAGCAGCTGAGCGCATGGTACAAACTTTCAAACAGGCCCTCAGCAAGTCAACACTCTCACCTAAGGCAGCACTACAGGAGATCCTTATGCACATCACTGGCAGAAGGATATTCACCCAGTGAAATCCTGAATGGGCGTCAGATTAGAAGCAAAATAGATATTTTGCTACTTCACCAGCACACATTGCCCAAGGGAAACAAGCAAAGAGTGCTACCAAGTCCCAGTTGAGTGAGAGACACCAGCAAGTTGAAAACGTGACCCAGACATTCTAGATAGGATCTCCCTGTTATGCCCTATACTGTGGTCCAAGGAGGGAGAAGGAGCCAAGATGGGTCCCTGTTGTTGTCACAAAGGTCTTTGGCTCTTGTTCATTCAATGTTTGTGTATTTCCTAAAGGAGTCACATGGCGACGACATCTAGAACAGCTGAGCCAAGGCATGGCATTCAAGAAGATGATGATCCGGGGGATACTTCCACACATGATTCTAATTCCTCCTATTCATCACTTGAAGAGAGTTACTCAGACACTTTGTCTGGTCAAGACATGCTCTCAGAAAACCCAAAAACCAATGCTAACACCTCAGGAGCCCTCTATTCCAGAACCTAAGCAACCACCAAACCCCAAACCTCACAATCCACGTTTGCTTACTGGAGGAGACTATGGTCCAGAAAATCTACGGAGGTCAATCAGGATTAAAAAGTGAACATGGCCTCTGAGGTCAAGCCTCAAGACCAGTGGGGGAGGTGTTAAGGAGCATGCTCTGGCATGACCTGGCTTGCTTTTAGGTGTTAATAATACATGTGTTGGGCACGCATGTTCTAGAACTTTCTATTGGCTGTTTAAGCATTTCACCGTGTGTATGATTCGGGATTTTAGACAGGAATAGACATCAGTGTGCATTCTCTTTGTGCTCTACTGTAGTTTTGACATAGGCTGTATTACTTTGTATCGCTGTGATTTCCCTGCAATATTATATTCTTTGGACATCCTGAGTATTTTCTAACGTTAAACACAACAGCTATACACAAAGCATACGGAATACAATGAACACCAATAATCGAAAAACCGTTGATCTGATCTTCATGTGATCATAAATCACGTGGCCTTACCATACTAAAACGTACCAGTTTAACCCTCGAACAGCGGAGGGCCACTATAGTGGCCGTACGCGAGCGCTTGCGCATTGCGGAAGGCCACTATAGTGGCCAAGCGGGATGGCATAATATAAACGCGTAGCGCGGGCGTGTGTAAGCAATTGCAGCTGCGCGAGGTTTGTTTACACAACTAAAATTGAATTCTATGCATAGTGTGGCTTCTATCTTGGGTGTAAAGTAGCGCGATTATCAGATGCAGGTCCCTTCCTGGGTCTCCTCCAATACATGGAGGTCATAGATAGTGACTGTAGCGATGACGAATTTGATGGCTTTTTTGATGATGAAGTCATCAAGGCGCTACCTGGAGAGATGAATAAGGCAATGCAAATGATGGATATGATAATGAATGGATGTTACATAGTTGCTGTAGAGGATGTCGTAACTGCTATAGAGGATGTAGTAATGGAAAAGAGGTGGTTGTGTGTGCAATGGAGCAGGTAATTTGCTAAAAGTGCTGGTGGTAGAATCCCTGAGTTCACTCTGCACAATTGTGTGGCACAAGGGGGAACATGTTTGTGACGTAAGATGGGAACATGGTTGTGGCACAAGGGGAGAACATGGTTGTGACGTAAGGGGGGAACATGGTTGTGACGTAAGGGGGGAACATGGTTGTGACGTAAGGGGGGAACATGGTTGTGACGTAAGGGAGGAACATGGTTGTGGGACAAGGGGAGAACATGTTTGTGGCACAAGGGAGGAACATGGTTGTGGCACAAGGGAGGAACATGGTTGTGGCACAAGAGGGGAACATGGTTGTGACGTACGGTGGGAACATGGTTGTGACGTAAGGGGGGAACATGGTTGTGGGACAAGGGGAGAACATGGTTGTGGCACAAGGGAGGAACATGGTTGTGGCACAAGGGGAGAACATGGTTGTGGCACAAGGGAGAAACATGGTTGTGGCACAAGGGGGGAACATGGTTGTGACGTAAGGGGGGAACATCGTTGTGACGTAAGGGGGGAACATGGTTGTGACGTAAGGGGGGAACATGGTTGTGGCACAAGGGGGGAACATGGTTGTGGCACAAGGGGGGAACATGGTTGTGACGTAAGGGGGGAACATTGTTGTGACGTAAGGGGGGAACATGGTTGTGACGTAAGGGGGGAACAGGGTTGTGACGTAAGGGAGGAACATGGTTGTGGGACAAGGGGAGAACATGTTTGTGGCACAAGGGAGGAACATGGTTGTGGCACAAGGGGGGAACATGGTTGTGACGTAAGGGGGGAACATGGTTGTGACGTAAGGGGGGAACATGGTTGTGGGACAAGGGGAGAACATGGTTGTGGCACAAGGGAGGAACATGGTTGTGGCACAAGGGGAGAACATGGTTGTGGCACAAGGGAGAAACATGGTTGTGGCACAAGGGGGGAACATGGTTGTGACGTAAGGGGGGAACATCGTTGTGACGTAAGGGGGGAACATGGTTGTGACGTAAGGGGGGAACATGGTTGTGGCACAAGGGGGGAACATGGTTGTGGCACAAGGGGAGAACATGGTTGTGGCACAAGGGGGGAACATGGTTGTGGCACAAGGGGGGAACATGGTTGTGACGTAAGGGGGGAACATTGTTGTGACGTAAGGGGGGAACATGGTTGTGACGTAAGGGGGGAACAGGGTTGTGACGTAAGGGAGGAACATGGTTGTGGGACAAGGGGAGAACATGTTTGTGGCACAAGGGAGGAACATGGTTGTGGCACAAGGGGGGAACATGGTTGTGACGTAAGGGGGGAACATTGTTGTGACGTAAGGGGGGAACATCATTGTGACGTAAGGGGGGAACATGGTTGTGACGTAAGGGGGGAACATGGTTGTGGCACAAGGGGGGAACATGGTTGTGGCACAAGGGGAGAACATGGTTGTGGCACAAGGGGGGAACATGGTTGTGGCACAAGGGGGGAACATGGTTGTGACGTAAGGGGGGAACATTGTTGTGACGTAAGGGGGGAACATGGTTGTGACGTAAGGGGGGAACAGGGTTGTGACGTAAGGGAGGAACATGGTTGTGGGACAAGGGGAGAACATGTTTGTGGCACAAGGGAGGAACATGGTTGTGGCACAAGGGGGGAACATGGTTGTGACGTAAGGGGGGAACATTGTTGTGACGTAAGGGGGGAACATGGTTGTGACATAAGGGGGGAACATGGTTGTGACGTAAGGGAGGAACATGGTTGTGGGACAAGGGGAGAACATGTTTGTGGCACAAGGGAGGAACATGGTTGTGGCACAAGGGGGGAACATGGTTGTGACGTACGGTGGGAACATGGTTGTGACGTAAGGGGGGAACATGGTTGTGGGACAAGGGGAGAACATGGTTGGGCACAAGGGAGGAACATGGTTGTGGCACAAGGGAGGAACATGGTTGTGACGTAAGGGGGGAACATGGTTGTGGGACAAGGGGAGAACATGGTTGTGGCACAAGGGAGGAACATGGTTGTGGCACAAGGGGGGAACATGGTTGTGACGTAAGGGGGGAACATGGTTGTGACGTAAGGGGGGAACATGGTTGTGACGTAAGGGGGGAACATGGTTGTGACGTAAGGGGGGAACATGGTTGTGACGTAAGGGGGGAACATGGTTGGGGTGCGAGGAGGGAACATAGTTGTAGCATGGTTGCACCATTGTGCAACGGAAGTACATACATTACATCCCTTTCTCTTACCTGTAATAGCGATGCTTATTTGAGTCACCAGTTCTAATTAGCAGCTGGATGTACGAGGAACCTTCTAGCTTTCCAGCTGCCTATACAATCAACGGGGTTGAGAAAAAACTAAAAGTAAATGCTTGTAATTACACACGAAAGCTAGTGTGAACACTTACCGTACATATCTGCGGTATGATGGCTCCTTTGAGAGTGAGCATCGCTTCACTATTCCAAACACGCTCACTCAAAGTTCGTCAGCGATGCGTAACTACATCCCTAGCGCTCAAATTCCACAAATCGTTTAGAAAAAACACTTCTCGACTCACGCCAGAAAAAAAAGCACCATCGGAAGCATCGCGTAGGAGAAACGCCCGCAAGCGTCTGTACACTCGAATTTGAACAATTCTATTTAAAAACCCTCCGCGTAACGTCATGCGTCATGAATATTAATTAGCGCTGGTCGAGGGTTAAGACAATGTATTCATTCAGCGAACTTGGACCTTGTGCATGATTTCTAATGAATACAAATAATAAAAAACATTGTCTATATGAGAAGGTAGGTGGTATATAGTAATCAAAGGTAATGGTGGTGAAAAAAGCAAGGGAACAAGGCTTCTGATTGAAAAAGAAAAATGAAAAAGGCCTATAGTAGCAGCATGTTGTCATATTAAAATGTGCATGCTAATATAGGTCTGTTTCATTTTTCCTTTTCAACTTTCTCGTATAGGAATGTTTTCCTATACGAGAAAGTTGAAAAGGAAAAATGAAACAGACCTATATTAGCATGCACATTTTAATATGACAACATGCTGCTACTATAGGCCTTTTTCATTTTTCTAAAAGTCGCCATTTTGTTTACAATTTGACTGTATTTCATGCTTTTACAGGAACTTACTGCCGATGAACGGATAGGCTATTGCAAAAGGTAAAGTGATGTTAGAATATGCATAATGTTCTTCGATCTAGCTCCCAACTGTGTGTTATCTGAAAGTCATGCCAACTGGACAAGATGACCTGATAAGCTAACTTGTTCTGAATTGGGTTTCAATTATCGTGGTGTGTGCCCTAACCACAGGGCCAGTAAGAGCCAAAGTGAGGCCCAGAGTAACATCATTTTGGGCACAATTCTACATGTAGGTCCCATCCCATATCACTTGTGATTGGCTGGGAGGAAGAATACAGAGTCTCTATGCCCCAAGATACCATCTTGCTCCTCAGGAACTGTTTCACCATCTCCACCCTCTGCACAGCACCACATTTAGAATATCACTGTGTGGCTGATTTTTAGAATTTTTACATCCTGTAAAATGTTGTAGTATGGAGCCATTGGATCGCTTCTGTTAGCAATAATTGATTAACCTCGAATGCCACATAATCTAATTAATCAGGGGCCAAAGGGGTGTTTTGACAAAGACCTCTTCTCACCTTGTACCCACCCCTTTTAGGCTGCTGCAATTCTACGCTCCATGTCTTGTAAAAAATGAGCATATTTTGATTAATGTATGAAAACCACAATGTGCAACACTGAATGGGGAAACATGAACATGCATGTGTGATTAGGGACAAAACATTTACATTAGTAATCGGTAATATTGTAATATAATAATGTCCATGCTTACCTGTATCATTTCTATAAATATATTTTGCCATATCCCCATTCCCAGCTCCATTGATGGCAAAGAATGTGAACAGAATAGGATAACCATATTCCACGATGGTCTTGTTTAGTCTTCCATTTGCATAAGGGACAGTGAAATCAACTGATGAAGTACAGGTTCGTGGGAAGGTACAGTCTGGATCACTGGGGATAGTATTACATCCATGTATGGTGATATTCATACAAAGGGTGTAATTGAATATATCAAAAGTCCAGCCAGTGACATCAAGAGAGTATGGAGCACCCCAGGAGAGTATGAAGGAGGTATTTGAAATGGCTACTGAGAAGTTGTATGGGGCATCGAGAGGACCTAGAACGAAAAGGTATAGTTATGTAGTGTCATGGCATGTTGGTTCATCAAGATTTTGCATTTGTTGACTCTTTATAAACAATACATAGGAAATGTCAAAAAGCAATCCAGTAAACCGAAGAACTTTAGCGAGTGTATTTTAAGAGCAGTCGAACAATGATCATGCTGTAGAAAAACTATATGCCAACCGGTACTTAGAGAGATCAGACAACTTAGTGGCGTAGTCACCGCCGTAGTGCGGTATGGCCCAGGGACACGATGCAGAAATGGTGCCCCCTCCTGCATCCTGGCCCATATATATCAATATGACCGGGGTAGGGGGGGAGGGGGGGGGGGGGGGGGGGGCAGTAACAGGACTCAAGAATCAATTCACAATTTGCGTGGTCTCGTTCCATAGAAAGTATGGGAAAAACATACCAAATATTATTTACAGCATATCTCCTGAGAGAGTATTGTCAATGCAACATATTTGACTAGATTTTTAAGCAAGTCACCATATTTTTCCCTTGGTTCCATTAAATTATTGGGCCTTTTTTTCAAATGCTCATTGAAGAGAATTCATAGTCAAATCATCAACAAATAAGTTGTGTTTAGTATGGCTATTGATTATAATTGAGGCTGAGCCATTTTTGTAATGCTAGCTCCAAAAACAGCTCCATTTGTGATTCACATCTACCCAACCAGAATATCAAGCACATGCAGAGCCTGAATAGGAATGGACTGCTTAAAGACAAGTCCAGAACATGCTTGTAAAGTCACCCAAAGGTATGTCATATAGCACGTAGTTACCTCTACTCTTCAGTGGTAATGAAAGGGGGGGTGGAGCGGGTGGAGGGAAACAATAATAAAGAGGAGGGTGTAGGAGGGAGATGTGCCCACCCTCGTGCAACAATTACATGCTTCAATGAGAAGTGCATGGATGTCATGATAAGATCATGTGTAAATCTTCAAACGCGATGATAGGGACGGTGTCGGAGGATAGGGTGACCCCCCAGATACAGTGACCCCCGGTCACTCTATCCTAGGATACAGTGACCCCCCCGATCACTCTACCCTAGGAATCAGTGACCGGGGGTGGGATAGGGTGACCCCTCCCGATGTTAATCATCAGATTCTATATCGCATGCGCACTAATTTTAAGCCACGAGTTTGACAAAATGGAAGCTTTTGACGACATATATAGATTTTTGACGGAGAAGACCTATCCACAGGAGATGGAAAAGAATGAGAAGCGCAAGCAACTTCCGACGAAAGGTTTGTCCGCGCGGTGTGAGGTACATGTGGTCTGGCTACGTCTGTTGTGGACTGTGGGCTAATGCTCAGCTGCTCGCTATAAGTCGGGTTCCCAAATAGAACGATGTCGACCCCCATCTTTCAAATGATCGGCTACTACCCTGGTATAGGGGAATTAGGGAAAGGGGGGGGGGGAGAGAGAGAGAGATAGTGCGGATGGAGATTTTTTAAATCTTAGGTTGAATACGAGAGGGTGTTAAATTGGTCTTCATTGCACTTCTTTGTTCATCCAGTACACGTTGATTTGGGGGAAGAGGGGGGGGGGGGGGGAACCGAAATTTAACCACAGTCCCTCGTGGGTTAAAGCTGAGGTTTACTTGGTATTGAAGCACCCAATGCATGTCTATGGGAAGATATACTGGAATATCACAAACCCCGATTAATTACCTTCTTCCTTTCATTGCTGATTTCAGGATATGATACGTATTTTGCATTTTATATCCCACAGGCCATAAACAATATCAAATGTGATGCAGGTATTTTGTATTATAGAAGTTGCTCTCGAATAGAAGCAATGGTGCACCAGGAGTGGAGAATCTGTATTCGATCAGAAGAGGAGAAATAAAAAATCCTTGAGGCTTGCCATTTTTCAGACACCGGTAATCTTTGTATTCACATTAATCAGCTTAATTTTCCATGTATTTGTTAAATGCACAATCCATCATTCAACACTTAGTATTCAAATTTTATTTTTAAGTGGAATTACAAAAAAGTTCTTCAAACAAAATTTTTGCTACAGGTGGCCATCTTGGGAGGGATAAGACTCTTGAAAAGATAAGTTCAAGGTTTTACTGGAGACCAAATATGACAGATGATGTGAAAGATTTTGTTTCAAAATGTGAAAGATGCCAGCGCACAAATGACAAGTTTACTAAGCCTGGGTCAGTTCTACATCCCATATCTATAGAGCCTGAAGTCTGGAAGCAGGTAAATTTGCATAACTGCATTATATACTCATTTGATCCCTGATGCACACAATTTTTATAGATGTGCATAATTAATTAATACTTTCATTACATTGCATTTGTATATTTGTCAGTGATTTGTCACTTCTTTCATCTTTCAGTTTTTACTTCACTTACCTATGTTTTTTCCTGTCAATATTTTACAGATAGGAATTGATATAATTGGGCCACTTCCTAAGACAAAAAGTGGGAAAAAGTATATTGTCACCCTCATAGATTATTTCAGCAAATGGCCAGAGGCAGAGGCTCTGGCAAATAAAAAATGCTGACAGTGTTGCAAGATTTATTTTCAAGACCACATGTCGGTAAGTCTGTTCCTTCCAACATCATCCATTCTTTACTTAATTCTCATGTGTATATTCTATATCCAGCTTTGGTTGTGCTCAGATAATGATTTCAGACCAAGGTCAGGAATTCATCAACTCTGTTAATGCAGTTGCAACAGCAACTTGGAACAGAGCATAGAATTTCATCAGCCTACCATCCCCAGACCAATGGTCTTGTGGAGAAACTCAACTCCACAGTTCAATCTTGCTTGTTAAAACTATGCAATACGGAACAAAGCAATTGGGATGAATACTTGGAGAGTGTTTTGTTTGCAATACGTACAGCAAAACATAAATCTACAGGTTATACACCTTTTGAAGTTATGTATAACAGGCAAGTGAAATGAGTCATTTTATAATGTACTATATATATATATATGACTTTAACAGGAAAGCCATTTTACCCATTGAAATTGAAATTGCTGGACACACTGAAAACGAATCTAAGGATGAAAGATATACTTTTGATGATATTAAAGAAAAGATCCCAATGTTTATAGCAGCTAAGGATAAATTGTTTGGTTCAGTTTCTCAAAACATTGGCACTGCACAAAAACGGTACACCCAAGATTATAATAGACGAAGAACAATAACTGAGGTATGTAATTCAATTTTAAATGCAGTAGTAATACATTCATCTACATGCATGCTATTTCTAGAAATTTGATGTTGGATCACTTGTTCTCATGCGGAATTCTAGAAGAGATTCAAGAAAGGGGGACAAAATGTTAGACAAGTATTTAGGACCATATGAAGTTGTTGAGGTCAAGAATAAGGGGCTCTATGAAATAAAGAACCTAAAAACTGGGAAAAGATTAGCAAAAATGGTAAATGTGGCAAGATTAAAAGTTTTCAAAGGAACTAATTTCACATTAAGATAACAGAAGAAGCCACTGATGGACAAAGTCAGCAACCAGAATGTTGATAAAGTTGAATCCAAAACAAAAGAAGGGAATGAAACATTTGACCATAGTGTACTCACTAGTCAACTCTATTGCCCACACTAACTGCGTTTGTGGAGAACAGGAGCAGCTGAGCACTGTTATAGAGCAGAAGAAGATGCACATTTTGATGTAGGTTTTGTAAAATAAAATTAATGTTATATATAATACTTTTATCCGCAGCCACAGTCTCTGGGAATCCAAGAAGGTGAATTTGCTATTAGCAGAGACTTATTGGTTGATACATGGTTAAAATTTGGAGAGTACAATGGAGAGCTCCAACTGAGGGAAGTTATGGGGGGAGATTTTGTAGTTTTGACAGAAAATTTATGGGATGAGCTCGGTGAATTCAGAAAAAATTCAGCTTCAATAGAGTGCTCTACAGTTGAAGATGTTGAACTTGTGAAGTATTGGCGTACTTCTAAAGCAGTTGACATTTAAAAAATTAATATTATTGGTACAACATACCTGCTAATGTCATCATTGAGTTTAGATGAATTCTGTAACTGGATATACAATGAGAGGAGAATTTGGAATAAAGATCTCTTAGAAAAGGATTCGGCAATTGAAATTAAGGATCCATCTGCCTTAGTTGACAAAGGTATTACTATATTTTTGCATTATTATGATTCTTTACAAGAGGGTAATCAAGTGTACATCTTCCCTCAACAGAAATCATAGGTATACCTGATGATGATGATGATGATAATGATGATGATGATGATGATGATGATAATGATGATGATGATGTAGAAGTGGTGAAAGATTATGGAGAACCTGACTTTGTGTATTGGCCAGTATGTAATGAATGGCAGAAAATTAAATGTCAACATCTAGGATGAATATATTATAATATATAATCACAAAATAATTACAGAAATCATACACTCAATTAACTATACTAATAAAAAGTTACTGAAAAAAGTCTTCCACTGCATGCTGGTCCACAGAACCCATAACAGAAGTGGCATTTCCACGTTGGACTGCAACTGATAGCCTTTGCAGCAAGTAGGAGTAGGCATTACACTCTCCTGATGTCTGTTTAAGGCGATGGCCAAGCTCCTTCAGAAATTTCAAGGTCTCTGACCCATAAACTCCTGATGTCTCAATTGCTATGGGTGTGAATATATGGTTGTGGTCCAGGTGTGCATACTTCACACATTTTTTGTGCTCTGCTTGGTTGGCCACTGCCCCAGCCTCTGCAGCTGCAAAAGCTGAGTAGGACGGGGCATATGTGTCAGGGCAGGTGACATCCCAGACAAGGAGCTTACCACACTGCCAGGGCACTATGGTTATCCCATCAGGTCTTTTCCCATCAGAACGAAAAAGGCCAGTAGGCTCCAAGCGAGATGGAATCTTAGCAGCAGTCATGGCCCTGTGGATTGTATCATTGATGGAGGCATGTCGATGGTGGCGCCCCTCACTTTTTCGGCAACTAAGGCCATGAACAGCTAAATGGGTCACTTCAAAACCGCAATGGTGACAACTGTGGGGTCTACACAAGGACAAACCCAAACGAAGACCAATTGCTATTCTTATGGTCAAATTATCCATACGAAGACCCAATGAAGTGACAGGCAGACTATTTAGCCATAGACCGGATTCTTTGTTGCATGCAGCCAGGAGGCGAGCTTTGTAGAGTGGGTCTGTGCTTTTAGAGAGAAGAGTGCTGACTGTGGCTAGAACCCTTGGGGAGTCCCATGCCTTTTGCTTGTACTTTGCCGTACCAACTGGAGGTGCCTCTTGGCAACCCTCTGACCAGCAAGTAAGTGCTTCATCTACAAAACAGATGGGGTATCCTTGCAGCCATGGTGGTAAGATCTGAAGGACAAGGTCTGAGGAGGCAGCAGCAGAAGCCAAAAAGGCAGAGGGTGCAAGCTGCACAGCACTACGAATACCAAGTCCACCAAACTTCACTGGCAAGGATGCCTGTGTGCACCCAGGGTGTCCTTTAGTGAAAGGCAAATTAAAGCAGGTACTCATGATGGACCTGAGCTCTTCATCATATAACTGCAGGCAAGGTGAAATAAAACATGGAGACGTTCTAAGACAGTATAGGAGTTTGGGGATAGCAAGAGAATGACGCAACAGGAGGTATGCATCATGGCTTTGGAGGTATTTCAGTCTCTCTCCAAGACATTTTAACATAGCAGTTTTTGCAGTGATAGTAGCAGATATGGAAGTGATATCTCCTATAGGTGAGCCCAGTAAGGTTGCCTGTGCCACATCCACCACACGCACACCTGGAAGAGATGACTGAATGGTCTCAGTTGTAATGGAGTCTGTGCCTATTACCTCAGACTTACTGGGATTGAGCTCTAAACCAACTTTTATTGCCTCTCTTTTAATCACTTCAACATCATGTATGATATCAGTTGAAAATCCACCCAGAGACCCATCATCTAAGTAGAAGAGGCAGAGCTCAGACTTCAGGAGGCAACACATATCATGAAGGGTAAGACAGAAAAGTAGAGGTCCAAGTGGGTCACCCTGTTGGACACCTTCAGCTGATGGAATGATCTTGTCACCCCAGAAGAGTGAAGAGGAGCTGGAATAGGCTGAGTGGACAAATGGATAAATGGATGGAGCAAGACGTTTCACTGTACTTAGCATTTTATCTCTGCGGATAGAGTTGAATGCATTAATAAAGTCCAACTTCAGGACTGCTTTGTTAGAGCCAAGGTTATTAATGTATAGCCTTGCAGCATGAACTGCAGCTTCTGCTCCTTTGCTGACTCCATACCCAAGCTGACGTGGAGATAGAATGGATGCCATTTCCTTCATAACTTTGTTTCCAACAACTTTAGCTGCAAGCCGACGAATGGTACATCCTACAGCAATGGGTCTTACCCCCCCTCCGTTCTTTTCCAATGCTATTAGTGAAGCACCAAAAAGGTATGGGCGAATGGATGATGGTGTCTTGCCCTGCAAAACCAATGCAAGTAAGGATGACAGAGAAGTGATAAGAGATTGGCCTCCAGCATTGGCAGAAGGGCTTATCATATCTTTTAGGTGTTGAGGTCGTAAGCCATCAGGACCTCCAGCTGAGTCTGAAGGGAAAGACTTAATGGCTTTGATGACCTCTTCATTGGTCACTGAGACAACAAGGGCTGGATCCTCCACAAAAGGTGGAATGGATGACTCTGGATGGATAGGAGGATGCTTCTGCTGTAGCTCTCTAAAGGTTGACTCAGAAAATGGAGCTACTTTGTCATCAGAGACAGCCAGCCTAACTGCGCCTTTAAAATCTCCTTCCTCAATTTTGACTGATACCCTAGCAGCCAGAGACATTAAAGGATCTAAAGGCTTTTTAAATTCCGATCTGCTTTGAGTAGGTACAAGTGGTGGGTCAGACTCATTTCTTATTTGTTCATTTACTGTCCTGGATAAGGACCAACGGCGGCCTCCCCGAGAAGTAGTGTGAAGGCAACGAGCACTAAAAAGGAAAAGTCGACACCATGACGTGTGGTCATTTCTGTGCACAACATCATTAATGATGGAGGCAAATTTGGTAGCACATGGCTCTCGAGACGCACGAGGGATCCGCCTCAAGATTTTCACCATTGACTTTGGTGGAAGAGAAAGGTTAGGTGATTTAACCGTGGAGGTGGGATGTGTGACAGTAGAATTTGCTGGTACTGGTAAAGGTACCGGAATAGCAGGCGCAGGTAATTGATGAGAGCCACCACAACGGGCTGCAATGGGACCATGCTGACGTACCAAACCTGCAGCTGTGAGTTGAATATGGCGATGGCAGACAGAGCAAGCAGAAGGCAATGAGATGTTAGGCTGTGGAAGCAAAGCTGATATTTGTGCTGAAATAGATTTTGTCTGTAAAACTGTATTGCAGTCGGATATTGATATTGGTACCGGCGCTGGTAAAATATGCTGCGCTGCCGTTATGGAAGTTAACGGTGTTGAAAGAAACTCAGTAGCTGTAGGGACTGACTGTGATACCAACGAATCTGCATAAATCGATGAAGTCTGTTGTGGCTGCGCAGACAGCTGGGAACAATGAAAGGTTGGAATAGAGGAAGACAGCTGTTTGGCGTTACAGTGAAGCTGTAGCTGTGACTCTTGAACTAGGTCGCCTGATTCTTTTTCCGGGAGTAGCTGGGAAATGGTTGGTGAACAATTACGACAGCGACCGTTCTTGGATGGGTAGCAATTTGAACAAGGTTGCTCCGATATTGCACAAGTACATTGTGTGCAGCGGGAAAGGTTACCATTACAATCGCAGCAAAGAAACTTACGTGTACCCGAACGTTTCGATGACATAGTGATGAATATTGAAGCACTATGACAGCTAGCCGCAAAATGAATACTCTACTCAAAACCCCCTCCCCGCCATTTTTTTTATTATTTTTACATCTAGGATTGGACTATGTTAAAGGTAATCACAGCCATATTTCTGAGCCACAGAATTTTAGCAGATTACACAATCCTCAAGCTAGAGGAAGAATTGTAGGTGATGGAAACTGTTTTTTTAGAGCACTGGCTGTATTAATCACAGGAAGACCATGTTGAGCTACGTGCTTTGATAACGACATATTTATCCCACAATGCTGATCAATTTTCATCCTACTTAAAGGAACACGAATCAATTATCCAATATTTGAAAATATCCAAAATGGATACACTAACTGTTTGGGCAACAGAGATTGAAATCTTTGCAGCTGCACAAATGTTGCAGACATCGATATATGTGTATGCTATTTCTGGAGGAAAGTATACGTGGCTAGAACATGCTCCGATTGAAAACGTCAACTGCAGCATCTCTCAGCATTTTCAAGAAGCAATATACTTTACAAACATATCAAATCATTATGAAACTGTGAAAAGAATGGAATAGATAGTAACCGAGTAACTTTGCAATCTGATTACAGTGCATCATATGAATTTTCGTATTAATATTTTATACTTATTCTTGTCACAAAGCGACTTAAGTTACTGAACTAAACGTTGAGGTTTGCCTGAGAACTTGCGAGATCATTTAGTAGGAAGCTGCTAGTCGTAATTAGTCCTTTAAAAGGTGCACTGTCTACATGTAAGCAATATGCGCTATAAGGGGTTATGCATGAAGCAATAGATGAAGGGAATGAGCGGGGGGTCACCGAATCCCAGGAGGGGTCACCGTATCCCAGGATGTAAAGACCCCCCCGGTCACTGTATCCCAGGATCCAGTGACCGGGGGTCACGGAATCCTAGGATACAGTGACCGGGGGGTCACCGAAAAGGGGGGTCACCCTATCCTCCGACAACGGATAAGCTGTTTAAACAGAAAAAGGAATAAATTGGAACATGGAGATCGAAGCATGATCCTTATTGAACAAAGTCAATTACAATGACATTAGGAATGTACAGTGTAGGATTTGTCACAGCTTGCACCACACCTTATGCACCCTACATTGCTAATTTAATAATAGTAATGATTATAATTATGGCATGTTTTTTGTCAGTGATTTCTTAGCACTTCATTCACACCTTCTTCTTCGGCAGTGCCAGCGCATACACTCCACATAGAACCTTCTGTGCCTCCATCACCTGTCCCAGTATCGCCCGAGCCTTTGCAAGTGGAGTCGGGAAGTGATCGAGCTATCCTCGCAATGATATCGCCTCAGGTACCAATAGTCCGACCTCTACACAGGAAGCAGTGCATTGTAGCTGACTGCCACGAGCTAATTGCTCCAACCATGTGGCGTTCACATATGGGCCTTCACGCACGGGGTCTCTTTCGGGGGGATGTACCTAGAGAATGGTTACAGGAACAAGGCCTGTACATATGTGATTGTCGAGCACTTGTGGCTAAATCTCGACGTGCATCACATTCGCGAAGATGCGTAGCTGTCTTGGCAGCTCCTCCGGATCCAGCACCGATACCATCGCTTTCGGAAACCGAGTCCTCGCACAGTACAAACACAGTTTTACCATCTTTTGAAGAAGTTTGCCTACTATCCTGCCGAACCTTACGACACATTCCCAAAAAGTCTCGCCCTGCTTTTGCTCTTGCGTTGTCTTTTTCTTTGAAAGCAGTGCTTCACGACAACTCATTGGACTCTTGGCTGAAGTTATTTATGCTTCCAAAGTGCCTCTTGCCTTCAAAGAAAAGGGGTGGTAGGCATAATAAACCAACCCCAATAGATGCGCTATGCAATCTGTGGTGCAGAGGAGAACACGCAACACTATGGAATATGGCGATGAGTCACAGAGCGATAGGCATCCACTCAGATGATTCTATCCCGCGAAATCTCATTAATTTTGCAGTCTCGCTGTCTCGTGAGGGTATGTTTGCTAAAGCTTGTAGAATTTTAGCATCCTCTGGCCTGGCACCAAATAGTGATGACACTTGGAAGTTGTTAAAGGATAAACACCCTGAGGGGCCGCTCCCTATTATCCCAGAAACAACTTCACAATCCATATCACTGAATGAAGATTTTGATGTTTATAATATCCTGAAATCTTTTCCAAAGGGTACAGCAGCAGGTCCTTCTGGTCTACGGGTACAGCACCTGTTGGATGCAGCTTCAATTCCACTTCCCACTACAATTTGTTCCCTTCTCAGGAGGGTTGTTAACCTCTTGGTCTCTGGGAAAGTCCCCCAGGAGGTTTCTCGTTTCATGGCTGGTGGGTCCTTGACAGCACTCAGCAAGTTAAAGCCTGGTTGTGCCCCGGACATAAGACCAATTGCTGTGGGTGAGGTCCTGAGAAGATTGACAGGGAAATGCTTGTGTGCTGTCATTAAACATAGGGTTGTTGATTTTTTTGAGCCCATACAGTTTGGTGTGGCTTGTCCAATGGGTTCAGAAAAGGTTATTCATGGAATAAGGGCCTGTGTGGATAAACATTGGAATGATTTGGACTTTTCTGTTCTCAAGGTGGATTTCAAGAATGCATTCAATTTAGTCTCCAGAGATGCTGTTTTACAGGAATGCGCGAAGCATTTCCCAGATTTGCTTCCTTGGGTGGCATGGTGTTATGGCTCTCACCCTTTTCTGTGGCACCCTATGGGCCAGCTAACATCACAATCAGGTGTGCAGCAGGGAGACCCACTGGGTCCTTTTCTGTTTGCTTTGGTCCTGCATAAGGTTGCTGGAGCTCTTAAAGACGATACTGAGTGCAACCATCTATTATATCAAGCTTGGTATCTGGATGATGGCATATTAGCAGGCAAGAAGTCTTCAATTTGTAGATCTTTGACCCTTATACAGGAGTTAGGACCCCCTCTTGGCCTACATATCAATATCTCTAAATGTGAGCTGTACTGCCCAAGTGATGCCTCCCCTTTCCCACCAGAGCTCAAAGTTTTCCAATTGCCTCTTTTTGAGATATTAGGATGCCCAATTGGTGACTACATATACTGTGCAAATTTTATTGCCTCAAAACGGCTTGAAGCTCGCAAGCTTTTGCACTGCTTGATAGAGGTTTCTGTCATAGACCCTCAAGTAGCTTTAACATTACTTCGTCTATGTGGTAGTTTTTGCAAGTTAAGCTACTTGGCTCGCTCAATTCCAACCAACTTGGTATCAGATGCTTTCAAGCTCTTCGATGATGACATCCACCACTGTTTCATGGACTGCATAGGTTTTGAAATGTCAGATGAGGCATGGTGTCAGGCCCAACTTGGCCTTAACAGTGGTGGTCTTGGGTTGCGCTCACTGTCCCTACACTCCAGCTCAGCTTTTATTGCTTCCTTCTGCTCCTCTGGGGTGTATGATACAGATGACATACACCTTACAAATGCCTTGGACCACTTCAATTCTACTGTTGCTCCAATTGAGAAACTATCTGTCAATTCTGTGGTTTCCTCACCTGTCAGTCAGAAGCTTCTGTCTTCAAAAGTAAACGACTATTGCTTTCAAGTCCTCTTTGATGAATCCTCCCCTGCTAACAAGGCTCGGTTGCTATCAGTTTCAGCCCCCCACGCGACATCCTGGTTATCAGTTATTCCCTCCACATCCCTAGCTCTCCATCTTGACCCAATTGAATTCAGGGTAGCTGTCAAGTGGTGGCTAGGCCAAGATACCTCCCAGGGCTCTCAGTGTGCTTTCTGCCCTGCCCACAGTCTGGACCCTCTTGGACACCATGCATTAACATGCAAATGTGGGGGTGATGTTATTACACGCCATAATGCTCTCAGGGACACTTTAGCGCACTTTCTTCACCGTGCACATGCTTCAATCGAAGTTGAAGCTGGTGCTGGGCTCTTTCCTGACCATTCACAGTCACGGCCTGCTGATATTCTCGTGAAGCATTGGAACCATGGAAGGCCCGTTGCCCTGGACATCTCCGTTGTCTCACCGCTAAATCCTTCAACTTTAGCTGAAGCGGGAGCAACGGTTGGTGCAGTCCTTGACGCAACGGAGAGGAGGAAACACCAGGCCAATGATGTAAAGTGTTTAGCTTTAGGGTGGGTCTCAACCCCTCTAGTAGTTGACTCCTATGGGGCTTGGGGTAACGAAGCTTCAATATTTCTGGCTCAGATAATTGCTAGGCTTGCGATCCACAAGTCTCTGCCAAAGGCACAGATATCTTTTGAGCTTTTCGCAAGCTTGAGCATTTGCCTAACAAGAGCGAATGCCAGAGCCATCCTCCGTAGAATCCCATCTTAACTGTAGTGTGTTTATATATAGCAAGTGTTGTGTGTATGAGGTATCATCTATTTGATTTCTTTTAATATTTTTTATTGAGAATATAATTAATGATATTTTTGTGTTTATTGTCGCATATGTGTAATAGTTAAAACTGTATTGTCCATTCAATGAACAATAATTTCAAAAATAAAAAAGGGTAGCAGTTAGAGTAATGAAAAGCCAAAGTTTTGTCCAGCAGATAATTTAGTGGCTAACTGGGACAGAGGCTTTTTTGCTGCTTTTAATCCTTTACACATTTTAGAAGCGGACATATCATCTGGGGCAAGCAGCAAAAGCAACAGAGGAACGCTAACATTGGAAAAATGACATAAAGTGTGCAGAGTTGGGATAGCTCTGCATTCCAATGGTGGTGGAGTCTTACGGATGTTGGGGCACAGAGGCAAGGCAGGCTTTGTCGCAGTTGGTCTCACAACTGGCTGTTATAACCAACACTTACATATGCTGAAGAAATGCTGAACAGCCTATATATGGGTCGTCTTAGCCTCACTTTGATTAGGTGAAATCTAGACCCATACTTAGCAGGTCTCACTTTGCTTCTTGTGAGCATGTTGTTTCGGATGATTCTTTTGTCTAGTAACTTAAAGGTGTTTGATTTATTGGGACAATTTTATGCTTCAGGTCGTGTCCAGCCTCAACTTTAACACTCAGCTACAATATCTGAGCGACTTTATACAAGCTTTGGCAGACCAGCGCCATCATCGATAGCTGCACCACATCTCCATTTGGTTTGAGAACCCCTTAGGCATAGATTTGTGCCCTCATAATTGCAAAAGATATCCTCACTCGTACTGATACATCCTGCCACTTCTGGATATGATTTTTCCATTTGATAGCAATTTTAAATTTTCTGCTTCATTTCCTTGGAACTCCCAAGGGGTGTGAAGGAGGCCCAGTGTACGTCTGCAGCATCACAACATTTTTGCCGCAGATGATAGAATAGCAGTAACAATGACACGTGTTTAGAACGCTACCATTTGAGACTGCCATACCCCTCTCATACTAAATTCAGCTCCTAATGCACACACATTGTGGACTAGAGATAAACATATTACCTCCTTGTACACAATGTATGCTAAGTCACCTATTGCGTCCCTGATTTCATTGTGACAAGTCCACTTTTCTGCAGTCGAGAGGAAGGTTGAAATCAACCTCACACCCATCACACAGTATAGTTAGCTAGCGCCTTGATGAAGGGTTTATGGTAACACATTGTAAGTGAGTCACGGAATTCAACTGGTAATGAGACAAAATGATGTAGGGAGATGTGCAAGACTGTTAACTATGATGAGTCTGGTTTTAATGTTCACATTAGTTAGGACCGTGGCTAGTTTGTATCATCAGACTTTTAAAGGGTTTTGTGCATGTTTGATGCTTCTTCTGACATGAAGAAGATGTGGAAAACTGTTTAGAGCCTTTGATGGCATCTACAATGTTACTGGCTTTTGATACTGATGCAGTATGATTGGAGAGGAAAATTTTTTAGACGGTTGTGTATACCTTGAAAGCTCACGTAACTCTGCTAATTATTGAACCACAGTCATTCGACAGATAAATGGGGACACACATAATGAATGGATGCATCTAAAAACATATTTCATCATGTGCAAATCCCTGATAATGTAATGTACCCAAATTATCACTCATAGATAAAGGGTGGTAGTCATGGAGTATATATTTTATTGTGTTCCATGAAAGTGTAATATCCTTGTGTCTGGCCATCATTTCTCTAGCTCTTTTTACTGGGCATACATAACTAACTTGATATTCAAGGCAAGCATATATTGTATATTGCTTTGCAACATTGCGTACTATATGCCTTTTATTAGATCGGTTGTTGGTTAGCATTCGGGCTAAGT
Organism: Eunapius fragilis; assembly: GCA_963681505.1. Taxonomy (NCBI): domain Eukaryota; kingdom Metazoa; phylum Porifera; class Demospongiae; order Spongillida; family Spongillidae; genus Eunapius; species Eunapius fragilis. Next base: position 4,408,503 of record OY811979.1, on the reverse strand, counting down.
TTTCTATGTTTTTGCTTGAAATCTGCCCGCCTATTTTATCACATTCATGACTCTCAGGTGACGTGCGGGGTCTCACCAAAATAATCTATATTTCTTACCTTGAATGGCCAGATTAGTTAGTCCGCTAGTCTGTATGTTGGTGAAGTTGACATCAATCACTTTACAGTACACTTCAGTATTATTGTAGGTAGGATTAGATGAAACGTAGAGACGAGATGAGGTTTCACTTTTGGAGTTTGTTCCAGGGACAACTGTTATTCCCATTAGTGCATTTTCTGGATTATAACCACTTCCATTCAAAAACCAGCTAACAGCATATCCATTTCCAGAACAGCTGAAAACAGCTGTCGCATTGTTCTGAAACACAATGTAGTTCCCTTGAGGTATGAGGACTACAAAACCAGTACTACCTGAAAATGGTAAAACATATAGTACACAGGTATAAGGCAGCTATATCATGAGTGCACATTTTTGGGAAGACAGATTGATGAGGAGTTTTTTGATAGACACAGAATGAAGGGGAGGTTATACATGTAGAAAAATCATTGCTATGTCAGCTTATTTGTGGTGAACCTAATTCAGTACGTAATTGTTCGTACTTGTAATTGGCAGGTGTAGACACAACATGAAGTAGAGAGCAGGCTTCAGTTGCATCTGCAATGTGATGTAACTATATAAATAATTTGGACATACACACCAAGTGGAGCAATCACAGTACACTGATGAACATAAGAATGACTTATGTGATATATTGCACAGATCCAATATGCAGCACAGTAAAAAGATACATATATATATATATATATATATATATATATATATATATACACAGAGTTTTGTAACTATGTGTATAATTGCTAAAAAAAAAGGTTATACTTATGAATGACAGTGTCCAGCAAAATCACTCTTCTGTGCATGTGTTTTAATTCTATCACTATGTTGAACAAAAGAGTATTTTGACATTTTCATTTCACTCACTGTTAAACTTTGTGTTTTGGTGCTTAAATTGTTTTCCATGCCGTGAGTGATACAATCGCTACCCCCAGCAAGGTTTTATTTTAACCTTATCTACGATATGTATACATCATACATCTACATGCACCACAATGGAAGAATTTTTTTTGTCATCTCTATTGAAATCCAAAGGCACTGGATGGGATGTTCGACCGATTGCTGTAGGAGAAATTTTGAGACACCTTGTGGGTAAATGTGCCTGCATTTTAACGGTTTACCCGCGGATATTCATTGACGCTATTTGTACGTAACCGCGGAATTAATTTTGTGGATAATTTAATTTTAGATATCTTGCGATTGGCGCCTGACAACTTTTGAACTGAACAACTTTTCTATGTGCGACTTTTTGAAATGGGATAGATCAGTTTTTCAGGTACACGCTAATGCCAGCCGATCGGCAGTACGGTTTAGGTAAGATTACTAACGCGCGGATCGAGGTGTTCAATTAGACGCACTGGTTGACACGGGCACTGTGAAGCAGGCAGATGGAGACTGCTGACGTCTTATTGAGAGGTAAGTATATGTGAGTGGTAAGAAGTATAAGACAATCTGTTTGTACGCGCGGATTGTGTGGAAGCCTGCGTTATCGAAGGGTATCGTTGGAGTATTGACGATGGATAATTCTTTTTAGAGCCACCGCTTTTGATGTGAACAAAATGACTTTCCTATGTCCAACGTTTTTGAAAATTGAATTGATTCCGTTGTTCAGGTACACACTAATGCCAGCCGATTGGTTATTCGGTCTAGAGAAGGTGACTAGCGCTTTGGTAATGATATTCCAATCAGACGCTCTGGTGGACATGGATGCAGAGAAGCGCAGGCAGATGGAAACTGTTTTTGTCCTCTGAAAAGTAAGTATATAAGAGTGTTACTAAGCACAGACAACCTTTTTGTACAAGCGGGTTGTTTGGAAGTTGTGGTATTGATAATTCTTTTTTGAGCCATTGGACTGTCATGTATATCTTTTTAGTACGTTTAGTTATAGTGGTAGCCAATGGTTGTGACGCACGAGGGTGGCATGCTTGTGAAGCATTGGGATAGCATGCTTGTGACAATGGGGGTGCATGGGGGTAGCACACTCTTGATGCATGCGGTAGCATGCTTGTGATGCATGGGGGTAGCACACTTGTGACCCATGGGGGAAGCACACTTGTGATGCATGGGGGTAGCACACTTGTGATGCATGGGGGTAACACACTTGTGACGCATGGGGGTAGCACACTTGTGACACATGGGGGTAGCACACTTGTGACACATGGGGGTGGCACACTTGTGACGCATGGGGGTAGCACACTTGTGACGCATGGGGGTAGCACACTTGTGACGCATGGGGGTAGCACACTTGTGACGCATGGGGGTAGCACACTTGTGACACATGGGGGTAGCTCACTTGTGACACATGGGGGTGGCACACTTGTGACGCATGGGGGTAGCGCATGGGGGTAGCACACTTGTGACGCATGGGGTGGCACACTTGTGACGCATGGGGGTAGCACACTTGTGACACATGGGGGTAGCACACGTGACACATGGGGGTACCATGCTTGTGACGCATGGGGGTAGCACACTTGTGACACATGGGGGTGGCACACTTGTGACGCATGGGGGTAGCACACTTGGGACGCATGGGGGTAGCACACTTGTGACACATGGGGATAGCACACTTGTGACACATGGGGGTGGCACACTTGTGACGCATGGGGGTAGCACACTTGTGACGCATGGGGGTAGCACACTTGTGACGCATGGGAGTAGCACACTTGTGACGCATGGGGGTAGCACACTTGTGACACATGGGGGTAGCTCACTTGTGACCCATGGGGGTAGCACACTTGTGACGCATGGGGGTAGCACACTTGTGACGCATGGGGGTAGCACACATGTAACGCATGGGGGTAGCACACTTGTGACGCATGGGGGTGGCACACTTGTGACGCATGGGGGTAGCACACTTGTGACGCATGGGGGTGGCACACTTGTGACGCATGGGGGTAGCACACTTGTGACACATGGGGGTAGCACACGTGACACATGGGGGTACCATGCTTGTGACGCATGGGGGTAGCACACTTGTGACACATGGGGGTGGCACACTTGTGACGCATGGGGGTAGCACACTTGTGACGCATGGGGGTGGCACACTTGTGACGCATGGGGGTAGCACACTTGTGACGCATGGGGGTAGCACACATGTAACGCATGGGGGTAGCACACTTGTGACACATGGGGGTAGCTCACTTGTGACCCATGGGGGTAGCACACTTGTGACGCATGGGGGTAGCACACTTGTGACGCATGGGGGTAGCACACATGTAACGCATGGGGGTAGCACACTTGTGACGCATGGGGGTGGCACACTTGTGACGCATGGGGGTAGCACACTTGTGACGCATGGGGGTGGCACACTTGTGACGCATGGGGGTAGCACACTTGTGACGCATGGGGGTAGCACACATGTAACGCATGGGGGTAGCACACTTGTGACGCATGGGGGTGGCACACTTGTGACGCATGGGGGTAGCACACTTGTGACGCATGGGGGTGGCACACTTGTGACACATGGGGGTAGCACACATGTAACGCATGGGGGTAGCACACTTGTGACGCATGGGGGGTAGCACACTTGTGACGCATGGGGGTAGCACACTTGTGACGAATGGGGGTAGCACACTTGTGACGCATGGGGGTGGCACACTTGTGACGCATGGGGGTAGCACACTTGTGACGCATGGGGGTAGCACACTTGTGACGCATGGGGGTAGCACACTTGTGACGCATGGGGGTAGCACACTTGTGACACATGGGGGAATCACACTTGTGACGCATGTGGGTAGCGCACGTGACACATGGGGGTACCATGCTTGTGACGCATGGGGGTAGCACACTTGTGATGCATGGGGGTAGCACACTTGTGACGCATGGGGGTGGCACACTTGTGACGCATGGGGGTAGCACACTTGTGACGTATGGGGGTAGCACACTTGTGACGCATGTGGGTAGCACACTTGTGATGCATGGGGGTAGCACACTTCTGACACATGGGAGAATCACACTTGTGACGCATGGGGGTACCATGCTTGTGACGCATGGGGGTAGCACACTTGTGACGCATGGGGGTAGCACAATTGTGACACATGGGGGTAGCACACTTGTGACGCATGGGGGTGGCACACTTGTGACGCATGGGGGTAGCACACTTGTGACGTATGGGGGTAGCACACTTGTGACGCATAGGGGTAGCACACTTGTGATGCATGGGGGTAGCACACTTCTGACGCATGGGGGAATCACACTTGTGACGCATGGGGGTACCATGCTTGTGACGCATGGGGGTAGCACACTTGTGACGCATGGGGGTAGCACACTTGTGACGCATGGGGGTGGCACACTTGTGACGCATGGGGGTAGCACACTTGTGACGTATGGGGGTAGCACACTTGTGACACATGTGGGTAGCACACTTGTGATGCATGGGGGTAGCACACTTCTGACACATGGGGGAATCACACTTGTGACGCATGGGGGTACCACGCTTGTGACGCATGGGGGTAGCACACTTGTGACGCATGGGGGTAGCACAATTGTGACACATGGGGGTAGCACACTTGTGACGCATGGGGGTGGCACACTTGTGACGCATGGGGGTAGCACACTTGTGACGTATGGGGGTAGCACACTTGTGACGCATAGGGGTAGCACACTTGTGATGCATGGGGGTAGCACACTTCTGACGCATGGGGGAATCACACTTGTGACGCATGGGGGTACCATGCTTGTGACGCATGGGGGTAGCACACTTGTGATGCATGGGGGAAGCACACTTGTGACACATGGGGGAATCACACTTGTGACGCATGGGGGTAGCACACTTGTGACGCATGGGGGTAGCACACTCGTGACCCATGGGGGTAGCACACTTGTGACGCATGGGGGTAGCACACTTGTGACGCATGGGGATACCATGCTTGTGACGCATGGGGGTAGCACACTCGTGACCCATGGGGGTAGCACACTTGTGACGCATGGGGGTAGCACACATGTGATGCATGGGGTAGCATGCTTGTGACGCATGGGGGTAGCACACTCGTGACGCATGCGGGTAGCACACTTGTGATGCATGGGGGTAGCACACTTGTGACACATGGGGTAGCACACTTGTGACGCATGGGGGTAGCACACTTGTGATGCATGGTGGCAGCATATTTTTGACACATGGGGGTAGTATGCTTGTGACACAGGGGGGTACCATGGTTGTGACGCAGGTGAAACTTATCCCGTTTCTCACCGTTCTGTTTTGCCATCTCCTGTGATGCATACAGATTTGTCTGCTGCACAACTAGGGATGATCTGGAAACAATTTACTGAAAATCCACCAGGCATTGTATCTGGATCAATGTGAAACAGGTCTATTGAAATTGATGGTAGCACTGGAATCTACTTCTACTGAGGTGATATCACAATCAAAGGTCTATCATTTGATACATCCTTATCTCTGGGTTTCATGAATTTCAATTTCCTCTTCCAGGTCACTGGGAGCTGCTTGTTATTGTTGTGCGTGTAAATGATTGTGGTTAGGCAATATACATGCACACACAGGCACTTGGACTTCGTCATCATTTCCTGGTGGTACCTCAGGTTCTGGATCTACGTAGTTTTCGGACATGGCAGGAAACTATCGTCACTACGACTCTTCAGTGCATCGTTGCACTATTCATATCTAACAGCAAAAACTTCCGCCTCTCTATGTCGGTATAAAACACACTCGTCTAGCCAAGCACTCGTTACACGCCTTACGCTTCTTCTTACGCACGCAATGCGTGAGCATCTACAGAACACCTGCAATGACATCTTCGTGCCCGCGTACAATCTTTCACACGGCGCTTGGATGAGATATCGATATATAAACAATAGACGATGGGTGATGTTTCTTGCATCTAAAACTGAGGACAATCACATCCTTAGTCTAAAAGTACCATACGGATTGGGATTATAGAATAAAACGCGGCTACTCGGGGGTATGTCGCCATGCCGCTTATAAGCGGCGTCCGCCGTACGAAGCACAATAATTTTGCCGCTTATAAGCGGCGTTCGCGGTTAAACCGTTAACTAAGGAAAAGGCCTCACAATTCTTCAATCCATTTCAGTTTGGAGTAGCTTGTCCAGCTGGCACCGAAAAAATTGTGCATAAGCTTAGGCAAGTTATTGAGGACAACTTAAATAATGGAGATTTTGCCATCTTAAAAGTTGACATGCAAAATGCATTTAACTTAGTGTCTCAGGAAGCTGTCCTTCACCAGTGTGCCATCCACTTCCCTTAGCTTCTTCCATGGGTGACTTGGTGCTATTCACAGCACCAAAAGTTGTGGCATCCAATGGGTCAGTTAATATCGGCATCAGGTGTCCAACAAGGTGACCCTTTAGGCCCACTTCTTTTTGCCCTCGTTCTGCACTGCACCATTCTTAAAATCTCTGCTGACCCCCAGTGCAAAGAAATGCTGCTGAACTGTTGGTATCTCAATGATGGGGCTTTGGCAGGACCAAGAGATGCAGTATCCAGAGCTCTAAAAATTTTGCAAGCCAACATGCAACAGTGACAATACTGGTCTACATTAAATTGGGTAAATGTGAATTATTCTGTGCCCAAGAGCTCTCCATGTTCCCATCTGACATTCCATGCTCGACCTGTCCACACTTTGAATTACTAGGTGCCCCCATCGGGAGTGTGGAGTATTGTGCTCAGTACATCGAATCCAAAAGAAAAGATGCATTACATCTATTATCACTTCTACCCGAACTGTGCAACCCACAAATTGCTGTCACCATCCTGAGATCATGTGCTAGTTTCTGTAAGCTCGCCCACCTAGCATGATCTACACCTCCTTCGCCAATGTCAGAGTCAGTGTTTAGTCAATTTGACAATGATGTTCTTCACTGCTTGGAATTGTCTGCAGCAAAGCAGGCCTCACTTAACCTGAATCATGGTGGCCTTGGTCTGCGTTCCCTTCATCGCCATGCACCTGCCGCATACATCTCATCTCTAACCACATCAATGCCCTCAGGCAATTGCTCGGTGACTTCAAAGGTCTACCTTCTTGCTGCAGTGAATGCGTACAATGTCATGGTCAGTCAGCCAGATGCCATCTCAGTTGAAAGTGTACTCGATGTACCACCCCGCCAGCACGCACTATCCTCTCACATTGAAGAAGCTGATATCAGTTCACTTTTTTCTGATGCAACTACTGTGACATTGCAAGCTATCTCTGCGCCTCAAGCCCATGCATGGCTTAAAGTGCAGCCTTCACCAAAGTTAGGTCTTGCGTTGATGCCTGATGAAGTGCAGGTCATTTTAAAATGGTGGCTTGGCCTTCCTTTGACACCTGAGGGCACACCATGCCCACTTTGTCATCACAACATGGATGCTTGGGGACATCACATGCTCACTTGTCGCTCTGGGGGAGATGTAATAACCAGACACAACCAACTCAGGGACTGCATTGCTGACTTCTGCCACAAGGTATGCCTTTCCCCACAAATTGAGAAAGGAAGTGGTATTCTTCCCAAAGACCAATCAAGACCAGCAGACATCCTAGTGCCAAACAGGTCCCTCTCATGCCCAGCTGCATTTGACATAAAGGTCATCAATCTGCTTAATTTGCAATTTATACAAGAAGCGGCTCAAACCTGTGGTCATGCAGCTGAGATGGGAGAAGAGGCCAAGCACTCAAGAAATGATGAGGCATGAGCCCTTAGAGGATGGTCATGCATCCCTTTGGTTGTAGAAGTGTTTGGGGAATGGGGCAATGAAGCCATCAATGTAATTTTGGCCATATTCAAAAAGGTAGCCACTCAACTCTGTCGACCTCTGAATGAGGTTATGTCGGGCATCTATAGTCGCCTCAGCCTCACCCTCATGAGGCAGAATGCCAGGGCAATTTTGGCCAGATGTGTCTCACCAAACACTTGCTGTGACTTTTAGTTATTTATAGTGCTTATGTTTTAAATTAATGTATTCTAATAAATGTATATACTTCTTTTTATATAAAGATTATGTACTTTTTGTCATTAATGCTACGCCTGAGGTATCACCGATTCGCTGACTGTCAGTTCAATAGAGGGTATGTCACGCGAAAATTGGTCCGGGCAAAAATTGGTCCGGGCGGACCACTTTAAATTGGTCCAACCCCGGACAACCAAAAGTGGTCCGGGTGCTTAACTGACGGTTAATTACCATAATATTTATAAACACCTCATCCACGTAGCGTTTTCAAAATATGGACGACAGTTTAGAGCAGTTCGGAGATGGTGCAACCTTATCAGGTACTAACAATAGAGATCTGGTAGAAGCGGTGTTTCAATATCTGTCAGAAAAGAAGTACCCATCGGGGTCTGATGATACGTTCAAATAAAAAAGCCGCTATGTTTGTGATTCGAGAAGGTGTGATGTATTTCAAGAAAGAAAAGAGGGGCAAAGTACATACGCTGCATGGGCACTTTCGCAAAACAAATCACTATTTGTATTGCGTGTAAACTTGCAGGTTGTGGAAGTTCAGTTAGTGAGAAACCGCCGCGAACAGCTGAAGATTTTAGAAGCCTGTCACTTTGACCCAACAGCCGGTCACATGGGAGAAAAGAGAACAATTGCTAGGATCACAGAACGTTTCATATGGAGTGGAGTTGTCAACGATGTGAAAGAAATCGCAAGTAAATTGTTAAAATTCCACCTTAATACATCAGTTTTATTATTATTCTTATAGATACGCTCCTGTGATACATGTCAAAGAGCAAACCGAAAAACAGTGACACAAACCGCTCAGCTAATTCCAATAACAGTAAAATCTCCGTGGTTTCATGTGGGTATTGATTTTGTAGGACCACCGAACCCTGTTACTACCAAAGGAAACAAGTATATCCTTACAATAAGTGACTATTTTACTAAATTTGTTGATGCTATTCCACTACCAGATAAGAGCGCTCATCATGTTGCAGGTTCATTATTTAAAGTAATGCTGTCATAATATTGCAGAATAGTAACATTTCATTTATGTATTCATTTATGTTTACCATATACAGATCTTTATGAGAATGGGCATTCCAAAGGTGTTGACAACTGACAATGGAAGTGAATTCAAAAATCAGCTGGATACGAGATTGACAGCGATGTTAGGAATAAAACGAATTTTTACTATACCATACCACCCACAGGTTTGTTTATAACTACACATGTATGTGTATCATATAGCATAATGATACTTTTGTTTTTTGATATGAGCATGCATCTTTGAATAGATATGTAATGTAATCTAATTGGATTATTTGTATTTGCCTAACTACTGCAACATATGTTTAAGAATTCAAGCAATTAATTAATTTCAATCATGAGTTGTAAAGCATTGCGTTCTATCGCAAACACCCTATATATAAAGCAATGTGCTAAATTTCATGTATACCTCCTTTGTACTCATAGGCTAATGGCCTTGATGAAAGATATAATCAAACACTGCAAAATATGTTGATGAAGTTTGTGTCAGAAAAGAAGGAAATTTGGGATGAATATATAGACACCTGTGTATATGCCTATAACACATCAGTTCATGAGTCAACGTTATTCTACCATTTGAGGTAATGTATGGACGCAAAGCAGTTTTACCAATAGACATTGAAATGGATGAAATTAGTCACACAATAATTTACAAAAATTGTGTGATGTCAAGGAAAGTGATACCACAAGTATCATCGGTTCTTTAACTGAACAGCATCTTGAAATACTGCAAATAGCAAAGGAAAATATTCAAAAAGCCCAGAAAAGACGAAAATCCACTTATGACCGAAATCATTCTAGCCCAAATGCGTTTGCTGTTGGTCAATTAGTCTTGAGAAAAGATTTCCGAAGAAAGAAGAGAGCAGGAGGGAAGCTGGAAACACCATATATCAGTCCTTATCTTATAACCAAGTGTCATAGCAAGGGAATGTATAGGCTTCAACTTGTTGGTGATAAGTCCAGCACCATTGAAAAAATTAGCAGTGCTTACCTCAAGCCATACAAAGTACGGCATGGTTATATTGAAACAAGTGCTAGGCACATGTATGTAAGCAATATTGTTCCTACAGAGACTTTCAGCACAGAAAATTATGGTTCCATTGAAACAGCAAAGAATTCAAAACAAGAAGATCAACAACAGTGCCAGGATACATATGAATTAGATAAACATGAAGCAGCAGCAGCTGATGAAGATGATGATTTTCACTCTACTGCACTCAAGGAGCAGCTTTATTCATCCAATCTTCTTCGCCTATGGAGGACTGGTGCATGGTCATTGCAGTTTGAGACCAAAGAAGATGATAATGAATTTGATGTGAGTTCTAATATGCATGCTATGTGTTCTCGTTTATTATGAATACATACATGTAGGACAAAAGAATTGACTTGCAGCAAGGTGAATATGCACTGAGTAAGAATCTTGATGTGTCTTTTTGGATTGAATACAGAGCATTTTATGGTAAAGCTCCACTCAATTAAGAAGCTTTTGGAGGAAACTTTGTCATTGTGAATGCGGATCTACAGGACAAATTTGACAAATTCGTAAAAAAGGTTTACACCTACATTAACAGTGAACATAGGCTGGTTAAAGCTGTTCAACTGCTTCAGTTGTGGTGCAGATCATCAAATAGTTCATATCAAACTGTGCATGTGCTTGGCACAAAGTATTACCTAATGTCTGCATTTGATCTTGACAGGTTATGTGAATGGGTCTATGCCAAGAGAAGTGTATGCAATGATACGGATGTTACTGCTGATATTTTACTGCAGTGCAATGAACAATGTATAGAACAAGCTGTTGAAGTAGTCTATGAAGAAGAAGGAGATGTGATAATAAAGTACACACCTGTTTGCAGTGATTGGCAACAGGAACAATGCAAATTATTGGGGTTGGAGTACATTACTGGAAACCACACCATTCACACATTTATTCCAGCCTTCAGCAATGGCAAGGATTAAACCTGATGGTAATTGCTTTTTTCGATTGTGCGCTCTTGCTGTGACTGGATCTCAAGAATACCATCACGAAATCCGTTTACTCATTACTACATATATGATTCAGAATTACTCACATCTGCCTTCTACCTCCTAACGAGCCAATGGAGTGTTAAGTAAAACGTTCAGGAATGCAAGTGTTCGGAACCTGGGCAACGGAAATTGAAATAATAGCAACTGCCTGTTTGCTCCAAACGTCTATATACGTGTACGGACAATGTGGAAAAGGTAACAAATGGCAAAAACACTCACCAGACCAAGTGAGAGATGACCCTCATCAAGACGAATGCATCTACATAACAAATTTAAACAATCATTTTGAAACTGTTAAGAAAATGTAACATGCTTGTATTTATGCCACTATTTATCGCATATTAACCTATTCGTTATCGTATGTAAACGTTCATATTCATTCTAGAGCACTAGCAAAGGCTGGGAGTTAACTGCAATACTATCAATGTCTCTTTGCAATTGCGCAAGACAATTAATTAGTCATTATTGTTAAAATGCAGAACTGATTCCTACAATTTAATTTACCCGGACCACTTTTGGCAACCCGGACCACTTTTGGCAACCAAAAGTGGTCCGGGGTCGGACCAATTTTGGCAGCGAAAAGTGGTCCGCCCGGACCAATTTTCGCGTGACAGGTATCGCATGTCCTTGATTTGATCCTACTCCACTGATACATTGTATGGATGACCTTATAAAAGAGTCAGAGAGAAGGATACAAGAGGGAACGAAAGCCGCTGCGGCAAGTGCAGCCATGCATGGCCACACCACTTTAATTTTACGGCCGATATGAATAATTCATTAGTTATTCGTCTTATGTAGATAAAGAGTTATGTACGTATTCCTGTCCATTGTACATTGCTGTCGCAAACATCAGGGACTGGTGCTTAATTAACTTATCGTGTCAATTTGAGACTCCTGCTGTTGTTAGCAACCAAGATGGATGCGAGTCCTATTTTCAGTGACACTGACAGGAGTATTTTTCAAGAAGAACCACGCAAGCCCCACTTTCCAAAACGAGTGCATGGCAAGAAAAGTGTAGTAAGAAGTTTCAAACAACCTGGTTTTGATTAGTGGCCTTCTTTATCATGAGGAAAATGACTGCATGTTATATCATGCTTGCTTGAAGGCAAAGTTGGAGAAGCAGCTCTCATGGGCTGCAAATGCTGATGCAGCATTTACTGATAGTGGCTATACAGAAAGATGCCACTGTTAGATTTTCTACACATGACGCATCTAGTTGTCACAATGAAGTGCTCTTGAAAGTTATAACTCTACCAACGTCATACATGTATGCACGTATTAAAATAGCAATTCCAGTAACATCCCAGTCTGTACACCAGAAAGTAAACTGCAACGCTTCTAGGTCCGTCACGTATGCTAATTCTTGCTGTGGGGTGACATAGAGAAATCTCCCGTTGCCAGCAGAACATTTCTTCTCACTCTTCTTGGATGAGTTCTGGAAACAGTGTTAGGAAACTATCACTTAGCAGTAGGGTGCATCTGAAAACTTCCATAGCCTGCAGAAAACTTCTCCTTCAATGACCCAATGGTCTCCCTAGGCCACACGAAGCCTTCTTCACCTTAAATTGTAATGCTTCTGACGTATTACGAAATTGAAATTATGACAAGTAAATAAAATCATTCTCTCTGAGAAAGTTGGTGGGATATAGGTTTTGCAGGCAAATAGTATACTGGTGTAAAAAGCAAGAAAACAAGTTTTATCAGAAGGGAAAATGTAATAGTCCTATATTTAGCACACTCCGACTAAGGCATATGCTGTTTCTGTGCTAAATATAGGACTATTACATTTTCCCTTCTGAGAAAACTTGTTTCCTTGCTATTTACACCAGTATACTATTTGCCTGCAAACCTATATCCCACCAACTTACTTAGGAGAATGTTTTTATTTACTTGTTTCCTTAATTTTTTTAACATCCTAATTAGGTGCTTTTGCTTAATTTGACTTGATAAGACCGTATACAGGCTTTTAGGTTTTAGTGTATCAAAGCCTAAAAGCGATTCCTCCAGCAAATTCTAAAGCTATTGGTGCAATTTTCATTGCTTAAAAGTGTTTCTGTCCCGAGTTATGAGCTGCCAAGAAGCAGAAGCAGAAGAAGCAAAAGCAGAAGACGACCGCCCATTTTTTTGGAAGGGGAACGAAGACAGCAGTATTTTTCGTTCTCGACAACCACGCGGTTCTACGACGTGAAACAAACATTCTATATCGATTGCCGCAACAAGTTAGACGATCCGATCGTCGGGAGAGAAGCTAGCGCTGGATTTTAATTAAATTCATAGTCGGTGTCAAAACCTCTCTAGCGAGACTTCCGATAGGGTATAGAAATTAATGAATATTTACCTGGGTCAATGGAATAGCAAAAAAGGGTTCTCCCTTGCAGTTACACTTTTCTTATATCCCCCTCCAGATGCTACAAAGCGTTTGTAGTCATCAAACATTGACTGAAGGCTAGGGTCCGTTTGGGAAATGGGGCTCTCAAACTGCAACTTCTTTAATTTATAGGTCATCAAGTGTCCCGCAAGCACCATAAACATGGCTGCTTCCCTATGTTAAGGTATTGTGTGTTTTTCTTTATTTGCGCCTGAACGGTTTATAATTCACATAAAAACTCGTAATCCCCTGATAGAAGGAGTCTGATAATGTAACCTCTGTAACAGTATAGCAATTGTTAATAAAGCAATATTGAAGTGAACAGATATATGACTCACTTCCTTTGAGACATGCCTAAATTTGTCACTTCATCCTTGCATCTATCAAGGGCTATGCATGCGACAGAGTGCAATGGGTCCTGTGCCTCAAAGCATGCGAATGCACATGTACTGTGGATTGAGCTTGGTGAGTTTGTATTTATAATTTGAAAGTTGCACCACCGTCTTTATCACCTCCGAGTTTGACCCATATTTCAGTCTCTGGAATTATTCCATTATGCCAGATCAGAGTACCTGCACTGTTAAGAGAAACTGCCTATGCGTATACCCCAAGCCTTTGCAGCAGCCAATGATTAAATGATAGCGGAATCTATCTTGTACAAATTAGCACAGCACTATAAGTACAGTGATGGACTCACTGCGCATATATACACACAAAGCGGCTATACATTGCGCATGTGCTACACCTTATACAGAAAGTGACCAACTTTGTAGATGAAAGTGAAAGGTAAAGTATGCTATATTTTTAGTAACCTGATCAGTGCAGTTTCTCTTAACAGTGCAGGTACTCTGATGTGGCATAATGGAGTAATTCAAGAGACTGAAATATGGGTCAAACTCGGAGGTGATAAAGACGGTGGTGCAACGTTCAAATTGTAAATACCAACTCACCAAACTCAATCCACAGTACATGACTCCATGATTTGAAGCACAGGACCCTGTGCAAATTGTCGCATGCATAGCGCTCGATAGATGCAAGGATGAAGTGACAAATTTAGGCATGTCTCAATGGAAGAGAGTCATACAAAGTATAAAATATCTGTTCACTCCAACATTTCTTTATTTACAATTGCTATACAATGACAGAGGTTACAATATCAGACTCTTCCTATCAGGGGATTACGAGCTTTTATGTGCATTGTATAGCTATTCAGACTCAAGTGGTATGCAAGCTGAATTAAAAAAAGGGAAACACACAATACCTTAACATAGGGAAGCAGCCATGTTTATTGTGTTTGGGGACACTTGATGACCTATAAAGAAGTTGCAGTTTGAGAGCCCCATTTCACGAATGGACCCTTCATTCAATGTTTGATGGCTACAAACACTTTGTAGCATCTGCATGTGATGTAACTGCAAGGGAGAACCCTTATTAGCTATTCTATTGACCCAGGTAAATATTAACACATGTTATGATTGGTCAATTAATTTCCATAATAAAGAACTGACTTCCAGGACTACATATATCCATGGGCATATTCTACAAACTGTAGAGCAACTGGAAGTGTTGCAGCAGTCTGAAGGATCTCTTCAACTACACGGCAATGATTGTGGAAGAAAACAGTCCTCTTCTCTCTGAGGAAGACATAAGCTACAGCAGTAGGTTAGTAGAATCGGAAGTCTCGCTATAGAGGTTTTGACCCTGACTATGAATTTAATTAAAATCCTGTAACCCTACCGTAGCTTCGCTCCCGACGATCGGATTGTCTAACTTGTTGAGGCAATAGATCTAGAAGTCCAAAACTGAGTAGTTTCGTTTTTGTTGCTGTCCTCGTTCCCCTTCCAAAAATAATGGGGGGGGGGGGGGGGGGGGGTCATCTCCTGCTGCGACTTCTGCTTCTTCTTCTTGGGAACTCATTATTCAGCACACAAAAGTCTAAAAGCCTATATACGGTCTTATCAAGTCTAATTAAGTAAAAGTACTAATTTGGGTGTTTAAAGAATTAAGGAAACAAGTAAATAAAAACATTCTCTCAGAGAAAGTTGGTGGGATAGAGGTTTTGCAGGCAAATAGTATACTGGCGTAAACAGCAAGGAAACAAGTTTTATCAGAAGGGAAAATGTAATAGTCGTATATTTAGCACAGAAACAGCATATGCCTTAGTCGAAGTGTGCTAAATATAGGACTATTACATTTTCCCTTCTGATAAAAACAAGTTTCCTTGCCTTTTACACCAGTATACTATATGCCTGAAAAACCTATATCCCACCAACTTTCTCAGAGAGAATGATTTTATTTACTTGTAGTTACTAGATATTAGGCAACACATGTCATCCACATGCCAATGGATTTGTCAAAAAAGATCAGTGATGTGATGAATCAGAAGTTAGAAAAGAGGTTTGCAGTGTCTGAGGGACCAATTTTGAAGGGGGTAGAAGCTATACACGCTCAATATACAACGCCAGCAGTACCACGGTGGAGAATTAATTTATTGGTAATCATGTACACGGTATTGATGGTAAGTAAAAAAAGAACAGCACTTTTGGCTTATATGCAACGTTATATTTTTTCGCATAGGCTCAACACACAGATGCACTGACATCGGGTGCTTATGATTGTAGTATATGCACTGAATATTCATCGTGAATCAACGAGAACGTGCCCGCCATGTTATTATAACTGCCATATTCAGAGCCTTGGTACGTCTCACAGAAAATGTTCAGCAACAGAGATAGCCAGAATAGGTAGAGGCAGCACTCATGTATACACTCATACCATTTTATGGGCCACTTGTCAGGCAAAAAATGTCACGGCGTACGTTATCATAAACAACACTACGTATGCCTGTAGTTCTCCAAGGATGGCTATTTCATATGTTCAACTGTATTGACCTTTCCTTGCACAAGATAACCCACATTCCACAGCTATGCTATAATGAGGTCCCACTTAATCGTTCTACCGCCAAATATGAGGACGAGACCTAGTGTCCATAATGAAACACCTGTGTTTGAGGTCAAGTTTTAAATTAACCATCTGGAAATTAACCACGCGGTTGGTACTCAGGACTATACATGAATTCATTTCGACTACATGTAGTGTGTGTATTCGTCGGCAATATGTACAGTTATTCATATACATGCGTCTGCAGGAGACTCAAGGGGCAAACAGAAGAGGCAGTTAGCAGCAGCGAATGAATTACATCCCGATACACTAAAGAAAACCTAACTCAAACTGGTCATGGGGCCGTGACTAGTCTTTCCCAAACTCACATGAACTATAGGATCATGGATTCGCGCGTAATTTAAGCATAATAAATCATTCTTATTTTCGCGTCCTAGCGCGCAAAATACCGTACCGCAACATCATAGCTTCGTATAAAAATTCATGCACAACTTTTCCTCGTCGTTGGCGGGGTATCCTTGCCAGGGTCGTTTCATTAAAATTGCCGATCGAACAGGAGAAGTAGGCGTCAGATACCCGACGTTATAAATGACTTCGTGGGCAAGGAGCGAAAGAACATATCGTTTGCCGTGAATATCCACGGATGGTAGGTTAATTCATAGTGTTAAAGGTTTTTAAATTGCAATAAGGGTTACAAAGAAATGCGGTGTTTTGTTTAAATTGCAATGTTGCGCCTCACCTAGGAATAATTCTATGGCGGAGAACGACGTGTTCACCTGAAAGAAATGTTTTTGTTTTTTTCGTAAGGGGTGGGCAAGATAAAATAACTCTTTAGAAAACGATTCATTTTCGTTTTTAACTGAATAAGCTAAATTCTTACTTATCCCATACAAGGGCGTTGGTAGCGGGCGAACAAATAAAAACGTGTTTTTCAAAGTGAAAAAATGCCTGAAAGATGCATAATGGACCAGTTGCACGTAAGGCTAAGGAATGTAATTAGTGTTAATTACACGTGACGTCACGGCTGGCGGCTGTTCTGTCAATGAGAAGTCAATGGAAGTACTGTCATGTTGCGAATTTCTGAGCTTCGTATCTAACGTGCTCTGATTAAAAGAACTTTGATAAACTTAACAGTCATCCACGTGTGATATACCGTTTGTAGCGTGACAAGAGACTGAGTGGTTGCGAAGATCTAGCAATAGAAAATGAGCGGCATTAGCAACGCTGCGTGTGAAGTTACTCTTACCGAAGATGTATTCCCGGAGCCAAACTTTCGAAGCCCTACAACAAGCATACCATATCTGCCTTACGGTGGTGGTTGTTATGTAGAGGCATCGAAGCTCCCACTTCTTGGAAAAAGCAGCAAATCTTGGATAGGTTTGTGATACAACTAAAAACTGATGATTAGTGCTTTAAAATACTTCTTCGCTTCACTCTACTTAAGAGTTCTCCTTTCTGAGCAGGAGCAGGAGAAGATTGTGGATGTTGATGGCTCGTATACTCACAGGAATTATGAATGCTTAAAAGAACTTCAGCTGAAGAGCAGGTGCTGATGCCATCAAATCCACCCCCTCCTCTTACTGGCTGGAAGCTAGTCACTGATGCTAACTTTAAGGACATAGCTCGTTCTATACCACAAGTTACATACTACAATTTATGCTTTACATTTTATATTGTTTAAATATGTACATGCATGTATAAATGCAGGTCTTGTGTATGCATATACTTGGCTGGACACGTTGGGCACTTTGGGGAAGAAGGGGTTTTTAGAGCATTGGAGCGTGGATATGCACACTGGGCTTCTGGACGGCTAAGTGAATGATAATCAAATTTTCTGTCATCTCAAATGTACCACATCACCATCGATGAAGGGTGGCATATACAGGTTTATATGCTCCTTGGAAAAGAGGGAGATGTAGTTATTATTTGTTCAGCAAAATGTGATTGTGCTGCTGGGTAAGCATTGTTTCAACTTTGCTATGTAAATGATTGCTTAATCATCGATATGTGTAGGATGTCAGCAAGCTGTACTCATGTATCAGCACTCCTTCATGCGCTGCAGTCCACTTGGTCCCAATAGCTCATAGACAGTATAATTGGTATCAAGTTGGTCCCCAACCTGGGCTATCAGGATTTGAGGTAGAGGAGTACTAGTAGATGGAGTAGTTTTAATGTCAGAAACAATTGCAGCTGAACTACAAGTAGTTACACGCTCAGGTGTTATGGTGAATAACCTTCGAGCTTCTCTGTTCTTAGCTCTTTGTGCTCTCGAATCTTGTTTGATACGCTTCCATAAAAACAGGCTTGGAGAATTACGGGGATCCCCTTTTTGAAAATGCCTGCATGGAGCATACTCGAGAACTTGACCCGAGGTTCTCTTTCTGAAGGTGAAGAGCGTCTGTCCACTTAGCTCGCATAATTGGATCCTTCGGAATGCTATGAAAAGATATGTTTGGATCTGTTGTCTTGGTAATCCCACACACTGCACATCGATCTCCAGGCATTTCGCTGTCCGTAACTCTCCGTATCACCTCTTACAAAGTTTTTAGAAAAGAGATCCTGCCGCCAGCTGTGACGTCACGAGTAATTAACGGGCTAATTAAATTCATAGCCTTACGCGCAACTGGTCCATTGCCATCCGCGCTCATAGAATTATTCCTATTATTCCCATCAGTTGGTGTGGCTTAGCATTTGAATGTACATCGTGCTCAGTCTCTGTGAATACTATCTATTGTAGTGAATGCAGTGCATTTCATGACGAAGATAGAGGGCCTGCAAGGCCGGCCTTAGATGTCTAGGAAAGTGAGACATTGTTGTTGCAATGGCAATAATCTGTTCTGCATGTCTGACCTCACACAATAAAAATTAATTATGTAATTTAATATACCCTTAAACCATAGCAATCATACTGACCTAAGCTTGACCTTGGGTCAACCACGCTAGATACACATCACTTTGGTTTCATGAATATTCATATATCTACACAGGCAGGATTATAAGTTTCGCGTTTTGGCTGGTATCAATGAAAATCGGGCTCGGTCGCATTAACTAGCAGCACACAACCATTGAGCAGCATCATCCTTATCTAACCATTGAATGCTTTATATACAATGAAATATTTATGTCAAGGGAAAATCATTACTATTGCATGTAGGTAATGCAGTAGTTGTCTTTGGGAATAATGGAAGAAGTCCTTCATTCATTTCACTTTGTACATGTAATTGCTGTGACATAATACAAATGTGAAGCGTGCAGTTTTGTGTATATACTGAGCATGAGAACACAGCGTACAGTGACGTGAAGCCTTTGTACAGGGAAGGAGAGGTGATCTTAGGGTTAAGGGAAGGCACAAAGTACGTGTGCGGTCCCACTGACTTCAGGTAAAAATCATGTATACAAATATGTAAACTAAACGAATTTGTTTAAGAACGCAATTGCAAAATGCGCAGCTAGTTATTTAAACGGACCCCACTGTCACGAGGTGTACTTGGCGCAAATAGGCTAGAAACAACCCAGTATAACACATTATAATTCTATGAGTCTAGGCAACACAAAAAGTAATAGTGAGTACTTTCAACAAGTACGGAGAGTATTAAGTTACGATTGCGTATTATCGCTGTGCGTCTCGTAGGGTCTGCGGACAAGTCTAACCGCCCTTATCATTCATAACACGCCATGCTCTTCAGCACTGAAGCAGAACGTATTGTACTCACTCACTTCAAACAAAATTGCTGACAAGTGCTTCGGCCCTTCCGATCTGCGATGTAAATGTAACGCTGTAGTGGATAAACGGCTCTTCACCCACTACACGACCAAAAGTTCAAAACCATTCCAAACCTGTTACCTGATTTGAATCAGACTCTTATCAAATACTAAAAAGCTTGGAGAAAATATCTGTTTCAGATCTGGTGGAGTAATTTCCGATTCTTACCTGTACTACCACGATAATGGTAACAGCCTGAATCGTGGGTGGTACCAGCGCCAAGTTCCGATGATACACGGGGGATGCGTGGTTTTGTCTCGTGATCGCTAATGTTAAATAAACGAATGAATGATTCTATATTTAACAAGTAATAAAAACATTCTCTACACGAGAAGGTTGGTGGTATATAGGAATCAAAGGTGAGATGGTGGTGTAAAAAGCAAGGGAACAAGGCTTTTGATTGAAAAGGAAAAATGAAATAGACCTATATTAGCCGCATGTTGTCATAATGTGCGTGCTAATATAGGTCTATTTCATTTTTCCTTTTCAATCAAAAAGCCTTGTTCCCTTGCTTTTTACACCACCATCTCACCTTTGATTCCTATATACCACCAACCTTCTCGTGTAGAGAATGTTTTTATTACTTGTTTCCTAAATTTTTCTGGTGCATTTGGTATTGTACTTAGTTCTTGAAACGCATAGAATAAGGTAGCATAAACGTCAACTTGCGCGATCATGACAGGTTTATATTAGAATATGCAATTCTGTTGAGGTGTGTACCAAATATTACACTAGTCCCCAGACTATCTCCATTGAGGAGCAAAGGATTGATAAAGGTTAAAAACGAAGCCATATAATACAAAGAATAAATGCACTCTAAGTAAACTGATCTCACGCTATAATCAGATAAACCATGCACCACAATACATGACCAAATTGACGTAAGCAACTTTGGCGTTATACACACATTTCAAACAGCGCATATTACTGTAAAACGGAGAGACGCAGTATCTCTACCGCTGTAACTAAACTATTCCTTCCATTTTAGCGATATACCATATGCATGCTTATAATTTATCGATCCAACATTTATGGATGCCGTATAAACGTACCTTTGGGTGGTCGTTTTGTTGTTCCTTTCGGTACCGCGCTTGACATACGCACGTTTGACAGATCTGGCAGCATCTGGATCTTTCCACTTTTATATGCTCGAGTGGAATCAGAATTGTCCTCATGAGATTATATGGTAAAACCATCGAATTTGATAACGCTGGTTATATTATACTGGTGCGTCATGAACATTGTGATAGCTGATGTAATGTGCTATTTGTAGATCAACACCAAATAAGGTACTACTCGCTTCAGCCAATTGCCTGATCGGTTAGGCGTCTAACAGATACCTGAAGATAACATGCGGACACATCCTGAAGCGATTGGTACACATGGCGTGCTTTACAAACGTTCCTGTCGTGAGTTATACTCTCCGGAAGGAAGAAGAAGAAGACGACGACGAAGGAGAAATTTTAGGTGGGACTGGGTACGGACGATGGGGACGAGTATTTTTGTTCTCTAAAAGTACACCGTCTTATGACACATATATAACGCAGAACTGTTCTCCTTTTTGATATTGCTCGATTGCCACTAAAAGCGAAGTGACCCGACTCTTGGCTGTCCCGCTAGACGCGAGTGACGTTTTTTTAATGACATTCATGATACTGCAGGATTCCTATATGGAACCTACTCGCGTAGGTTCCGATACATTCCATAATCACACGCAATACACATTTTAAAAACAGCAAAGCATATTCGTCCAGTCATGGGTATACACCAAAGCCTTCTCTCTCTATCCTCTCAGAGCTGGACCGCCAATCAAAAGTACAACTGTCACTGCATTCATGGACTATAGAAATGGCTTGCTTGATCTGGCTGCAGTCTGCTGAGAATTTTCTTTTCATTATGGCAAGTAGTGGGCACTCATACTCGTTCAGCACTGGTTCACTTTTTACAACAAATTCATCACATCCCTGAAGTACGCAGAATGATTCACCCGTTTCCAACTGACAGGAAGTCAAAAACAGGGCGTACTTTGTCTATAAAAGATAAAGTTACTGAGAAGACAAAACGTACTATTTTACCTTTGAACAGAGCAGTTCAACAAAGTCTCCAGCATGAACCAATCCACCATCTGCTGCAATAACCCCTTTGAACACTGCAACAAGGCTGTCCTCCATACAGTGGAAAAGTTCTATTCTAGTTGAGCTATCATGACGATGCAGATCCTCAATGGTAGCATAGGAAAGGCCAATAGTATTGAGAACATGTTGCAATACGTGTGGGGATTTTGAAAAGTGCTATAGCATAGAATGTGCACATAAAAAAAACACTGACTAGTTTAACTGCAACTCACTTTCCTCAGTGCTCCAGGCTGATATATGCTCCTGTCGCCATATTGAGTTCTCTCATCGTAACATTGTTGAAGAAATGTTGCACCATAGGAGATGAATACAATGTCTTTAAGCCACCGCCACACCTAAATCAATGTAACGGATCCGCCATGTTCACGCCTGCGCA
Source organism: Eunapius fragilis (assembly GCA_963681505.1). Classification (NCBI taxonomy): domain Eukaryota; kingdom Metazoa; phylum Porifera; class Demospongiae; order Spongillida; family Spongillidae; genus Eunapius; species Eunapius fragilis. Next base: position 4,385,880 of record OY811979.1, on the reverse strand, counting down.
GTCTCATTCGCAGACTCTTCTAGAACATTACGATTATGCAATTGTTTGTATATAAGGACTTATTTTTGTATGCATGGACTCTGTACTTGTGCTAATCGCTATTATCTTGCTGCTGTGATTTGGCCACTTACATTGGCGTAGTCGGCAGGATGTCTGGGAAACCTTTGCTCCTGCCAGAAATATACAGCGGAGAGTCTCAATGTTGGAGCGACTGGATAGAGCACTTCGAAAGTGTAGCAGCATTGAACAAATGGGCCACTGAAGACGAGAAGCTGAAATGGCTTAAGGTAAGACTCGCTGGTAAGGCAAGGACAGCTTTCCAAAAGCTCCCAAGAAACGTGCGGGAGGAATACGGTGAGTGTTTGAAGGCTCTAAAGCAACGTTTTGAACCTGACAGCAAGAAGGAGCTCTATGTGGCAGAGCTTCACACACGCACGAGGCGTAAGGACGAAGACTGGGCCACCTTTGGTGATGCCCTTAAGGTGCTGGCAGACAAGGCGTACAGCGACTTAGAGGAAAAGGCTCGAGAGAGGTTAGCATTGACTCAATATCTTGCGCATATCGAGAACCCGCAGATAGCTTTTGGAGTGCGGCAAAGGCGGCCGGAAACGGTGGATGCTGCGGTGACCGCCACGATAGAACTGGAGTCCTACCTCGGGTCTACTAGTGGTGCGCAAAAGGGAAATATTGCAACAACTGCTGCCGCTGGCCCTGAAACATTGGCTGAGGCATTGAAGGTTCTAAACGACAGGCTACAGAAGTTGGAGGTTTTGGTGGTGAACAAGGCTGAATCTTCAAGTGCAGGTAAACCGATATCCCAGGGAACTACGCAAGGGCGAGGAGCTGAGAAAAAGAGACCTACGTGCTGGCACTGCGGGAGAAAAGGCCACATTGCACGAAATTGCTGGGAACGCCAGTCGCAACAGTCGCAGGGAAACTTCAACCCCTCGGAGGCACGAGGGGAAGGACATGTGAAGGCCCAGAAAACGATGGTAACGGTACCAACTTTATCCGTATCTAGCGCTATCAGTTTTAGTGTGTCTGGCATGATAGGAGCTTGCCCTCTTGAACTTTTGGTAGACACTGGGGCTACTGTGTCATTGTTAAATGTAAACATGTGGAATAAAATCGACAGTACCAAGTTGTCCTTGGAACAATGGACTGGTAAAAAGCTTGTAGGTGTTAATGGTGCCCCACTGTTGGTTAAAGGATTGACAAGGGCTCAGGTGTGTATTGAAGGATTTGAGTTTGTTGGAAATTTTGTGGTGTCTGGTGAGCTTGTGGTCGATGCCATTTTAGGGTTAGATTTCCTACAACAGCATAACTGTGTAATTGATGTTGGGAAAAAGTTGCTTAAGTTCCCATCAGTTGATCTTTCAGTTGGTCTTCAGGATGCTGGTGGGTGTAAACAAGTGACACAGTTTGTTGGGGTGGTAACTATGCATGAAATAACTGTCCCGGCAGTAAGTGAAATGGAGATCATGGTGAAACCATTGTGCGATGTAGGAAGTGGTACATGGATGATTGAAAATAACTCAGCTGTGTCGTGTGGTGTCATGGTGGCAAGGGCTGTGATGTGCTCTAACAAGGAAACCTTTCCAATTCGTGTTCTTAATCCTCGTGACTCTAGCATTGTTTTGCAGAAAGGGGTGGAGCTAGCGAAGATGGAGTTAATTGAACAAGATCTTGTACAACTGAATGCTGCATCTGTTGGAAAATCATCTGGGAAGGAGTCGTCTGTGGACCAAGCAGAACTTTGGAACCTGGTATTGGGGGCAGGGGACCAACTCGACCAGAATGAAAAAGAGATGTTGTTTTCATTGCTGATGGAGTATAAAGATGTTTTTTCTTTCAGGAGTAGTGACCTGGGCCATACATCTTTGTTGCATCATAGAATCAATACGGGCTCCAAAGGTCCCATCCAGTGTCCTCCCCGTCGGATCCCTCAAGCACGCAGAGAGGATGTACGTCGACTCCTTAGAGAAATGCTGGACAATGGAATAGTGGAGCCATCAGAAGGGCCATGGTCATCTCCCATTGTACTTGCGAAGAAAAAGGATGGAACATTGCGTTTTTGTGTGGATTACAGGAAGGTAAACACCATAACCAAAAGAGATGCTTATCCTTTACCCAGAATCGATGATACGCTGAGCACTTTGGGGGGATCCAAATTCTTCACTACAATGGATCTAGCCAGCGGATATTGGCAGGTGGAAATGGCCCCGGAGGATAGACCCAAGACAGCTTTTTCCACACCAGAGGGTTTATACCAGTTCAAGGTAATGCCTTTTGGGTTATGTAATGCGCCCGCCACATTCCAACGTCTGATGGATAGAGTGCTGGGCACCCTTAAGTGGTCAAGTTGTTTGGTATATTTTGACGACATAATTGTAGTGGGGAGCTCATTTGGTGATCATTTGCGACATATTGCTAGTGTCTTGATGAAGCTCCGGGAGGCGGGGCTGAAGCTTAAGCCTACAAAATGTAAATTTTTTCAAAAGCAGGTTGCCTTTTTGGGCCACATTGTGTCAGCTTGTGGAATTGCCACTGATCCAGCTAAAACGGAGGTGATTGCAAAATGGCCCACTCCGCAATCAAGAAAGGAAGTGCAGCAATTTTTGGGGTTAGCAAATTACTATCGAAGGTTTATAAAAAACTTTGGGACTATTGCCAAGCCTCTTCATCGTTTAACGGAAAAGAACATAACTTTCCAATGGACTGATACCTGTCAACAGGCTTTTGATAACCTTCGTAAGTGTCTAATGACTTCCCCTATTCTTGCCCACCCAGATTGGTCAAAGAGCTTTATACTGGACACTGATGCAAGTGACTGTGGTATTGGTGCAGTATTATCACAGGTTAACAGTGATGGTTCCGAGTGTGTAATTGCGTATGCTAGCCGGTCCCTTAGCAGACAAGAACAGAGATATTGTGTTACAAGGAGAGAACTTTTGGCGGTGGTGGAATTTGTGAAACACTTCCGAGAGTACCTACTGGGTAGACGGTTCACATTAAGAACAGATCATGGCTCTCTAGTCTGGCTGAAAAACTTTAAAGAGCCTGAAGGACAATTAGCTCGTTGGCTAGAACGTCTTGAAGAATACGACTTTACAGTGGTTCATAGGCAAGGGTCACTACATAACAATGCAGATGCCCTGTCACGAATCCCCTGTAGACAGTGTGGACGCAGTAGTCATTCTAAGGGTGTATCTGAAGGATCGGCATTGGTGGGTGTAGTTAACAGTTTGCCTTTTCAGACATACACAGCTGAGCAAATGCGCCAGTTTCAATCTGTGGATCCCATCATTGGACCAGTTTACAATGCTGTTAGCCTAGGGGAGCTGCCATCTTCCGAAGAATTGAACACCTGGGGGAGGGAAAGTAAGTGGCTATTACAGCAATGGGATTCTCTAGTTTTGGATAAAGGATTGTTGTGGAGAAAAGATTTGGAAGATGCAAACAAATCCCAGTTTATTTTGCCCTATGTCCTGCACGATGAAGTACTTAAAGACCTTCATGAGGGAGCTGCTGGGGGACATCTCGGTAAAGGGAAAATGTTAGGGAGACTAAAGGAACGTTTGTATTGGCCTGGGTGTGGTGAGGATGTAGAGGAATGGTGCAAAAGGTGTGATATATGTGCAAGGAGGAAGTCTACCGCCCCAAAACGAAGGGCTGGCCTGCAGACACTTCGGGCCGGGTATCCTATGCAGACAGTCTGTGTGGACATCATGGGTCCCCTACCAGAAACCAACAGAGGTAGTAAGTATGTTTTAGTGGCAGCAGATTGTTTCACGAAATGGGTGGAGGTGTATGGCATTCCTAATCAAGAGGCCCTTACAGTTGCAGTGAAACTTGTTGACGAGATGTTTTGTCGTTTTTCTCCCCCGGAGCAGATTCATTCCGACCAAGGCCGTCAGTTTGAATCGGAGCTCATCAAGGAGATATGTAAACTGTTGCAGATTAAGAAATCTCACACTACACCTTACAGGCCACAAGGGAACGGGATGGTAGAGCGTTTTAACCGGACTTTGCTGGACATGCTGGCTACCGCAGTGGGAGACAACCCAGCTGATTGGGAGAACTATATTCACAAATTGTGTTTTGCATATAACACAAGTGTGCACTCTTCCACAGGTTATAGCCCATTCTTCCTGATGTTTGGGCGCCAAGCAGCTATTCCTGTGGACCTCATGTACCCTCTAAGGCGGGAGGAGGAGGATAAGGAACTTCCAGATTTTGTGCAGGAGCTAAAGAAAAGGTTGCAGGATGCATATGCAAGCGTGAGAGTGCACTGTCAGTCTACGCATCTCCGGCAGAAGGCTATTTATGACAGGAAGGCTCATGGGGAACAGTTGAAGGAAGGTGACTTGGTGTGGTTATTCTTACCAGCAGTGCCACGAGGTCAGTGCAGAAAGCTATTCCACCCATGGACAGGGCCATACACAGTGGTCAAGAAAATGGGCAGCTGCACATACAAGATCAAGAACCAGAGAGGAGGGAGGTATCAAATTGTTCACTTTGATAGACTAAAGCCCTGCATAAAACAGAGCACTGAGGCTGATGTACATCCCACCCCAGTAGAACGATCAAAACGTGCTGTAGTGCCTCAACAGACAAGGGTTGATGCTAATTCTCGCGAAAATGATGAGGACCTTCTGTTATCAGATGATGATGTTGAAGAAGGTGAGCATGAAGACCTTCCAGTGGACATCCCTGCTGGTCCTGCAGTAGAAGAAGCTCATGGAGAGCAGCACCCACCGCCTGCTGCACAAGAAGCACCTGAAGCAGAACGTCGCTATCCGATCCGTCAGAGGCGTGCCCCCGATCGCTATGGCCCCTACATCCAACATTAAAAAAGAAGGGGAGCAATGTAACGGATCCGCCATGTTCACGCCTGCGCAGTCTCATTCGCAGACTCTTCTAGAACATTACGATTATGCAATTGTTTGTATATAAGGACTTATTTTTGTATGCATGGACTCTGTACTTGTGCTAATCGCTATTATCTTGCTGCTGTGATTTGGCCACTTACATCAACATCAATGATAAGTGTTCATTAAACTGAGTAGCACTTACTGGATGTTATCATCTCCATCACAAGCACACGTATAACGTAGATGCTGCTGCACAGCAAAATGACCTGAGAGGGAGCAAGGTGATTACTAAAAATATTCTGTACTCTAACAGTAGCATTGAAGGATTCACACCTACAGAATGAGAAACATATTAATAACTACTTAGGAAAGAATAAAAGAAATGTACACACCTCTCTGTGTAAAATGCCTAACAAGGTCCCAAGTTAACCATACAATCCACTTTAGATGGAGTATTAGGTGGACCTTCGATTTATTCAGTAACTCAGGCATTGTGTGCTTGACATTGATGACAAAGTTCTCACAAATAGATTTCCACTCATGGTAGATATGTGGAGATCTTATAGTGTGCGATTTGTGCTCTGGACAACTCTTGTCGAGGATTGTCGAGGATTGATAATCGAGGTGAACTGAAATCAAAATATAGACCCACGGATACGAACCTTACGGCCAGTCCGAACAAGATACTGAACTTGACTGGACACCAATGCTGTATTTCAGTTTTGAACGAACTGGTACCATGCAATATTCTCAGCCTAAACCAGGGTTGTGATACCAGTTAACAACCAGGCTGTTGGTTTAAACACCCATGATTCGGACTGTATTTCATTCCCACACCAGACTGTATTTCACCCACCAGGTTTGATTCCGACTGGTAACTTTTGGCTGTGTATTACACAACCAAAAATTTTCGGTGAATTATCGGTATGTAACTACGAAACATGTCGTAACGGGTCAATTTTACAACCCGTACGAGTACCGATAAATGATTACATATGAAACCCAGTATGATATAACATGGTTAGTGCCGGGTGTAACTTACTTGTTGTTTTACGTGCCCGAAGTAGGCTGATACCTTACCGCAACGACATGTAGTGTACGGAAAGTAGATAAATACTAACACGTTGATAGGTTATTTATGATTGGAACTGCATGCTTATTTTGAGATCTTGCTACTAGTATGTCCCGATTTTGTACTAGGATATGGAATTAAGTTTAAAATGCTAATACAACAATATTGTGCTCTTTTTCTTTAATTCAGATAATACACCAAAAAAGGGTGGTTACATCGTACGTCCCGTAGACTAGCGCAGTGGACAGGCCGGAGGCGGTACCGTACGTAAAAAAAGCCAAATATCGGCGCCATTTTACGGGTGCAACAAAGCCACGTCACGTGCAAGTTTTTATTAATATAATAATAGTTATGGCGGAACCGTTGTACTTCAAAAGGTAACTAGATCTGTGAAAGAACGTACATACATGTATTTACGTAGCGTTTACGAGTGAGATTGAATGGTTACGAATTATCCTCCTCCTTTTTCTTGACCACGCATAACTCAGGATATAGGGACGAATGGAAATTTCCCCAATAGCTTCAGAATTGGCTGGAAGAGTGCCTACTGTGATCAATAGCATTTTGTGACAGTGTCACATGAACCACGTTCACCGTGCGGTCTGCAAACGCAAAGTTGGAGGCTTGTAAGACATATTCTAACGTTGAGACGTTCGCGACTGATGATCCATCCAACACTAATATTGATTCGCAGCGAGAGGTATAAGTAAGTTAGTTCTTAGCTCGTTAGTGAATGCTGTTTCCTTGTTGCATAGGATGATGTATTGTATACAAAACTGATGCGTTCCAAAAAAGCGGAGTCCTTCAAAACAAGAAGCCACAATGTGAGGCCCTGTTGGAACTTGAAACAGGTGAGCTAATTGACAGCATATCATTATACTATCATAATGGTGTGTGGTTATAGACAATGAAGTATGGTTGGAGGCTTGCTGTCATTCAGTACACTGCTATATTCCATTTCCAAGTAATGTTTGCTCTTCTTTTTCTTCAGTCCTTGTTCAGTGCTATGGATATATGTATATGTGTAAATGTTTCGTAGTGCAAGGGTTGAAGTACCAAGCTCCATCAGGTTCAATCAATTTCAAGCCCAGATTTTTTTCGCCCAAAAACAGTATGTTTTAAAAAAAGCTATATTGCAGTAACTAAACACTGTCTTTTTCCAGGTTCTGTCTCCTGCAAATACGACATCTTGTCATTTTCCTCTACAGCTTCTCACTACCTTAGAAGCAGCAAGTTATCTCATCTTATCTGTTATGCAGTACTATATATACATGTGTAAGTTAGGTCGTGTTGAATATTTTTCTTTTTGGTCAATATGGCAGCAGGCTAAGTGAGCTTTATGGCAGTCAATTCTTCAACACTGTCCCATGATGGTTTTTAATAATGCAAAGAGAATTTGTCACTCGGGCTGTGGAAAAAAGGTTTGTTGAACTTGAAGTCATGCTTGGGGCACACTCATAACCCTTCACAGGTTTCCAAAAAGGTACATGTTTCTTTGACTCTTACATGTCATCCATAATTGACCCACAGCCAGCTCCTCATAATGAATCAAAAACTCTGCTTGTGTACATTATCAGACAGTTGTGCAGTTCTTACAGAGCGATGGTTTCTTAACAACAATGCTTCGCCCACTCAGGTGATTATAGCTACATCCTGTGAACAAGGTACAACTGTACAACAATCATGTTCATGAAGATTACTCCATGTATTTTATCTACCATAAGGGTCAACTCCACACTACACTCCTGATAACATATCTAGTGGTGCAACTTTGTGCTTATAGTGCGAGGGTTCAAAGCAATGGCTCCGGCTGATGGGAACACCACTTTTGAACGGGTTTGACTGTCCTTTATTCTCATTGCTATGAACCATTCTCTCTGTGGATAGCACCAACAAACTAACTTGCAGCAGTCTCTTTGTCCATAAAAAACCATTGTGGAAAGAAATGTACAGCTCACAACAAGAAAGACAGAAGAAACATGCGCAAGCTTGTTTTCGAACATAACTATAGGTAGTATGCTTTTCTGTACCTTTTTTGTGCACAATAAAATCCGACAAGTCAAGTTAAAGAAATATAAATATTAAGCGATTACAAACCAGCCCAGCCCACGCAGCAATATAATACAACCCGATATCAGCCTTTATACGCCCTTGGTACGATCTGTTTACGGCATGGACGATGCACTTACAATACTGGAACACGACGCAACCGTATAGGCAATAATTCGCCATCATTACAGTATGTATGGTCTGCCTATAACAACCACGATAACATACCGTAACAGCGGTACCCGTAAAGGGCAAAAATTTTTGGTTGTGTATATGGGCAGATGCTGATATTACTGTTTATATGCAGTCGAACGGCGCACGTGGGCATTGACCGCCGAGCTTGATGAGCACATAATCGCGACTTAGAAATCGTGGATGGGGCACTCGATTTCTCAAAATCGAGTGCCCTATACACGATTTCTAGTGACATACAACAATCCGTTTTTGCTGTGATATATATATATATATATATATATATATATATAGAGCTCAGCTGTTTAAAAGCCGTCACATGGTATACTTACAAGTTCATTTGACCGCTGTAATATGCATGCTTGGTAGCGCCCATATTCTGGTACAATTAATATCTCATATTACATCATATTGCACGCGAAACTATTTAGTCTGCATGGGCCTTGCGTATGAATGTGTCTGACCATCCACATTTCTATAGCTGTCGCTATAAAAACTATGTCAGTGCATGCAGCATAATTTTTAAGCTGCGTTGCATGAAAAGAATTGATATTGAAGGGCTAGGGCGATCCTATGTAAACTACAGTACAATGGACTTATTATTACGGTGGCCCTGGAGGTTGCGCGGTAGTCTACAATATGGTATGTGCGGTTTTGCGTACACAACGAAAAGTTTTCACGTCGGTACAGTCCCGTTTATTATCACATCACGGTACATCATTGTAATACAACCTGGTACGGCATCGCGAGGAATGACATATCGGGACGATGCAGTTTGTACAGACAGGTACAGGATGTAATCACAGTCTAATATTACTTGTTTACATCCTGTATCATTACACAATGCCATATTGTTCCCATGTGTTGACAGCTCCGTACCGACTTGTAGGGCACGCGACATTACCATGTTCTGTTAATTATACGCATTCTTGTATTGTACACTACTACATGTATAAATGGTATACGTACTCGCGCGTGATTACTATATGGAATTTACCGACAAGTTTTAGTTCAAATACATTTGAAATGGCTGCATTAGGAATGTCAGCAATACACTGGGGGGGCTCGTGAATGATGTCAGTTGGCAACCGAGCATCCCTGCCAAACATGAGGTAAAAGGGCGAGTAGCCTGTCGTGCTTTGTACGCTTGAATTGTATGCCATACAGACTTTGCTCACATACGTATCCCAATCTGAAATGTGGTGATCTAAACAGGTGCTGAGCATATTCAAGTAAGCTGCAGCATTGGGGTGGGAGGGGGAGTGGTCACATACATTGATCCATTTGTTCAACCTATCAAAGATCCTCAAAGTCTCTGAAATCTCTTCTCATGAAGACTTGGAGGTTCCTGAAAATGCACATGTCCGGGTGATGTGTGTGTCATGTGAGTTGTTCATGTTTATACGTGTGGGTGTTAAAAGAAACCCTTTATGTACAGTACTATATCGCAGTCCATGAATCCCTACACCTTATTTTGATTTTGTAGGATTGATTGTAAATAACATACTTCTTTGACTGTCACTTGCAGCAGATCAAAAAATGACATCCTGATGGCTTTAGCATGGGATGCATTGGAGTTTCCCCCTTGCCGAGGGGGGAGGTGCCCAGCAGGCGGTTGGGTCATCTCACAATCAATCTCATCAAGGGGCGGGGCTGGGATGGGATACCGTCCCAGCGCCATCTCGACAAGCGACATTCCAAAGCTCCAGATGTCAGAAAGAACAGAATATGCAACACCATGTAGTCGCTCAGGCTGCGTGTGTGTGATTAGTCTTACATGAGAGGAAAGCTGGAATGGGGAGGAGGAACGTACTGCCATGTTTGAGGCTTTTCTCACGAATGAGTTGGCCATTGAATTGATCAGCTTACCGCTGGAACCAAAGTCACACTGCTTGATTTCACCTCTGGAGTTGACAAGTATGTTTGAAGGTTTTACATCTCAAAGAGGCAAGGCGTGAGGGTTATGGGACAGCGACATGTTGTCATTGTATACTAAAAAATTAATATCTCACCTCTGTGTATGATCTTGTGGCGATTTTTTAGATACTTCAGCCCTTGGAGAACCTTTGAAAGAGCAAAATGGTGCACCCATGTAAACACACATACTGTGGGCCACGAAGAGCATCTCTCTCTCTCTCTCTATCTATCTATCTATCTATCTATCTATCTATCTATCTATCTATCTATCTATCTATCTATCTATCTATCTATCTATCTATCTATCTATCTATCTATCTATCTATCTCTCTCTCTCTCTCTTTCTCTCTCTCTCTCTCTCCCACCCCCCTCCCCCCGAGAAGGTGTACTCACTGCCACAGTGATCTTGCCTATCATCTCTACAGGCTCTCGTCCAACGTTCAGAACAACATCTAAGCTGCCACCATCCTTGCAGTTCAAATCAGAAACAAGTCAAAGCACTAAATATTGTTTTTCAATGTATGTGTACACACATGTATAAGTGTTTTTTTTGCATACATATTTGTGCATGCTGTGTGGTTCATATGACAGATCACATGGTGGGTGTGTACCATGTGTTGCATGCAGATGGAGATCTCATTGTTAATTCCAAAGTGACCAAAGAAGCCAATAATGTAGGGAGAATTACATTCGTGTAGGGCCTTCAATTCCCTCGTTATCTGGATGTGAACAGCAGCCTTGATGTCCACCATAATCACCTTGGTTACAATTGAAACAAGTAAATGTAACCCATCAAAGCAACTAGAAAAAGTATTTTAAATGCCAATTTACAAATTAGTTGTTAAATGCAAAATTTGGTGCAATGGCCTTCCCCTCTTCTCAACTACCCGATCTACAGCTCTCCCCCCTCAAAAAACAGCACCTTATTAAGATGGGTATGTGTGCAGAATTGTGTAGTAGTTCTGTAATACCATCGATGGAGGAATTTTGTAACCACCAGCATTGAAATCCACCAGTGGACAAGGGGGGGGGGGGGGGGGGGGGGCTCCCAAAGCTCCCAAAGATGCCATCAAAAAAGAAACAACTGACCATGTTTTAGGTAAGATCAAAAAATTGATGAACAGAAGAGGGGTCATTCAGAAAGTGGTTGCTGAAGGCACAATTTCCAAGTACCATGTCCTATTCGAGGGTTTAAATCAGATTGTGCACCTCAGTGCAAGGATGGCATTTACATGTGGAAAGTAACTAGATGTGGCAATGAGTCCTGAAAATATGAAGGACGTGAGTTGTTTATAGCTTGGAAGATATGTGGGTTTGAATTTGATGCTAGTTTATAGTCATTTTATTTTATTTACCACAAACCTGCATGGTGTTTGTCATAAAACGTCCGATGTTTTAGGCTGCATACACATAGGAATTGAAGAACAGGTTGAATTAAAGGTCACCTCTAGTCCCTCCTCCTACTGACACACTACGCACACCATGCTATGTGCACATGTAGACACAATGGACAACTTCATGTATTTGTGCATCAGTTGGTTGGAGTACATCTCACTGACTACTGTAGTACGTGTTAGGTTATCTGTGGAAAGCCTGTCACACACACCATCCCTTGATACACCTCCCACACCATCCCTTACTACACCTACATGTAATAATATTCCTGTGAAGACATTTTCTCAGAGATAAATACACAGATCGAATGAATGATAGTTTGGTGGTTGATCAATGTAAACTGTAATACATGTACTTTGGGTGCATTCAGTAGAGAGGAGTTCATCCACGACCAGGGTGATATCATGGCTGCTGGGTGGTATCACTTTGCTGAAGATAGCCCAGATGAGGGTAGTGAAGAGCACAGGATAGCTCAGATGAGGGTAGTGAAGAGCACAGGATAGCCCAGATGAGGGTAGTGAAGAGCACATGCAGAATGAGGGTAGTGAAGAGCACAGGATGGGGAGTTATGACAGGGGCACCATGGGGAGGAGATGTGACTGTAGAGGGATCGTTTGTAATTATAAGTGTTTTAATAATGCAAATGTAGTAGATTGATTAATGTGATAATCACGTGATACAAAGTTAATTTATGATTGATGTAGATCACAGTGTCGTGTAAAGGGATGTGCAATTGGTACTGGAGGAGTGTCTTGTGAACATCAGTGGGAATGTATTGGGGATTTGCGCTGGGTAGTGAGTGTTGGGAGAGTGTCGTATTTACACGCATCAGTTTTGTCATTGTGTTGAATCGATGTGTTGTTCTAATGGAAGGGTCTTGTATTAATTTGAAAGTGAAACTGAATAAAATTTATTTTACTATGACTTTGCACTTTGCAGTGATTGGAACATTTAATTTAGCAAGCAGCAGGCTTTCACAGTAGAGATAACTGAATTCGTTAATTTTCAAAGAAGACAACACCATTCTATAGCTTTGGCCTGTGCAGAGGCAAAGGTCCACTGAACATTTTTATTTCGGCCTCGTCTTTATTATTTATTTTTATGTGCCTTTGTTCTCATTCATGATCAATTCTTTCCTAAATCAATCTTGTTTCCTTCAAGTCCCTTTTAATTATCCTTTACTTGCAAATGCTTAACATAAGGTCTTTTTTTTTGCAATGTCCTTTTTGGCTTTGAAGCACAATTATAAAACACAATTGCTTTACTTTTTGTGAATGTCCAAAAAAGGCATTCTTTCAAATGGCTTGGGTCCTCACTATCTTCATATTAGGTAATTCAAAATTGTATACGTTAAACATGTTCGATATGGTTATGAAGTGACCAGATCAGTCAGATCCCCAGATTAGTGCAGAGGTTCCACTCTCTCGGGGTACATGGAGGGAGGAGTGTAGTGGTGAGATGGAGGGAGTGTGTAGATGGAGTGTGTGTAAGTAGTGGAGGGAATGTGTGTGTAGGGGTGAGATGGAGGGAGTGTGTGTGTGAGATCTCCAGGGAAATAATTATTGAAAGCGGTTAAGTAACTGTATCAAAACCCTCACAAATCAAAATATTCAAAGCCCTCTATTAACAATATTATTGAAGATTGCAGTTTACAATAATTGAGTTTTATAAGCAACATAAGTTCTGGATATGCGTGGAATAGCACTGATTTCTAGTTGCTAGTTTAAATGGTAAGTTAAACTTGAATAATTGGACCTCGAAAAATTAAATTAATATGCACTTGTTGCGATTATTGCCATTAATAAAATTGAGCTACATTAGCCAGCAATAAAAACAATAGTATCACGTGGTTATAGCTTATCAATAGTAATTCAGTGTTATAAAATTTAATTGTATCAAGTTCCAAGTATTCAAATTTATTTTATCTGTTAGTTATGTGTTGGTCATTAATAGTAGCTCAAATAGCCTTGTATACCAGGCTACTGATGTAGACCATCAGGGTGATACCATCTGGGCCCAAGGGTAGCACGGTAAGTGGTGCGTGTGTGTGGGTGTGGCAACAAGAAGGTGTATAACCTGCATGGTGTCTGCTCATAGGGTCCATCAGGTCCTGTCGGAGAGCTAGGAGCTAATTGTCAGATTGGACCGGCTGGGTTGCCCGGGCCTCCAGTAAGTTCTAGTGCCACATCACGAGATGACAGCTGTTAACACACACACACACAAACACACACACACACACACACACACACACACACACACACACACACACACACACACACACACACACACACACACCTTTAGGGATCAAAGGAGACCAGGTTAGTTACTGAAACAGATGCCAGCTGTGTTGTCACTAGCCTTTATCGTTAGGTCCTGCTGGACAGAAGGGAGTCCTGTGGGACTATTCGAAATTGGGGTCACCAGAGCAATGGGAGCTACACAGATGTAAGCCCCTCTTCTCCCTAGCTTCCTCCTCCCCCATATCCCTCCCTTAGCCTAGCAGCGGACATAGTTGAGGGACGGTTGGGGGTGGCCGATTTATTGAAGGATGTACACTCTACTTCAAGAACAGTTGCTTCCATTTCCTGAATTAAAAATATATCGTTCTAGATTTTTTGTCGCTAACAAATTACAAATTGAACCTTCACCTTGTGCGAGCTAATGTCATTGCCATCATTTCTCATACGTAGTATATCCTCCTCCCCATTCCACTAATTGCCCCATCTCACAAGTTGCCTCATCCCCAGCCCACAACATAAGTTGCCTCATCCCCAGCTCACCCCACCAGTTCCTCCCATCTCTCCTTTCCAACATGAATAACTAAACAATAACAGGACAGCTGTAGCAATTATAGTTTGAGTCCAAGGAAATGCCACTCTCAGGGATGGATTGAGGGTGTGGTCAAGGAGGCAGATGTTAGTTGGTGGATGCCAAGTCTGGAGGAGAGTGTTGACAGTATGTATTTGAGGTAAACGGAAGATGGCCTGGCGTGGGGACAGTCCCTCCAGCATTCCTTCATCAGCTCCACCACTTCAGACAGAACCTGAGGAGACAGGGGAAGTAATGGTGAGGGTGGTGAGGAAAGGTGGTGGGGTGGGTGAGAGGTGAGGGGGAGGTGAAGTGAAGCGAGGGAGGAGATGAGGTGTGAGATTATGTGTGGTTCTGGTCACACATACTCCCTTACTGCGTCCTTGCTCCAGCGCTCAGAGATAGGTGGGCGCTTGCCTTGTGCACACACCACCCTCCTCATGTCCTCCAGCGATGGGTCTGGGGGCACCATATCCTCATATGGAACGGCACATGAGTCACACTCCCCTGTGCATGGGGGAGGGTAGTGAGGAGAGGGAAAGGAAAGCAGTAGGGATAGTTATAGGGACAGAGACTTCAGGGGAGTTTTATGTGGGTAAGGATCATGGTGAATGTTGACAGATGTTTGAACTGGGTTAATGAACGACCTTTTGGTATATACAGATGACACTCGTTGCATATCTCCCAATTACCAGTATCAGTCACCATCCTTCTGCACATTTCCCAAATGACCAGGGCCATTGCGTAGACGTCAGCGTGCACATAGAACCTGACCAGACTGTCCACACTCATCTTGTGGGGGAAGGACTCAGCCGTGAGGATCTCTGGGGACATGTACCTCCTAGTTCCCTGACAGCCGGGACACTGCATCTCCGCTTCCTCTAGACCCCACCCATCAAAGACAGCAAGACCCATGTCAGCAATGCAACATGTAAGGTCAGACTTCACCAGTATGTTGGAGCTCTTCAAGTCCCTGTGTGCCATGATGGGCTTCGACCTGAACCCAACGTTAACGATGGGGGTGTGGAGGTGGACGAGACCAGAGCAAGCCGATGAGGCCATCCTCAGGAGGTCAGCCTTGGAGAGAGTGCAGGTAGCATCCCCTCCTCCCCCTTCCCCTCCTCCTCCACCTCCTCCTTCCCCCTCCTTCTCCTCCCTCCTCTTCCTCAGATAGCTGTGCAGGGAGCCATAGGGGTGGTAGCGGGTGACCAGCCAGTACTCGGTGCACCCGTCCAGGCTGAACATGTCACTGGCCACGAAGCCCACAATGGCGTCGTGTTGCATGCAGAGCTCAAAGGCGATCACCTCGCACCTCCACGACTTCTCGTTGGTGCTTCGGAGCCTCTTCACAGCAACCGGCTCCCTGAGGTAGTAGCCCAGGTGCACCAGACCAAACCGGCCGTGACCCAGGACGATGTCCTGGAGATTTATCGATCTGGAGATGGTGCGGGCAACCAAGTAGGGTTTCCCCGATCCACTGCCAGAGCTGGTGTTGTCTGGGATGGCGCTTGTGTGGCGGTGTTTCCTCTTCAGCCATATGAGCACAGCCACGATGAGGGAGATTGAAATGATCAGCACAGGAGTAAGCACTAGAATCACCAGGTAGGGCATTGGTCCAGCGGGGAAGGCGAGAGGGATGTGAGTGGAGCTTGGGGTGGGACTTGGAAGTAGTGCTGTCACCGGTGGATAGGGTGTGGGAAGCAACAGTGTTTTAAAAAAATGAACAAAAAAAAAAAACATGTGAGTGAACCACAAGTATCATTAATACCCACACGTACATTTGACGATCGTCGTTGGGGAGAGAGGAGTGGGAAACGTTGCGTTGAGGTCTTCGTTGCACATGCTGTAGTTTGAGCAACATAGCTGCAACGTCCGCGCGCTCGACCCGGCACCGCGGCAAAAACTCTGGTCGCTGAACCAGTCGATGGGGTCATGAAAATAAAGGCAGAACCAAAACTTCTTGATGATGCCGTTGGGAAGTTGTGTAGCGGAGAGGCCACATGCGTCGGCTCCCTCGCAAATACTGGTCGTCTCATCACATTTTGCCAGGGCCGCCTCGGATACATACAGTAGCGGTCAAAAAAAAGTACACGTAACGTATGCGTAGCGTTTACGTCGCACGCTACGTTCCCAAAACGCTTCGTTATTCCTACGCAAACGCTACGCTCACGCTTTATCATATCTACGCAAACGCTACGCTTACGCTCATCATTCCTACGCAACGCTACGCTTACGCTTTATCCACATAAATAGATCAAAAGCTGTAATACTATTCTGGCCATGGTGCCCCCCCCCTTTTTCCCTTTCGCTGCTATCGTACCAGGGGCGTATTCATACGCTAAATGGGGAGCGGGATGCTGTCCGCTTCTGGCCAGATACGAATAGTGGGGGTGGGGTGGGGGTGCTGTCCGCTTCAAGGCCAGCAATTGAGGACATGAATAGTAAGTTATACGTTAGGATGATCAAATTAACTTTCTGATTGCAAAAATGTTTTGAAAACACAACAAATTGTTAAATAAATGAACCCCTGATTTTAAGAATGCCTCATTGTAGGTAACTAATAAAACGATGAGCACTGTATTTTTCATCGCGAAAACACTCGTTTTGTAGAATACAATAATCCATGAGCAAAATAAATTGACAGGTATATCGTTCCCAGACCATTGCGTAATTATTGTACATCTCACGCGACATGTTATCAAATCAAATGGCCACTTCGTATTATATTTAATGCTCATGGCTACTTTCCTTAACGTAAGTAGTAAGGCGTGTATGTGTGA
Organism: Eunapius fragilis; assembly: GCA_963681505.1. Taxonomy (NCBI): domain Eukaryota; kingdom Metazoa; phylum Porifera; class Demospongiae; order Spongillida; family Spongillidae; genus Eunapius; species Eunapius fragilis. The sequence goes on along the minus strand of OY811979.1, from coordinate 4,368,793 downwards.
TTGTATCAGGGCGTGTTGAAAGCGCATTCGTGAATGATTGGATGGATCATGATTAAAAAATTAAATTGTCCCGTACATTTTCCCTCGCATTTCTATTGTCCACTTCGTTTCTCTTGCGGATGGTGGATTGCCTGTAACAAAGCTACTCATGTTGTGAGCAGTGTAGTGTTGGTGTGGCCTACTTAGCGGGCGTAAAGAACCCTGTAGGTGTGGTCTAATTTGTAAGAAAGAGTGGGGGTTAAACCGACATAAAAGGGCCCTGTGAGTGTGGATTACTTTTGTAGAGTGAGAGGGGTTAAACAAGATCCTACAAAAAAGAGCGTTTGTGGATGTGGTGAGGAGTGTGAGGGGTTAAGGAACATAACCTACTAAAAACAGCTTTGTGGGTGTGGTGTACTTTCCTGGAGTGTGAAGGTTTATGGAGTGTAGCCTACAAAAAAGAGCCCTGTGGGGTGTGGTGTATTGACCAGGAGTGTGAGGGGTTAAGGAACATTACTGACATAAAAAGAGCCCTGTGGGTGTTTTGTACTTTCCAGGAGTGTGAGGGGTTAAGGAGTGTAGCCGACACAAAAGGGCCCTGTGGGTGTGGCATACTTTCCAGGAGTGCGACGGGTTAAGGAGTGTAGCCGACAAAAAGAGCCCTGTGGGTCCAGGAGTGTGAGGGGTTAAGGAACATAGCCGACACAAAAGAGCCCTGTGGGTGTGGTGAACTCTCCAAGAGTGTGAGGGGTTAAGGAGCGTAGCCGACAAAAAGAGCCCTGTGGGTGTGGTGAACTCTCCAAGAGTGTGAGGGGTTAAGGAGCGTAGCCGACAAAAAAGAGCCCTGTGGGTGTGGTGAACTCTCTAAGAGTGTGAGGGGTTAAGGAGTGTAGCCGACACAAAAGGGCCCTGTGGGTGTGGCATACTTTCCAGGAGAGCGACGGGTTAAGGAGTGTAGCCGACAAAAAGAGCCCTGTGGGTCCAGGAGTGTGAGGGGTTAAGGAACATAGCCGACACAAAAGAGCCCTGTGGGTGTGGTGAACTCTCCAAGAGTGTGAGGGGTTAAGGAGCGTAGCCGACAAAAAGAGCCCTGTGGGTGTGGTGAACTCTCCAAGAGTGTGAGGGGTTAAGGAGCGTAGCCGACAAAAAAGAGCCCTGTGGGTCCAGGAGTGTGAGGGGTTAAGGAACATAGCCAACACAAAAGAGCCCTGTGGGTGTGGTGAACTCTCCAAGAGTGTGAGGGGTTAAGGAGCGTAGCTGACAAAAAAGAGACCCAATTTGTTGACAATAGTGCAAAGGGTCAAGAACAAAAAAGAGCCCTGAGTGTGATGTACTGTTTGAAATGGTTTTTGACTACTCTTTTGGTAATATTATATTCATATCCAAAGACTATGTACATGTACATATGTTGTTATGTATTTGTCTGTTCCAGCTGCCTATGTCATGTACTATATCTGATTGTAGATATTTGTCTTTGTTTTGAGGTCTCTATTTTTTATAACATGTACAGGGATATGGTATCTCCCAGCTTGCTGAGTGATGAAGAGAAGCTTATTGTGACCACCCAAATATCATACTGACAACTGTACTGATGGTGGATGACCTGTAACAAGGTTGCTATGGTTGTGAGTTCCATCTCTAAGCACTGTGTATGTCCCAATCCCCTCCTCCCCTACTGAATGGCTTAGTGCAGGAGAGCACGTGTGAGGCACTCTGCCTTTCGTAGGGGAGGAAGGGATTGGAATAAGTCCTTCAGGGGGGAGGAGGGGTTTGGGACATATAAATATACAGGAGGTGTAGAGGCAGTAAGTTGGCTTACTGCATGTACCCACCATCCACCCCTACATGTATGATCAGATTATAAGGGTAATGTGATTGTAATGAATAAGAATGAGGTCATGTTAGCAGCTGCAGTTTATAGCCTGGGACTTCACCTTCAACAGCTAGTCTGAGCAAACACTTTGGTTAAAATAGTAATAGTACCTTTCACAATTATACGTCTAAAAATGCTTTATATTTGCATCTTGCATTTGTTTTATCATGATGGCTATTGAATGTGTTCCACCTCTATGTACTTGTGTGTGTGCTCGTTTGTGTGAGTTTGTGTGTGTGCGTGTGTGTGTGTGTGTGTGTGTGTGTGTGTACCAGCCCACCCAAAACATCGTACTGACACCTGCTACACATGCATGACCAGTGACAACAGCCAAACTGGGTTGAGCAGAACAGCACCCAGGTCTCCTGGTTGTTCAGATTGGAAACCTCATGCCTATGTATTTGTCCCATGCCACACCTTTAAATCAACTTCCTACTCATCTAATGTGTTACAGTATTCCCTGTACTCTTGTAAGCCCAAGGTACGGTGGTAATGCAGACATGCTGATGTGTGCATGTAGGAGAGGAACTATAAGATAATCCATTCTGCACTATACACCACCATTCGTTCCCAGATGTCCACACACACTCGTACACACACCTACCTTCTACCAAACACTTCAGCCCTGGAAGGGAAGGGCGTTGACCATTTTACAAACCTGTTGACCCCCCCCAGTATCTATTAGTATTCTGCACAGAAAGAATGAGTAAGGAGTGTGTGTTCCTTCTCCGTCCCCCACAATCACTCCAGCTTGAAATTGACACATTGATTTGTACTGGACCCAGTTGGGGTTGTGTGCATGTGTGTATGTGCGTGTGTATATGTGTGTGCGTGTATTTGTCGTGTGTGCGTGTGCATGTGTGTGTGGTTTGACATGTTGCCCGTGCCATTGGGAACCATTTTATTAACCCTCTTTTCCCATTCAATAGATTATCATCCACTATGGCCATGAAGAAACAAAAAATCCTGTGCAGCTGTTATTAGAAGCTATGAGTGTTTGCATTGTGAAACTCTGTAGTTCCATTCGTATTGCCTTCTTGTGAACACACTTATTTTATATAGTTGTATGGTTATTGACTAATTAAAGTTGTTATTGATAATTATCTTAAAGGTATATGCACTGACAAGTTTAAATGACATAGAGACATGTGAGCTAGGTTAGCACAGGCAGATCTTTTCTAGCTGGCACCCTCAGTGACTTCGACAATGTCATATCAGAACAGCCTTAGGGGTTGTGGCTCATGCCAACCACTAAGAATTAACTGCACTGCAACCGTATCAGGTGTTGGCAGGATAGCAATGTAGCAGTAGTAGCTATAGGGGGTGGGGCACACAATTGTGCTACTATTAACCATGGTGAAGGGTTTTCCCCCTACTCAGGGACATAGATAGAACAGTAACCCGCCCCCCCCCCCCCCCCCCTCCCCTCTACCATATATTGCCATGCTACCTATGCATCAGAGGCTGTTCTATACATGTCCCTGAGTAAGGGGTAAATATTCACTGTCCATTGCTGGGATCAGGCCATAGCAATTTTAAGTCAGTTGTCCCCTCCCCCTGCCCTGCTGCATATTGCCATGCTAGCTAAACATCACAGACTATGAGAAATAATTATTGCTGGAGGAATAGAAATAATGTTGTAGCATGGTAATATGCATATGCTAAAGGTGTGTGTGTGTGTGTGTGTGTGTGCAGGGGGGGGGGTTATACATGCCAACTGGCTTTTGTGTGGACAGTGAATGGTTTCCCTCTCAGGAACATGGATACCACCGATACAGCAGTATACCCCTCCACCCCCCACCCCACCCCCACCCCTCGCCAAGGTGGTAGAAATATTAAAGTGGCATATACCCCAACTCATGCAATATATGTATGCTATATGCCTACTCATATTCCTGAGTAGCTGTCCATTGCAGCAGGTATTTGCATTTTTTGTTCATAAGAGTCAGTTGGCAAGCCCCTCCCCTCCCCCCCACCCCCTCCTTCCCCACCTGAGCTACCTAAACTTCAGAGTAGGGGTCGATCCAGAAATGTTTTTGCCAGGGGAGCAAAGGGGAGGAAGGGGTGCATAATTTTAATGCTTTGGGCATGGTTAACTAATAGTTGGGAGGGATGTGGGGTAAAGCTTGAGCCGCTTTATACTTTGCACATGTTTGTAGCATCAGCAAGACATACATCAGCTGATATTTAGTTCTTACCTGACTGCATCATCATCACTGCCATCACACACTCTTGAGTGCAGAGGGGGTGGGGCTGAAGGTGCAGGGTCTCGAGGCTAAGCATTATAAGCTCAGTTTTGATCTTAGTTAATAATAGTTAATAATTCAAGAGACAACTGGGGAGTGGAATTAACTTCCATGCCACACCTTTCACTTTACTCCCGAAATTATTTTGTGAAGGGGGAGGGGGGGGGGGGGGGGGGGGGGGCAAAGACGAGAGGCTCATGCTTTGGGCGTGGCTAACTAATGAAACACGTAATAAAGTGGAGGACGAAGCTCCATGCAGCCGCTATTTAGTACTGTTACTTCGGCACATATTCGTTGCGTTCGCTCATTTTTCGTATCGATCATCATCGTGCTACGTCACCGCTCCTTTAGCTATGTATATTAAGAGTGAGGCGGTGGGGGGTGGGGGGGGGGGGTGGCGGGCAATAAAAAACAGGTGAGCACACTCGTATGGAGCGCCCATGCGGTGGGAAGTTGTTTCCACACTTCGTGATTTCGCACTCCAACACGCACAGAGATGGCGGCAAATGTGATTTTAGATGGCCGACCACTACCAGGACGTCTTCCGATGCTTCCAGTCCTGTAACGTCTAATGAACTTACAGATCCCACTTCTCGAAGTTATCATGCCCTCTTTCATTATACATTTGTGTACATTGGTAGACCCATACCCCTTGAAATAGTAGAATACAATCCGCAATTGTTTATAGGTTGAGTACACCATCCCAGCACTGTGCTACAACTATACGATGCAAGTACATGTAGCAGAAAATTTTACTTTAGGGCGTAGTCTCCATAAAACGCTACGTTACATCAAAACGCTACGTTCCACAAACGCTACGTTCCCAAAACGCTACGCTAGTCCCACGCAAACTGTACGTCAACGTTTGTTGCGTGCGACGCTAACGCTACGCATACGTTACGTGTACTTTTTTTTGACCGCTACTGTAGCTTCTGGCACATTTGCAAACTAAAGTGCCCCTTGAGGCGATGGCTATACACAACCCAAAGTTATACAGGGTGATACATACCCCTGAACCCTTTTACCTAGAGCCAGGAGTGTCAGCAAGGTCGCCCGCGACATGTGCTGTTATACAAGTTGGGCGTATTAGCGTGGTTATAAATATATTTTTACATGTAACCAGAGGTCCAGATGCGTGTGCAATAAATAAATGTAGATGTAATCATCGACGTACCAACTATCTTAATCACCTAACTGAGCACATCTGCATGAAATGGGGAAAGTCCCATGGAGAAGTGATGGGATGGCTGAGACCGGGAGGGTCATTTGCAATCATTAGAGCCACTGATTTGTGTCTCCAAGGATCTCGTATCAGATGGAGGAGTGTTATGGATATGGCTGATGGCATAAGACTTCCCTATATAGTAGAATAGTTAGTTCGTCCAATAATAATTCCCAGTATTTCATTTCTTCTCCGGTATTATGATTCTATTAGCGTGTCCCCGTGAAAAATCACGGGCTGATTATCCGTCTCGCTATTCATTTGCCAGAAGAACAGTTGGTCTACCTCCTAGCTCCTCTTTTTTTTTTTACCAGCTGTTTTACCAAATGTTGCATATATAATCTATCACCTGTTCTAACATATACGGTTACTAAGCAACCTCTATAACATGCCCGCGTAATTTTAGATATTATAACTACATGTTCTCGGCCTGTACGATGAGACTTGAGAGTGAACCACAATAGCGTTGCATTTATTCTTTCGGCACTTATGCAGTCCCCCCCCCCCCCCCCCCTGTCCACTTTGAATTGAAGAAATATTGAAAAAATGTACATATTAAATGTGAAGTGGAAACCAGCTGTCATTACGACCGCCTTTTGTGTGGGAGGTGGTCGTTCCTATTGGTAGCTAGGTACGCGTACATACCTAGCAACCAATAGGCGCTAGGCCGAGTATATAAATGAGTTACGCGGACGTACGATGGAAATTATAGTATTAGATACTTACTTAATTATTCTTTGTATGTATTCCTTGTTTACTCATACGATGTAAGCATAAGTAAATCATATATCATCGACGTACCTGTTACGGCACAAAACAAGGGCGGATCCAGCGGGGGGTCCTGGGGTCCGGCCCGCCCCCTCCCCTCAGGCCCTCAATAATGACTATGAAATAATTAGCTGGTGCAGTGTTTCGAAGTTCAGTTTCCCTCTACATTATATCTTGAATTCTGCATATGCGCAGGCTAAATCACTCCCCCATACCCTTAGATCGACACGGCACCTCTAGATCTTCCGCCCCTCTAGCTCCTCATTAATTATTGATGCCGGGCCCCCCCCCCCCCCGTTTGTATTTCGTAGTTCGTATTTCGTATTACTTTTTGTGTTCACCTACTATCGTGCCATTACAACGCAGGCATTGAGGCACAAAAAGTCCCTAACGGTACGACGTGCGGCGCGCGCACAGGTTATAGCCCTCCCTCCGAAGTGTAATAATTCTTTAGACGTTATAGAAAGTCACTGTGAGCGCCAAGACCTACGGGCCTGCGCACTTGAATATCAATTACATGCATGCAGAATCTTTGAGCATGCGCATGGATAGAAATCTAGGTATAAATGCATTTCGTGTGGAATTATTAAGGTGGTTGCCCTTTTCGAGATACCGGCTAACGTGAACGGTATTGGGGGGGTGTATAGGCATTCCAGAAGACGTGTGCAGACTGATTGCTACCGTCAGTTCTGTCACATATTTGGTGGCAGCGGTGGGATTATCTAAGTCGAGACGGTCATTGTCTGACGCCTGCGTTTCTCGAGTGTATGACTACTCGTTCTGGAAAGCCCTATAAGAAACCTACCATGGAGGAGATGCAAGGTATGTTGAAATTACTTGCAGAAGACCGTAGGAGGAGAGAAGACGAAATAGCGACTGAGAAGGCGCGAAGAGAAGATGAATTCGCGAAAGAACGGGCTAGGCTTGAGGAAGAAAGACAGATTCCTGAGCGGGAGAATAGAAAGCAGATGGAAACGATGCAGACACACATGGCGGCTCTCATGAAGTTACTAGAAGACTCACAAAAGGCAAAAGTCGTAAGTCCGAAACGTGAGCTAAGTGTCAAATTGGTTCCGTTGAGTGATAAGGATGATATTGAAGCCTATTTAGTAACTTTTGAGCGCGTTATGACTGCACAGAAGGTGGAGGAAAGCTGCTGGTCGCAGTATCTGGCACCTCAACTCACTGGCAAGGCCCAGTTGGCATTCGCAGCTCTACCAGGAGAGTACTCTGGCAATTATGAAGCAATAAAGACAGCAATCCTTCAGCGTTACGATATTACCCTAGGAAGCATATAGAAGGCGCTTCCGTGGCATTACTCGTGGCAGTGGGGAAACAAACAGGGAGCTTTCCGCAAAGCTTATGGACCTACTGCGCAAGTGGATGAAGAGCTGTACTTCAATGGAGGAAATACAAGAGCTCATAGGCATGGAGCAGTTCCTCAACACATTGCCAGCGAACAAACGACTCTGGGTTATGGAGCGAAAACCTAAGACGTGTATTCAGGCCGGGGAACTCGTTGACGAATATGAACACGCCAGGCGTGAGGAGTCGCAGCGGTATCCGGAAAACGTCAAGGGAACTCGATCAGAGCAAAAATGTTCATTTTGTGGGAAAGCAGGGCACTCAGAAGACGTGTGCTACAAGAAAACCACAAAAGAGGAGACAAGCAGACGGAAGACCATAGTGTGCTACAACTGTGGAAAACCAGGTCACCCAGCAAGGAAGTGTCCCAACAATGAGGTATTGTTTGGACGTGAATCAAAGTACAAGGTGAAGGATGGAATGTATTGTAAGGGAAGTGTGGAAGGGTGTTTGGTAAGCCGCATATTGTTAGACACAGGTTGTTCCCGCACAATGGTTCGGAGACAATTCGTCCCCCAGGAGAAGTTCTTGGAGGGAAAATGGGTATCAAGCAGATGTGTGCATGGTGACACAGTCTTGTATCCCCTAGCAGATATCAAGCTTGTGGTGGAAGGCATTCCAGTCACAGTGGAGGCTGCTGTAGCTGACAGTCTACCGGTGGAGGTGATACTTGGAACTGATGCTTCTAGAACGACGGAGTTATTAGGAAGACGAGCTGGTTCTGTGTTCTTTGCTCAAGAACATGTTATGGTGGTGACAACAAGGGCGAAGAGACGACAGGAAATACAGGAGGAAGTACTGAGGAAGGAAAAGGAGGTTATGTCTGGGGTGGTACCAAATCCATTAGGTGTCTCTGAAGAGGAACCCAAATTGAAGACTATGTCACAGGAGCAAAGAAGGCAAATGCGAAGGGAACTTGGGAGCCAGGGAGACTGCTTGTCTCACATTAACATCACAGCTGAGAAACTGAAGGATATGCAGGAGCAGGATGAAACACTGAGAGCTGTGAGGGAACTTGCAGCATTGACAGGAGGAAAAGAGTGGGATAAGAAAATTCCCTATCTACTGTTTGCATATCGGGAAGTACCGCAAGCATCAACGGGATTTTCCCCTTTCGAGCTTTTATATGGTCGGGACGTACGAGGACCACTGGACATCTTAAAAGAAGTTTGGGAAACAACAAGTAAGACTACTGATGAAAATGTAATCAGTTACGTTTTGTCCACAAGGGAACGACTCAGAGAGATGTCTGAACTGGTGCAGGAAAATCTATCCAGCTCCCAACGTCGGCAGAAATCTTGGTTCGACAAGGGTGCTCGACTCCGCGAGTTCAAGCCAGGCGATTCCGTACTGGTACTACTCCAAACATCATCCAACAGGTTGCTTGCCCAATGGCAGGGGCCTTATCAAGTGGTGCAGCGAATGGGTAAAGTCAATTACCTTATTGACATGCAGGACAGAAGAAAGAGAAAACGGGTGTTCCACGTCAATATGCTCAAGGACTTCCATGTTCGTGAAAATCAAGGATGCTTCGTAGAGGAAATACAGGAAGAAGCGGATATCCCTTCATGGCGGAGTGGTGAGGCGGGGCAAGTTGTTGACATGGGGGAGGGGCTGGATAGCGGACAAAAGAAGGAGCTTAAGGAGTTGCTGGGGAGGTTTGCAAAGGTGTTTAGTAACAAGCCTGGAAAAACGACTTTGTATGAGCATCGGATCCATACCAATAGCTCTAAGCCTGTTAGATTGCCTCCGTACCGGGTGCCGCATGCCTATAGGAATTCTATAAAAAGGGAGCTTCAGGAAATGGAACGGAGTGGAATTATTGAGCCTACCTGTAGTGAATGGGCGTCCCCGATAGTTGTGGTACCAAAGAGAAATGGAGAGTTACGATTGTGTGTGGACTATCGTAGGCTAAATTCAGTTTCACAGGTCGATTCATATTTGATGCCTCGTATAGATGAGCTGATCGACCGTGTAGGAAAAGCAAACTTTATCACTACGTTAGACTTAACAACTGGGTATTGGCAGATTCCTATGGCAGATAAGGATAAATGCAAAACTGCTTTTGTCACTCCTTTTGGTAGTTTTCAGTTTACAGTGATGCCGTTTGGGCTTAGCGGGGCCCCAGCTTCATTTCAGCGGTTGATGGATCGATTGTTGCAGGGATGTGAAGATTATGCTGTAGCCTACATTGATGATTTTGCCATTTTTAGCAGTGACTGGCAGGATCATCTGAAACAACTGCAGGAGGTGCTAATGAGGATAGAAAGGGCTGGACTTACTGTGAAGCTTAGCAAAAGTAAATTTGCCAAGCGTAGTTGTGAGTACCTCGGATATATTGGAGGAGGAGTTGTGAAGCCAATTTTGAGCAAGGTAGAAGCGATTAGCTCTTTCCCAAAGCCAGACACCAAGACAGCGGTCAGAGCATTTCTAGGTCTTGCAGGGTATTACAGACGATTCGTTCCAGATTTCGCTTCAGTGGCAGCACCGCTAACAGACTTAACAAAGAAATCGGTTCCTAATAGCGGGGTGTGGAACGGAGGATGTCAAAGAGCGTTTGAAACTTTGAAGAAAGCGCTGATCTCAGAGCCAGTTTTGAGTAGCCCGGATGTTTCAAAAACATTTATCGTACAGACTGATGCTTCTGATCGGGGAGTGGGAGCCGTTCTAAGTCAAGTACAGGAGGACGGTCAGGAACACCCTGTTGGTTATTATAGCAGGAAGTTATTGGCTAGGGAGCAACGATACTCAACTATTGAGAAGGAATGTTTGGCTATTAAGTTGGCGTTAGATGCATTCAAGGTCCATCTACTGGGCAGGAAATTTGTAGTCCAAACAGATCATCGAGCACTCGAGTGGCTAGAAAAACTCAAGGAAAATAATGCAAGGCTATGCAGATGGAGCTTAGCCCTTCAACCTTACTCTTATGGGGTGGAACATCGACCAGGGACTATGAACCTGAACGCGGACGCACTGTCAAGAAATCCAGCAACGGCGTTGCTGCAGGAGAAGGGGAAGGAAGTGTGAGCGCCCAGACCTACGGGCCTGCGCACTTGAATATCAATTACATGCATGCAGAATCTTTGAGCATGCGCATGGATAGAAATTGAGGTATAAATGCATTTCGTGTGGAATTATTAAGGTGGTTGCCCTTTTCGAGATACCGGCTAACGTGAACGGTATTGGGGGGGTGTATAGGCATTCCAGAAGACGTGTGCAGACTGATTGCTACCGTCAGTTCTGTCACAGTCACATGCTGCTTCCATCAGTATTAATTAATTCACTGCAATCGGGTGTCAGATGAGAATACATCTGTCAAGCTTAAAAGCCAAGTAATTTTTCCAAGGTGATTTCTTTATGATTCAAAAAGAAACACTATTTTCATATCTAAGTACACAGATGGCAACAATTAACTCATCCAAGTATCGATGGAAGCATAAGTTACGAGCTGAGTTCAATAGTCGTGAGCAGATAAATCTTGATTATCAGTAGTATTGATTTATTTATCTTCACATTAAAGATCCATCATGGAGAGAGTGCTACAAGTGGACATTGTAACTAAATCATTTGCTTAATTCATGGTATAACTTGTGGTTCTAATACAGATACGTGTCCAGTAAGAAATCAGAACAAGTGGATGGATATTGTATAATGAAGCTAAAGTTACTGAAATTCAAACTTCACACTACAACACAATGCCAGAAGTAGAGGTATGTAATATATTTTTTGAATAGCATTGATATCATTCTTTAGCAGGAAAACATTTGCCTTGCTATATATGCATCATGCATGAAAGATGCAAGTTACTATATTACGTGGTATTTTGTTACTCAAAACGCTTCTAATCCACTTAGACCTTTATTGCTAAAACTAATTCCACTCAACCCGTTTGTGTTGGCACCCAATTTGTAAGAACATATCTAGGCTTAATGCTCTGCTTAAAGGATATGCTTTCCCAACAGCCGTTTGTTGGCTTGCCAGACCACTTGGAAGCCAAGGTTTGCACGTGACCCTAAGTGCAATTATATGCATACAATGTTTTGTTTGATACATAAAGATACAAGGAAATACATTAAAGCCACATTCCAGATTTCAGCTTCTGGAAACAGATATATTGACTCTGGTGTCAGGAGATTGGATTGATTCTCGAGTAAGTTCTCAAGATCTGGCAATGGTTAGCAAGGTTTCATTCTTGAATGTGCTTATTTAGGTTATTGTTGCATACATGGAGCTTCTGCAAACATCCTTGTCAAGTGTAATCTAATTATCCAAATTTCTTTGCTCTAGTTCTGAAGTAACTTTCATTGTGTTACAACCAGGTGGGGAGAACAGTGATGTGCTTTGATCCCTTACTGATTCCAATCTTAAGAGCAAATGGTTTTGAAGCAGTATCAACACTTTCGAAAGTATGTATGAAAAGCAATCATTGTTACATGCATAAATTATACAATACTACAAGGGAGTAAACATATTGATGTATGATATGTGCTACTCTTCCCTGTGCACAAGACCAAACACTGGTGTTTGATGGTTGGTTAAAATAGATTCAGATTTGTTGTCATGTATTACATGAACCTGACAGGTGGTCCACCCTCACCAGAAAACTGTTGATTGCTTTGACCCATTGCATGACTCAAATGACTTCAATTGGATATGGTTAGATAATGTGATAATTTGTATAGTACATTTAAATATTTTTTCTAATTTAAGGCTGTACATTTGCACTGAGGTTTACCATAACTTGAAGCAAAGGCTGTGAATCTCAGATTGGAAATACAATGACTCAAAAGTATGCACTTCCAGTGTTACCATCATGTGATGTAATATATTTTTAGACCAATGGTTCACCAGCTCAAACAAATTCAGTAGATTGCGGTACTTTTTTATGTTTCGTAAGAAAGAAATATGTTTTATTATCCAGCAGTTTTCAGTGAATTGATTATATTATCAGGCTGCTCGATTACAGGTTGAAGGTTTGCCATGCCTGCATACGCAGGTATGTTTAATAGTCCATGCCTTTAGTGGTTACTCTTATATCATTATGCTGCTGAAAGGAAATGATGAACACATTCAGACACCAGATGGCCTATGAGCTATCTGAAGGAATTCTATACCCGTTGCAAGGCAGCTCTTCCTGTTCTGCATGGAATTATACAAAAGATACTCCAAAGGTGCACTTAGAGCCCCAGGATAACATTGGATCATAAAGTGTACATGCATCCTTAATTTTCTAACCATGCGTTTGCAGGCTGATGATGATGGTAGTGATAGCGTTGTCATGGATGAAGAAAGAGAGTTTCGAAGTGATGTTATGGGCCATTGTAGGGTAGTACTGTCATAGTGTATGAGAAAAAAAACGTGTAACTTCTCATTTCAGAACAAGATCATGATGTATCAGATTACTCTGATGGTGGCGGAATGCACAAACGATTTTCTCATTCCTACCTATGTTAATACTCCTGATCCAGATGACATCACTGCTCTTAAATGGGGCAGAGATCACTACATCCGTTTTTATCCGACATTGAGCAGACTGCCATACACGTAAGATGAATAAGAGTGATTATCATACTATAATTGCCAACCATTTGAAGAGAAAAATCATGTCCTTTCACACGGGAGTTCATAAGAAGTGTAGTAAAGGACATGGAAGTAAGATAGAAAATGTTACTACAAGTTTATATCATGCTTTTATAATTATAGCCTACTATCAGAAAACTTCAGAATGGACAGCTACTTAGTGAATATCATGGGAATATTCCTATTGTTAAAACGTATGTGAAAAATGAATCATATTGGCCTTTGCAGCACTGTCAAGATATGGTAAGTTGCATGTATCAACTTTAACCACAAGTCAATGGGATCATTTAGGTTGATGAAATAATTCATTATCTTATGGAAGTGGAAAGTGACTGCAAGAAAACTGCTTCAGTTTCCATGACACCCATGAACAAACTTATTGTATGGCCAGAAGTAAGGCACGTAGTGATAATACGTAAATGACATGACTCTTTCATAGATTGTTACATCACTTATCATGAAACACTATAATATCAGTCGCAAGGAAGCGATTGCGCATGCAGTTTTTTAAAACTAATCCAACAACCCAGTATGGCACACATGTGTGTCACATTGCTAATTTGAGGAACAGTATGATCATGGCATACATGGGTGTCACATTGCTAATCTGAGGAACAGTATATGATCATGGCATACATGTGTGTCACATTGCTAATCTGAGGAACAGTATGATCATGGCATACATGTGTATCATATTGCTAATCTGAGGAACAGTATGATCATGGCATACATGGGTGTCACATTGCTAATCTGAGGAACAGTATATGATCATGGCATACATGAGTGTCACATTGCTAATCTGAGGAACAGCATGATCATGGCATATATGTGTATCATATTGCTAATCTGAGGAACAGTATGATCATGGCATACATGTGTGTCACATTGCTAATCAGAGGAACAGTATGATCATGGCATACATGTGTGTCACATTGCTAATCTGAGGAACAGTATCACAGTGGTGCCCTTATGCTAATCTGAGGAACATTATGATCATGGCATACATGTGTGTCACATTGCTAATCTGAGGAACAGTATCACAGTGGTGCCCTCTTGCTAATCTGAGGAACAGTATGATCATGGCATACATGTGTGTCACGTTGCTAATCTGAGGAACAGTATGATCATGGCATACATGTGTGTCACATTGCTAATCTGAGGAACAGTATGATCATGGCATACATGTGTGTCATGTTGCTAATCTGAGGAACAGTGTGATCATGGCATACATGTGTGTCACATTGCTAATCTGAGGAACAGTATCACAGTGGTGCCCTCTTGCTAATCTGAGGAACAGTATGATCATGGCATACATGTGTATCACATTGCTAATCTGTGGAACAGTAGGATCATGGCATACATGTGCATCACATTGCTAATCTGAGGAACAATATCACAGTGGTGCCCTCTTGCTAATCTGAGGAACAGTTTGATCATGGCATTCATGTGTGTCACGTTGCTAATCTCAGGAATGGTATGATCATGGCATACATGTGTATCACATTGCTAATCTGAGGAACTGTATCACAGTGGTACACTCTTGCTAATCTGAGGAACTGTATCACAGTGGTACACTCTTGCTAATCCAAGGAACTGTATCACAGTAGTACCCTCTTGCTAATCTGGGGAACAGAATGATCATGGTATACATGCTTGTCACGTTGCTAATCCCAGGAAGTGTATCACAGTGGTGCCCTCTTGCTAATCTGAGGAACAGTATGATCATGGCATACATTTGTATCACATTGCTAATCTGAGGAACTGTATCACAGTGGTACACTCTTGCTAATCTGAGGAACTGTATGATCATGGCACACATGTGTATGTCGTTGCTAATCCAAGGAACTGTATCACAGTGGTACCTTCTTGCTCTTCTGAGGAACAGTATGATCATGGCATACATGTGTGTCACGTTGCTAATCTGTATGATCATGGCATACATGTGTGTCCCGTTGCTAATCTGAGGAACTGTATGATCCTAGCATACATGTGTGTCACATTACTAATCCGAGGAACAGTATCACAGTGGTGCCCTCTTGTTAATCTGAGGAACAGTATGATCATGGCATAATCTAATTGCTGTACCATTGTCAAAATATAAATTTTAGCAAAGTGAATGCATGACTGAAATTCATCCCTAATATGGTGAATCTTAGTTTTGTAGTGAAGACTTGCAGACAAGACAGAACCATTTCTCTTTTTTTGATTCCATGCACTCTTAGGTATGACAGGTGCTGCAACACATCATGGGAATTTCAGAAAGCTTCAGCAACCTGCAAGTGCAGTAAACTTTAACCGTTTGCCTGGATTTTGATTTTGAATCCATGACGTCGTTTTAGATCCAAGACAGGAAAACTTGTAAACTCTCCTGCCTCCAGGCATTGAATCAAGTGCTGCCGTAAGGCTGACAGGTTAAAAGAAAGTTTACCTGGTTCGTCATTTAAACACAAGGAGGCTGCATGAGCCACTGCAAAGACTCCACAATCATTTGGACCTTTTTGTTGGTGAACATCGATAAATTCCATGCAGTGTAATTGCTGACTTAGCTGTGTTTATCATACAAGCTATCTGCTGTTGTATGCTGGGACTGAATGAAGAAAGACTATCATACACTCTGACTATTACTGGATGTTCAGTTCCCACATTACTGACAGTGAGCCAGTGGCCTTGTGGTTCATGAAGGATCTGAATGAATCTGTGTCTCTCAATTTCAAAGCTCATAGTAAGACTGCATCCCACATCCTAAAATCCTGCTCCTTTAAAAACATCCTCAAACTGTTTAGATAGGATCATTTGAGCAGCTGTAATGATCGGTGCTGAGAGCCATGTGTTGGATGTAATCAATTCCTTATCAGACTGACACAAATCAAGCTCCTTTAATCACCATGTATCAGCTACTGTTGATGATTGTTCATAAGCATCGGCATCAATGACATTAACCTCTTTCACTTTCTCTCCACTTGATCTTCTGCAATTTTGTATATTTTGGTTCTTATGAATGTGTAATACGGTTACAAGCTGACGTCACTACTGCGCACTGACTACTGAGCAGGGACTCGCATCTGTACATGTCTGACCTTACACCTTAGCTCAAGTGACCTGTAATCGGATGATTCTGTAAATATATAAGCGTCTATATTTTTGTATTTCAGTGTGTATGTGTATACAGTGCTATTGCTGCATTAATCTTGAGGCCACATGTCACATTGGCGTAGATCCTATCTAAACAGTTTGAGGATGTTTTTAAAGGAGCAGGATTTTAGGATGTGGGATGCAGTCTTACTATGAGCTTTGAAATTGAGAGACATAGATTCATTCAGATACTTCATGAACCACAAGGCCACTGGCTCACTGTCAGTAATGTGGGAACTGAACATCCAGTAATAGTCAGAGTGTATGATAGTCTTTCTTCATTCAGTCCCAGCATACAACAGCAGATAGCTTGTATGATAAACACAGCTAAGTCAGCAATTACATTGCATGGAATTTATCGATGTTCACCAACAAAAAGGTCCAAATGATCGTGGAGTCTTTGCAGTGGCTCATGCAGCCTCCTTGTGTTTAAATGACGAACCAGGTAAACTTTCTTTTAACCTGTCAGCCTTACGGCAGCACTTGATTCAATGCCTGGAGGCAGGAGAGTTTACAAGTTTTCCTGTCTTGGATCTAAAACGATGTCATGGATTCAAAATCAAAATCCAGGCAAACGGTTAAAGTTTACTGCACTTGCAGGTTGCTGAAGCTTTTTGAAATTCCCATGATATGTTGCAGCACCTGTCATACCTAAGAGTGCATGGAATCAAAAAAAGAGAAATGGATCTGTCTTGTCTGCAAGTCTTCACTACAAAACTAAGATTCACCATGTTAGGGATGAATTTCAGTCATGCATTCACTTCTAGTGTAATTTGCTAAAATTTATATTTTGACAATGGTACAGCAATTAGATTATGCCATGATCATACTGTTCCTCAGATTAACAAGAGGGCACCACTGTGATACTGTTCCTCGGATTAGTAATGTGACACACATGTATGCTATGATCATACAGTTCCTCAGATTAGCAACGGGACACACATGTATGCCATGATCATACAGATTAGCAACGTGACACACATGTATGCCATGATCATACTGTTCCTCAGAAGAGCAAGAGGGTACCACTGTGATACAGTTCCTTGGATTAGCAACGACATACACATGTGTGCCATGATCATACAGTTCCTCAGATTAGCAACAGTGATCTCTGGGAAGTGTCCAAACCAAGCCACCATTTTATGGCAACTTGATGGACCGGTGCATCATGATGTAGACCCAGCCCCTGTGATGGTAGAACAGACAGCCAGGATGATGCATTGGTCCGAACTGAAAGCAATTGTGCCTGGTTAGCATTGGAGGAGATTTCCAACAGCAGATTGAACATGCAAGTGTCCAATGTGCTGGATAGTTCTTTTTGGGAGACCAGAGATGCTGAGAGAAGGGAGTGAATTTGAAGTGCCTTGTAAGGTGGAACAGTATAGATCTGCAACTGCTGAACAGAGGTGAAGATTTGTCTCTGAACCAAACCCAGCTGAGCAAATAGAGACTATATATGCTGCAGGTGCATGTTGGTATAGTGAGCGAAGACCTAACCCTCCCTTACTAAGACCTAGAATTGCCTGTCTTCAAGCTGTATCTGAAGTGTCCACAGCAGTGCAGGAGTTTAAAAAAAAAACATGACATACATGCATTAGATACACACAACAAAGTTAAACACATACTCTAGATAGAATGGCCCTGGAGTTGGCTGTGATCAGGGTCATCTTTTAGTGGAGCCAATCGAACTCTTTAATGGGTTAGTACCAGCGGAGGATGCAATAACTCTGGAAACATTAGCCACCTCTAACATGCACCAGCACTCTCTGTCCGGAAAAATTGAAGACCAGCAGTTTCGGCAGCTGTTTCACATCTCTTCTCCTGCTAATAGAGCTCGCTTGCTATCAATTTCATTTCGTCATGCTGCTTCGTGGCTCACTGTTGTCCCCTCCCCAGGCCTTAACTTGCATCTAGAGCCCAATGAATTTCAGATTGCTGTGAAGTGGTGGTTAGGAATGGATGTTTCGTTTGGTTCTTGCTGTCCTCACTGCCCTGACCATAGGCTGGACCCGCTTGGTCACCATGCACTGACATGCAAACATGGGGGGGGTGTAGTCTTACGTCACAACAGCCTCCGGGATGTTTTTGTGGAGTTTTGCCACAGGGCCTGTCTAGGTGGCCTGGTCAGGTAGAAGTGGGAAGTGGTCAAGGTCATGACAGGCTTAACTCTCGTCCTGCAGATGTCTTGGTTAAAAACTGGCACCTTGGCAAACCTGCTGCATTTGACCTCACCATCACTTCTCCGCTTAATCCAACCACGTTGACGGAAGCGGGAGTGAAATGTGGGTCATCCGCTCAGGTTGCCGAGGTTAGGAAGCATGCTGCTAATGATGAGAAGTGTAAGGAGCTGGGTTGGGTATGTATTCCACTAGCTGCTGAGGCATATGGATGCTGGGGCATGGAAGCCCAGGAAACTTTTAAACATCTGGTGGCACGTAGCAAATCGCAGGCTACCACCACAGTGTACCAGAGGCTGAGCCTTTCGCTCGTGAGGGCTAATGCAAGGGCATTGCTCTCCCGTGCAAGGGTTCATTTGGAGGAGGGGGATTGAGGTGGGAGTGTGGATTTGTAGTTATAGGTGACTTTACTATAATTAAGGTGCATTTATTCAGACCAGCATATGTATTAATTGTGTGTGCATTTATATTAATAAATAATAATAATAATATTAATCTTGTATATGCATTTATTCCCATTCGTGTATTCTCTTGTATCCCTATTTCAATTACATTAGCTTAAATAATTTAAATTAAACAAATAATACACAGGCTACAAAATCAACTAGTTGAACGATCTAGAATCATATAATTATTATTAAAGTTATTTGTTATTGCATTAAGAGATAAAGGGGATCGTCCAAATTATATATGCTCTTCCTACATTTCATCGACTACAGTGAAAAAAAACCTATGAAACAAGTATATAAAAACATTTTCTAACGAGAGAGTTGTTGGTATATAGGATCGACCAATGGTGGTGTAAAAAGCACGGAAACAAGAGTGACAGAAAAATTGAAATAGGCCTATATTTAGCACACAATATAACACACATGCCTGAGTAATGGGTTAAATATAGGCCTATTTCAATTTTCCAGTAAAATTTCTGTCACTCTTGTTTCCGTGCTTTTTACACCACCATTATATACCAACAACTCTCTCGTTAGAGAATGTTTTTATTTACTTGTTTCATCAGATCTCCAGGGATTGTTGAAATTCAAGATCTTGTCTAGCCTTACATCTAAGGTACAATGTTGACATAAGCCATTCCACCCTGGGAATGTGGATCAAAATCCAAGGAACCTTTTCCCTATGACCTTGCCAAGGTCGATGATCAGATAAGATTAGATGTGGTTAGCAAAGAAAACTGCTAACCTGGGAATATATACCCTGGATCAAAATCCAAGGATGGGAACACGAAACTTTTCCCTGTGGATGGCAGCGTACTCACTTTGGCTCGCGCTACTGGCCATCTATTCAGTCAGCGGCACGTCCATCCCCGGTACGCGAATAGCTAAGGCTCGATCAACTACACTAGGCAGCCGCGAACACACTCGGCCTTTTCGCGTGTACCCGCTTCATATCCCATCCCCTCCTCTCCCCCCCCCCCCACCCCCCGCCCCCTACACATGCACACTCACAGCCTTGCAGGTGTTCGTGTGCGACGGGTTCCAGATTCCCACGTACCCTTACATGTACATGTATCTTCTCCCGTTCACCTCCCATCCCTCGGCCCTCCTTTTAGGACCAAACCCGTGTGCCATCAGAAATGGAGGCTGTGAGTACCAATGCCTGCTCAAGGAAAATGGCTACAGTTATGTTTGTCCCATGGGCATGCTAGTCTCAAATGACAGTCGAAGTTGTCAGGGTGAGTCAGTTAATGGTCTGGCACCTCAGTAACTTAGAGAGATATGTAGCCTTGTGCATTTTTAAAAACCTTGTGCCCTCTCCACACCCCCTCACTCTCATTTTCCCCTCTCCCCTCTCTTCCTCTCACTCCCCTCGAACCCCCTGAAGAATTCAGCGAGTTTATCCTGTTCACCAATCGTGTTGGCATCAGTAGAGTGTCTCTGGATGTTCCGGAGCTGGTCTCTGTACCGCTCCCTGTGTACAACCTGTCCGTAGCCGCTGGGTTGGCCTGGGACCTAGACATCAACTCACTGTTCTGGGCCGACAAGTTGATCTATGTGGCTAACATCAATGTAAGTGGGCGTGGCTGATTCCCTCCTTGTAATGTAAGGTGATATTGCATAACAACTTCATCATTCCATGGGCAGCTCTGGGGGTATTAAGTCTTCCAAGGGTGAAACAATGGTGTATGTATAATGCAGCAAACTTTCACATTGAAAACCTTGTAGGAATGGCATAAAAACTCATTCTGTTCTCCCTCCTCCCTCTCTACTTCCCTCCTTCCCATCCTCTCTACCTCTTCTGACCTATCCATAGGGATCAAACCAGCGCCCCCTGATCACGAACAACATTGGCACACCAGTAGCTCTGGCTGTGGACTGGCAGACTAAGAAGCTGTACTGGACTGACTCTGGACTCAAGCGCATTGAGGTGGCCAATCTAGATGGCTCCCATCGCTGTATCCTGATCTACAGTTGACTGGACCTTCCCAGGGACATTGCTGTCCATCCTTCGGCTGGGTGAGGAGGTCTGGGAAGAGATGAGGAGGGGTGAGGGGGTCTGGGAAGGGGTTAGGTCTGGGGAGAGGTGGGACAGGGAGGAGGGTCTGGGGAGAGGTGGGAGGGGGAGGAGGGTCTGGGGAGGGGTGAGGAGGTCTGGGGAGAGTGAGAGGTCTGGGGAGGGGTGAGAGGTCTGGAGAGGGGTGAGAGGTCTAGGGGGTGAGGAGGTCTGGGGAGGGGTGAGAGGTCTAGGGTGGGTGAGGAGGTCTGGGGAGCGGTGTGGGGAGTTGTGACAAGGAGTGAGCACATTTGGGTAGTCTGGGGAGGGGTAAGGGAGAGGTTTAGAGGTTGAAAAGGTTATGTCTGCCAAATGACTTCCAGATTTCAACATGAGATGACTTGAATTTCAATGCATGTTATCAATTTGGCAGCATCTGTGTGACGTGCCGATGTTCTCACATGTAAGGCACTGTTCCCCTTGCTCACAACCAGGTACATGTTCTGGACAGACTGGGGGGCCACACCCATGATAGGGAGGTCAGCCCTGGACGTATCAGGAAGGAAAAACCTTGTCACTTCCAACCTCAAGTACATTAATGCCCTGGCAATTGACTTTGACACCGATACCCTGTACTGGGCTGATGCTAATACTCACCTCATAGAGACGTCTGACCTCAATGGACGGTAAAACCAGCTCTGTTCTCTCCTCTTCTTCTGTCCTTCTCCCTCCTTCCATACCTTTGTCCTCCCTACCCCACCCTCCCCATCCCCACCCCTTCCTCCCCAAGCCCTCCCCTCCCAATCCATCAGTCCCCATCCCCACCCCTACCCACTCCTCAAAATTCTTCCCTCCATTCCAGCATTACCCTCACAAAATTTCCTTGTATTCCCCTCTACTCTACAGGTCTTTCTGTGTTATCCATTTCATCATACTCCACTCCCTTCCTCCATCCACGTGCACCTCTGCTACCCACCCTCCTCCTCCCTACCCAACCATATCACACCACCCCACCTGTGCAGCAACCGGAGGGTGTTCCTGTCCAACCTGCTCCACCCTTATGGGATGGCCTTACATGGCGGCTATCTCTACTGGACTGACTGGACCAGCCAGTCCATACAGAGGGTGAACAAGACAACAGGAGTCGGGCAGACGTCCATCGTCACCGATATCAGCTACATGAACGCCATCCAGGTGGTGAACAGTGACAGGCGGCCTGTTTAGCTCCACCCCTAACCATGCCCACCATCTTCATAATTAAACAAATGTGCAGGTCCCAACCCTTGTATGGTTAACAATGGCGGCTGCAGCCACCTGTGTGTCACCAAGCCAGGTCAAAATAATGGAAGCACTGTGGCCTCCTGTCTGTGTCCGACAGGATATGCATTGTATGGCAACCAGAAAACCTGCACCTCACGTGAGAGTCAGGGAGAGGGTATTAGGTGTGCATGTGTTAGGGGAGGTGTGCATGTGTTAGGGTGAGGTATTAGGTGTGCATGTGTTTGGGGAAGTGTGCATTGTTAGGGGAGGTGTGCATGTGTTAGGTGAGGTGTGCATGCGTTAGGAGAGGTGAGTCTCTGGGCAGGAAGCCTGACAACATCAGGACTACGGTAGTAGTTCCTACATGTATATAGAAATTGACCCGGGTCGTGAATATGATTTTAAAAAAATGCTACCCACGTATACCTCGCGTACCAAGAAATGGATAGTGTAGCTCTTTGTTGCTATCGAACCAGAAGGCAAAGGCGGTCATTTTAATGTTTTGTTCCAGTGTTACAACTGCTAGCTTTAAGAGAACAAAGTTTTTCCTCGTCCCCAGGCCAATTCTTCTTCGTCGTCCTCAAAACCTTGTTCCCCTCCTTTTAACACCACCTTTGCCTCCAATTCCTATATCCCACCAACTTTCTCATTAGAGAATGTTTTTCTTTACTTGTTAGTATTACATTACATTAATAACATTTAATTATCGTTGCCAGCACGGTGTTACGGTATTTTGAGAGTGTCTGTCTCGGCGCCGGCGGGTAGCACCAAGGGCGGGGAGGGGGTGAGGATCTGCCCCTACTGCAAGGGGTTCAGAAGGTGGGCGGATTAGCTTCCCAGAACAGGTCACATCACATTAGTGATGGAGTGAAGGCAGCAGAGGATGGGGTGAATCTGAAAAACGGCTTGACGTATTACACCTTTCCCTATTAGAAATCAACCACTACCTCCTCATTGCTGCCGGTTCCACCATCCACCATCTGTCATTGGACGTCAGCTACGTGGCTGACATTGTCCTGCCCATCACGGGGATCATCAATGCTGTGTCTGTGGATGTGGACATAGCATTGGATGTGGTGTACTGGAGCGATGACTTTGCCGCGGGGATATACAGGGCACCCCTAACCGGAGGTAAGTGATGAGGGAGGGAGGAGGGGAGGGATGAGGAAGGGATAAGGGATGAGGAGGGATGAGGGAAGGAGGAGAGATAAGCGGTGAAGGAGGGAAGAGGGATAATGGAGAAGGGATGAGGGAGGGAGGGAGGAGGGTGTGGGAGGGAAGAGGGATAAGGGAGGAGGGATGAGGGAGGGAGGAGGGACGAGGTAAGTTTGAAGGAAAGAACGGGACACATTTTTAAGGGTGTTAGCCCTGTGTGTTAATGCTAGCCCTTGAACCAGCCAGTGATGTTTCATACCCTCAATCCCTCTCCCCTTCCACCACTACCAAACATGGTTTCAAGCACAACATGCCATGAGGCCACTTGATGTGGGCAACATAAATCCAATTCTGTATTTAACTGTGTATGCCTAGTGTGTCCATCACGCCATTGTAATATTAGCCCTGACTCAAAACTGATTATCGCTCACGTGCTCACCGATTACAACATACACCCAATAACAATCAATACTCATGTACTACATTCGTCCCTCTCTGTTCTAAAGCTCGACTTGAGCTTTGACTACAACCTATCAGGGGGACATCTGTTGTTTCTCTCTGGATACCTCCTAGTGGTCTGTTCTATCGTGCCTGGTTGCTCCTGTGGAGGGGGTGTTGGTACTTGTAGAGGAGGTGGTTGTGGCTCTGGTTGCAGTGGCTCTGGTGCCGGTGTTGGCGGATTTGCTACTGGAAGTGAGCTACCAACATCAAAGTGCTCAACAAATGGAGCTTCTCACTGCGAGCGGTGACTTGGCTCAACCCTCTGCGTATGCTGTGCACCACTGTTCACATCTTCCCCAACTGATGGTTAGATACGAGGTTGTAGACGATTTACATGCACAACTTTAGTCCTTTTTCCATCTGTAATCTCCATAGTAACTGGAGATTTCCTGGATTTCACTTTCCATTTCCCTTCCCATCATGGGTCAAGCTTTCCTGCTGTTGGGATGGACAGCCACACTAAATCTCCAATCTTAAAACTTCGTTCTGCAGAATTTTGGTCGTAAATACCCTTGTGGCACTGTGCAGCCTCCACAATATGTGCCTCCACCAGATCCTGGAGTTCAGCTAGTTTTGCTTGAAGGATTCCTCGATAATGCAGTGCATCATAACCAGTAAATGAAGAAAATGTGCTGGATTTTGGTTGTCTGCCATACATTAGTTGGAAGGGTGATGTCCCAGTCGAACTGTGTGTAGCTGTTCGATATGCATACAATACCAAGGGTAAGTGCTTCTCCCAATCATCCTGCCTTTGTGCATAGGTCCTGAGTAGCTGTAGCAAGGATCTATTTAGACATTCGACCATTCCATCTCCCTCCGGGTGGTAGGCAGATGTGTGGCTCTTTTTGATACCAAATGCCTCTAGAGTTTGCCGATAAATGGTGCTCTCAAAGTTCTGCCCCTGGTCAGAGTGGACAATGTCTGGAATTCCATAGGTACAAAACAGTTTAACCATTTACTTTGTGATTCTTTCTGCTGTCTGGTCAGGTATGGCAATTGCGTCGGGCCACTTTGTGAAATAATCCTGCACTACAAGTAGGTAGCGATTCTTTCTGTTAGACAGGGAATATCTATGGCAACCATTTGCCATGGTCTACCTATCGGAACATTCACAAGTGGTGCCCGAGTTGGTCTAACGAGCTTGGAATTTTGTCACTCTACACATTCCCTGCAAAGTGTATCCACATCACGAGCCATGTTTCTCCAGTATGCCTCCAGCCACACTCTTTCTAGTGTCTTTTGTGTTCCCAAATAACCTGCCGATGGTGCATTGTGGCAGTCTCTCAATAGCTGATAACGCATAGAGATATGGAGGATAGATACCATGATGGGTTCACAGATGGGCCGTGGCCTATACTTCCTGCACACCACGCCAACATGAATGACCAACTGTGACCAAAGTTGTAGAAACCTTCTAAGTGGTTGCTGTCTCCACTCCTGTTTTGCTAGTGGACGTTGTGACATCTCCAGTGCATTTCTCAACTTGTGTATCATTGCATCCTTCTGCTGTGCTTGTCTAACATCCTCCTTTGCCAAACCTGAATGAAGAGTGGTGAGTGCTGAGTGAACAGTAAGAGGTACAGTATCCTTTCTTCGCGACAACGCATCCACATTGCCGTTTGACGATCCTTTTCTGTACACAATGGAGAAGTCATATTCCTGAACAGCAAGAGCCCATCAACAAAGAAGACCTTCTGATTTCTGTTCAGCCAGCCACTGTAGTGGTGCATGGTCTGTCATTAACTGGAATGGTCGTCCTAAAAGGTCATGGCGGAACTGCATCATGCCCCAGACTATGGCCAAACACTCTTTCTGTATAACGCTGTAATTAGACTCTGATCTCAACAGTGTGCGACTAGCATAGCCAATTACATGTCCCTCTTGCTCTAATACTGCACTAGTCCCACACCACTTGCATCTGTCTGCAAGATCATTGTACCTGCTTGCATGCCTATCAAAACGAGGGAACACCAGGATAGGAGCTTGAGTTAACTGGCTTTTTAGTGACTCAAATGTCTTGTTGCACTCCTCTGTCCACTGAAACTCAACATTGTTGTGTGTTAACTGATGGAGTGGTGCAGCAAGGTCAGCAAAATGATTTATGTATCGCCGGTAATACGATGCAAGCCCCAGAAACTGTCGTACATCTCCAGCATCTACAGGTTTAGGCCACTCTGTTACTGCCCGAATCTTGCTGCCATCAGGAGACATTCCTTTTCCCAAAAATACATGCCCTGGATATGTCACTTGTGACATCCCAATTTGACATTTGACACCCCGGAGTGTTAATCTTCTCAGTCGTTTAAATGCCTCCTGTAAGTGAGCTTTATGTAACTCCTCACTTTCCAAGTGAATTAAAACATCATCGATGTACATTGAGACAAAAGGAAGACCTCGCATGATGATATTCACTAGGTATTGAAATGAACTCGGGGCTCCACTTAAACCAAAAGCATTCTGGTAAACTGAAGCAACCCCATCCCTGGACCTGGGCAGAAAGCTGT
The DNA here is from genome assembly GCA_963681505.1 of Eunapius fragilis. Taxonomy (NCBI): domain Eukaryota; kingdom Metazoa; phylum Porifera; class Demospongiae; order Spongillida; family Spongillidae; genus Eunapius; species Eunapius fragilis. The sequence continues at coordinate 4,342,586 of OY811979.1, read as the reverse complement.
TTTCTCCTGGTCTACATGATCGACTGGAACTTGCCAGTAGCCACTCTGCAGTTCTAACTTGCTTAAGATCACTGAACCAGAAAGATGATCCTGGACTTCATCCACAAGTGGCAATGGATAAGCATCTTTGTGAGTTCGTTTATTCAGTTCCCAATAATCCACGCAGAGACGTAATTCCCCTGATGTCTTCCTCACATAGACAGCTGGTGCCCTCCATGAACTGCTACTCTCTTCTATTATTCCTTTCTGCAGCATGTGCTGAATCTGGCTTTCAACTTCTGTTCTAAAGTGTGCTGGAATTCTTCGAGGTGGAACTCTAACTGGTGGTTCATTGGTGGTGATTTTGTGGCATGCGATGTTAGTAGTACCTGGTGTCTTGATGAATAGATCTTTGAACTCTTATACTCTAGAGTTGAAGCAAGGTTTAATGAACTTTGGAAATTCAAAATTTTCATGATCATCAAATGAGGGGATGGTACACCCCTCGATGTCTTCATTACTGTCATCAACCACCGATAATGCAGCACAGAATTTTGTTCTTCTTTGCTTCTCAGCCTCCAAGGTGGGTGCTAACTCTAGTGGAATGTGGCGGCTCTTCTGTTCGTTCTGGTTACTCCTTTCCTTCCCTGGAGTTACAGTCACTGGAGTCGTTGTGAAGTCTAAAACAAGGCCTTTATCCTGTAAAAAATCAACTCCTAGGATGACAGGAGTGACAAGGTCTTTAACCACAATGAAATAGTGCTTCATTTCAGTATTTCCCAACACCACAGTAGCTTCAACATAGTCCACTATTGGCAGTGTCTCTCCACTGGCTGTCACTAAATTTAGCTTCTGTGGTAGCCATCTTCTGGTTATTCCTTTTAGGCCGAAAACTATTTCCTGATGTAGGAGTGAGACAGATGAACCAGAGTCAAGCATTATTTCAGTAGATGCTTCATCTATTTTACCTTTCATTATCGACACCTCACTCCTAATTGAAGCTACGACGACACAATCTGATGGGCTTACTGTTGTGTGGAATGACTGTTGCCCCCTGCAATCATCCCGTTGGAGCTGATTGAATCTGCTACGACAGTAACGCCGAATGTACCCAAATTTTCCACATTTGAAACGTTGGACAGACCTTGTGTGCTCATCACTGTGCCTTCTCCCAACTGTATTTGGATGTTTCAGTGCTGCTACTTGCTCTGTTAGGGCAAGGACTTGGCCTTGCAGTTCTGCTACAATGCAATCACGTTGAGACTGAGACACACTCGCAACTGGTTTTTCCTCTTCCATTGACATCAGCAGTTTAGCACATTCAAGTGTGGATGTCAATTCTTTAGCATCACCCGTAGCGCGAAGCTGTCAGCTGACTGCATTAGGCAAGCCAGCTAGGAATTGGTGCAACAATAGTTGCTCACTAGCACGAGCTTCGAGCTTGGGCATTGCTTGATCCAACGGTTGTTTTAGTTTGTGAAGGAAAAGAGACAACGCTTCACCGGGAACCAACCTTCTTTGATGGAACTGCTCTAGTGTTGAGAAGGTAGTTGACACCATCGTGGGGGTGAGCTTTTCCTTGACAATACCATAGTCCTTTCTTTCACCACCCCTGAGATCAAGCCACGTGGCGAGCGCCTCTTCTTTTAAAAGAGTCAGCAGCTTCACAGCCCTCACCTTCTCGTCCCAGCCATTGGCATCACTACAAATGTCAAAACGCATAAGCCATTCTTGTATATTTCCCAATGCAAATGGCTTGGGCAGACTTGTGTGAGTCGAAGACGCCATTCTCTGCTACCAATGTAATATTAGCCGACTCAAAACTGATTATTGCTCACGTGCTCACCGATTACAACATACACCCAATAACAATCAATACTCGTGTACTACACCATTAACACACTTAACCCATTTTGTTAAGTACTTTAATACTTTAATGAGTAATGTTGTTTTATCCGGTGTACATGCTAACGAAATGAGTAGGCATATTTGGAGGTGACTCTAACATACTTTACATATAAGAAATCCTTTTTTGCTTTGAAAGTACATACAAACACACACACATACACTTCTTTCATAAGGTGTTGCACAGCCAGTCATCACATGGCAAATCATGCAGCCAATGTCTCTGGCTGTGGACTGGATTGGTCGGAAACTGTACTGGGTGGACATGGGGACCCAGCGTCTGGAAGTGGCCAATCTGGATGGCACCAACAGAAAAATCCTCTTCTCCAATGCCCAGGATATCAACATGCCTAGAGGCGTGGCATTGGACCTCAAGTCAACGTACGTGACTACGGCAACCGTCAATGGGTTATTTGGGTGGTGTTCTAAATGCTATAATTGATGGCAATGCTTTCATAATCAGTAGTTACATGTATCCTCCCCCCCTCGTCCCCTTCCCGTTTGCTTCCCTTTCTCCCCTCCCTACCCCCCCCCTCCCTCTCCCTCCCTCTCTCCCTCTCTCCCATAGTTATATATACTGGACAGATGATAACACTATCCAAAGGGCAGCCATGGACGGTACCATGATGACCACTCTGGTAAAGGAAGGATGCTCAATCACATCTCTTGCTATTAGCAATGGATGGGCAGTGTGGTCTGACCCATGTTCCACGTCCATCAGGGTAGCCAATGTTAACACTGGAATGGACACTTCTGGAGGAGTATATGGTGTGTGTGTGTGTGTGTGTGTGTGTGTGTGTGTGTGTGTGTGTGTGTGTGTGTGTAGATGTATGTATGCATGCATGCATGTATGTATGTATGTATGTATGTGTCTATGTATTTTTGTATGTGTGTGTATGTATTTATGTATGTATGGATGTATTTATGTATGTATGCATGCATGCATGTATGTATGTATTTATGTATGTATGTGTGTATGTATTTATGTATGTATGTATGTATGTATGTATGTATGTATGTATGTATGTATGTATGTATGTATGTATGTATGTATGTATGTATGTATGTATGTATGTATGTATGTATGTATGTATGTATGTATGTATGTATGTATGTATGTATGTATGTATGTATGTATGTATGTATGTATGTATGTATGTATGTATGTATGTATGTATGTATGTATGTATGTATGTATGTATGTATGTATGTATGTATGTATGTATGTATGTATGTATGTATGTATGTATGTATGTATGTAAGGTATGTATTGATCAGCAAATTCCATCCATTCGCTAGATGAGGCCCAAAAGTTCTATGGAGTGGCCATGTTCAACAACAGCTTGTACTGGACCAACAGACAGGACAAAAGCCTGCGTAGGTCTAAATTTGGCACCACCGAGGAGCCCAGTGGACTCTATGAGACTGTCCTGGTCTCTAGGATGGGCGTGGATGTCAGGGAAGTGAGACTAATCCAGAAAAGTGATCTTACTGATAGAAGTATGTGGGCATGGTGTGAGGGAGGGGGGGGGAGAGAGATGTTGATACATGTGATAGTGGCTTAAGGGTGTGGTGCCTCTGATGGTGTTGAAGTTAATGACCCAAAGGGTATTGTTTATTGTGAAGAGCACAAAGAGGTTGTGCTAGGGCATGAAGTCGAGACATGAGGTGATTAGTAGATTTTGACATAGCACTAATAATCATGTATACAGAAGAGATAAACACTAGGACTATTTTTTGTGAGCGTTTATATGCCACCAGATCTGTCACACCCACATTATTTAGTCTTACCCTCTACACACAAACACCTTGGACCTTCACTGCTTGTTTGCATGTTACTTATAATGTGTCTAGTTTTACCACATCCCTGCTGTTGTAAGAGAATGATTTACTTCTAACTGCACCTCATGCACACACAAAACACAATGTACACACATACACGCACACACTTTACCAAACACATACGTGCACATGCACACACGTTACCAACACGCCATGCTCTACAGACTTCTACCAACACCCCTGTGCCCAGGACAGGGGGTGTGGCAGTCTCTGCCTTCCCAACGTGTGGTCAACCTCATCGCTATACTCATGTGCCTGTCCCACGGGCATCAAGCTTAACCCTGATGGACGGACATGTCCCAAGAGTGAGTTATTGGGGAGGGGCACCAAGCTAACCCCTGATGGGGAGGGAGTGTGGAGGGGGTGACACGAAGCTAACTCCTGATGGGGAGGGAGAGGTGAGTGTGACAGACCCTATGTACAGACTGTAATTTTAGTCTCCACAGTTGTTTCACTTCAATCTAATTACAGCAATACCCTTGGGTAAAAAACACAGTCTAAGACCTCAACTATATTATAACAATACATGAAGTCACCCTAGCGTGGGTTCAAACAACTTTGAGAGAGATGTTGGGAACGTGGGCAGGAATGTATGAAATAAACGTCCCTTCCTCACACAAACCCTCCTCCCACACACACCTATCCCCCTTCCTTCCACACACCCTATCCCTCCCTCCTCACTCACACACCTATCCCTCCTCCCACACACACATATATCCTCCCTCCTTCCACACCCACCTATCCCTCCCTCCTTCCACACACACCTATCCCTCCTTCCCACCCACACACACCCACACAGTCCCCTCCACTTTCCTTCTGGTCACAGTTAGTGGCATCATAAGCATGAAAACGGTTCCCGGCACCATCATGTCAATGTCCCTTGACACTCCAAACCAAGACCCACTTCTCCTGGTGGACAACCAGCTCGCCCCCATGGGCATAGACTTCCTCCTCTCCGGGCCCCAGGATGGCACCATGTTTTGGGTAGACCAAAAATCGCATGCCATACTCTCCTCCACCCTGGTGGGGGGTGGGCCCATCACAACCCTCGTCCCCTGGTCAGGGAACCCCCAGGCCCTGGCCGTGGACTGGATAGCCTCCAATGTCTACTGGATAGCCCAGGGCGGCCCGGGGTTGCCCGCCGCGGGCATTTATGTAGTCAGGGCCAACGGATCGTTCCCGAGGGCCGTCGTGATGGGCAACATGAGCAACGCCCTGCTTATCACTGTACACCCCATCATGGGGTGAGCCTTGCCACATAATACATACATACATACATACATACATACATACATACATACATACATACATACATACATACATACATACATACATACATACATACATACATACATACATACATACATACATACATACATACATACATACATACATACATACATACATACATACATACATACATACATACATACATACATACATACATACATACATACATACATACATACATACATACATACATACATACATACATACATACATACATACATACATACATACATACATACATACATACATACATACATACATACATACATACATACATACATACATACATACATACATACATACATACATACATACATAAATACATACATACATACATACATACATACATACATACATACATACATACATACATACATACATACATACATACATGCATGCATGCATGCATGCATGCATGCATGCATGCATGCATGCATGCATACATACATACATTCATTCATTCATTCATAAACACACACCCATAAAATTGCATCATTGATATGTATGCATGTATAATTACAATCACGCATGCACACACATGCACCACATACTCTTACACACACAAGTTTTCTCTTCTGGGTGGACCAAATGCTGCCCCACAACATGATAGAACGCAGCAATCTGGATGGCTCAAATCGTATGGCAATATTATACAGCTCTGGCGTGATTGTGGACATAGTTGTGGACACCACCAGCAACCAACTGTACTGGATACGCATGGACACCCACGCGATGCACGTCTCCGATCTTGATGGGTCCAATGAGCGCTTCTTCATACCTGGACCCTCTGCTTCAACACAGAACTACATCTTGGAGCCTCGCGGAATGGCTAAAGTAGACAACCAGTTCTTCTGGACTGAGCGGCAGTCAACTTGGCAGGCACTGCAGACGGGGCCGAAGAACTTCTTGGTGAGGAAAGTGAGTGCCTTTGAAACAAACCCAAATAGGATTGTCGTCGTTAACCCTTTGCGACCCGGAGGTAAGGAGTAATCGGTCGAGAGGTGGGAATGGGGGTTGAGAATTTTGTCTCTTGATTCATGTCACATCACCTTGCGGATAATTCCAAATAGAGCTCACCACACTCCCATCTCCTTTGCCCTGCTCTCTGAACAACGGAGACTGCTTGCAGCTGTGCCTGTCGTTCAACTCTACTCACCGTCAGTGTGGGTGTTCCCAAAACATCACTTGCAACGAGACATGTGAGCTACATAGACGTGTGCAATTTGTACGTTACATCAGAGATACAGTTGGTAGTGCCACTTCTCCTCCTCCCCTACAGTTGGTGTCCCACTGCACCTCCAGCTGCCCGCTCACAAGTATTCCTCACAGGCAGTGACCTCCTCACCTGCTCCAACTACAGCCATAGTCCTGCCAACGTACACTGCCCCCAGCACTGAACACATGTAAGTGTGTTTGTGAAGTGGAAGGTGGGGGAGGAGAGAGAGGGGATGTGAGCAGTGAGGTGGGAGGGGGGGGGGCTTGATAGAGAGAGTGGAGTGTTTGATACCTTTTGATCTCATTTCTCTTCCCTCATTTCTCGTAGCAATAACGATGATTCATTCAACGGTGAGTGCTTTGCGTTCACACCACCTGGGCCATTCTTAAAAATGTATCTGGGATTTTGATGAGTATGGCTATATTTCTTAATGAAATAAATTATGCTATATTTCTTAATGAAATATATTATGCTATATTTCTTAATGAAATATATTATGCTATATTTCTTATATATTATGCTATATTTCTAAATGAAATCAGTGAAGCCATGTAGCAATGGGGCGGGGGTGGGGAGGGAGGGGGGGATTGAACAGTACACTGAAATGTACATTATCTAAAAACTGATAATTAAAATGGCGAATCATGACACATTACGGGAAGGGGTACAAGCACATAGAATACACATAACAGTTGGTTCACAAACCTAACAATGGTGCCATGTGATCATTGCTACTTGTTACCATTTCCCCACACTCCACCTGCACCCAGTCATGGTCGTTGGTGTGAGCACAGTGATGGGCCTACTGGTGGTGGTTGTGCTTGTGGCCATCATCATCATCCTCTTCATCCTGACAAGAAGGTAACATGGTGGTTTTTTTTCCCCATGGGAAAGATTTTGAAAGGTCATGAGAGATAAAACTCTGCAACCTTAATTCAGGTATAGAGAGACGAGGAATGTGGACCTGCCAATGATGAACAAGGAGGTACACACCATGAGCACAATCCAGATGTTTGTTGGGTGCCTTAAATTGGCAATAATGACTTTTAAAATGACTTTTTAAAAGTCAGATTTGGCAGAGTACGTGAGCAATCCACTCATAGGCCTTGGCACTTGATAATTACATCAATGCTTTCAGTTCTTTTTATTCAGTTTACAGATTACATGACTGTATTATAAATGAAGCAACCACCAATAGCCGGCATCAGGGATCTCATCATAATTTTTTTTCTTCTTTGTACAGGGGCGGAACAGGAGAGTTCCATTTCAGTTGAACAACACCAAGGAGTCAATACCACTCAAGGACATCAACAAAAGCCAACCCCAGAACAACCTTAACCAGTTCAAGGAGGATAATGCACAGGAGTACTATGACACCAGCTCCGTGAAGGGTGTACATCGTGTCGCCGCAAGCGTCCCCAACGACCCGCCAATGAAACCTAAGGACTGTATGTGTTGGAGACAATTGCAGAAGTGGAGATTGAAACCAAGTTGTCGCCGAGCACCCCAGAGGACACCAAGGACCCGGGGAGCGCTATGGAAGCGCGGGGGGCACCACGGGGGACGCTGACCCCCTCAGAGGCTCCAAGGGGCCCCCGCTGGGTAGTTCGGGTGATGGGGAAAAGGAAAAGGCCGGCGATCAAAAGGAGCAACCACAGGCAAAACCTCATGTTGGCCCTCGCCCCATCACCCCCCGGGGAACCAAAAAGGCTGCACTGAAGTTTAATTTGCCCCCCGATCCTCTCAGAAGCGATCCAGGCGTTCCCCCTCCAGCTATACCTCCGCGTAGCCCCAGAGTTCCGCTTCCTCCTTCAAATAAGGATGGACCTGAGCAACTTTAATAAGGCCAGGGGTTAAGTATTGAAATTGGAAGAAGAAAAAACAGAAGTGTGACGTCGACAGAACCTCTCATCTCCGTCAGCATGTAATCTTTAATCTCCAGGTGTCCTAGATCTAGGACGTTATTATAATACATTTATCTATAAGCTGATTAACTTTTGACTCGAAATATTTGTGGTTGAATGTTTATAGAACTTGCGTCAAGTCGAAGGCGCGAATTCATCGCAGTAGCGTTTCTGTAGGTTAGACACACATGCCCCGACGAACGTTGCGATGCCATTTATTTTCATTTAAAATGTGAATTTTCTTGATGACCGAGCGGGTACTGTATGTGTTCTGTTTGCCACATTTTCCCCCAAACATTGCATGGATAGCTATTAGTATACTGTGCTTTAAAAGATGTTCCGCCGCCCCTGTAAGTAAACCCCTGGGTGACTGATCTTTAACTGTTTCCTTCCTTTCTTGAGCCAACAAGGATCCACACAAGCGACAATGCAATTTGAGCTGGCATAAATGAAAGTCCATTGTAATCTCACTTGAATCATAGGGATCAATATCAAAATGTATAGATTATTCATACTTTTTGCGATCGCTAAACTACCAAGAGAGCTCGAGAGCCACTCTGTAATCTACCTTTTACACAGAATGACGCCCCTAATCAAGGTCCAAGTGTTTAGAAACTTAAGAAAAAGTTCACGAGCCCACGGCATCAATTGGACCACCCGTACGTGCGCACGTGACCCTTAGATATACTTCCCGCCGGTCAGAGAAAAGATATTTACACATACGTTGGGCATAGATAGGCGCAAAAAGGATCTGTGTATGTTTACGCACTGATTCACCTCGTATAGAGGCTCCCGTTCTGCACAAAACGGTACGATACAGGGCCCGCGGAGCCGGGGGGGCAAGGGTGGCAGCTGCCCCCCCCCCCCCCCCCCACCCACCCACTTTTTTGGCCGATTAATTTTTATCTTTAACACGCGGTTATGACAGACGCGGGGAAATCCGTTTGATTATATTGGGGAATAATTCCCTCCTAGTGGTTTGTATGATTATTCTTGCAGTATTTCCTATTTTTAAAAAACTCAGTACATATTTGCGACTGCCCTATGGAGTTTTTTTTATACAGGCTCGTATTGTCGGACAATTCCGCAAACATGCTGCGCCAGGTGCCCTTTGTTTTTCTATGCAATTCCTGGTTGATCGCACTACTTATACCACTGTATTGGTTTTCGGTGTATAAAATTGTTTCTTATAACATTCGCTTTTGCATCCATTTATTAAGTATAGGCTATAGTGTATATCGGAACTGTACCTTGAATGCTGAGGTACATCGTTAAAACTATATATAATGAGCTGGTTTTTAAAGGTTACAATACGACAATTGTATATGCCTGCTGATTCTTTACTTTTCCAATTTCATCTATAATGATTGGAATATATTATTAAACATGTTTAGCTTAGAAAAAAAATCTATAGGAGGGAATTATGAATATTACATATTCCCCAATATTTCCCCGCATCTGTCGTAAACCGCGTGCTAAAAATGTAACGATGCAGTATAATTATGCATGTAATACATACAAGGATGCAGGCGCACCGCGCGACCAGCCTTTTGTTCTTTTGTTATTGTGCAGTGTATCCACCTCAAGTCATAGTGATTTGATTGTTTGCTTGACGAAGGGGCTAGGGAACTCCGAAATATGTTAGATAGCCTGCCAACCGATTGGATTCATTCGAACTAGACTCTTAATTACCGGGTCGGTCCGCTACATACGCAATGGGCGTATCTCCTTTATATATAGCATAGCTACGTTCTTCCTAGTAATTCAACCATGCTTAAAGATATCGGCAGAATATTTTAATTCGAGCAATGAAGCACGTGGTACTGCAGATGTGCCAAACGAAGATGATGACCGTGTATACTTTACCAGACGACATACCTGCACCCGAGGATAGCCATACTTGCAATGTGAAAAGTGCCTTGTTACGGAGATTGTTACTGACAGACTTCCCTATATTTAAACTGATCTTGGTCAATCCAGGCTAAGGCAATTAGTGAACGATCTTTTTCGACCGCTCGTAGCTTGAAAACTTGGCTTCGTTCAAGCATGCATGAATCAAATTTAAAATTTACTGCTCAGTTTATTAAAATGTTCAATTCTGGAGTTATACCATTTTGCGCGACTTTCCAATCTCCCTGTATAGATCGATATGAGGTATTATTGTGCTATGCGCGTGTTATAACTATGAATAACTGCGAAGATTGTATTGCAACTTAACATGGAGGAGTACTGAAATCTGCCCCCCCCCCCCCCCACTTTATAATCCCCTCCGCGGGCCCTGCGATACTGAACGGTTGGATAATAAAATAATTATACCACATTCCGGTACATTTTAATGGATATTCTAATTATACCCTTTTTGTCCCGGTAGAAACATTAGTGCGTCCGTCTAAAACTTATATTATTGCAATATATGACCATGCATGTTTTGTATTATTATATGTTGTCTTTAATGAATCGTCTACCGCTTAATACAATTCTGTCTTCAGTTGGCAGTCAATTGCCAATTGAGAACGAGCAATTTAAGAAAAGAAAGAAAACTTAACTCGGTTGTTATGCGTTTTGATTAGAACTCAACATTTCGGAGCGATTGATTTCTTCCCGGTGCTATGATGCAAGATTTCGGCACCGAAAATAATCATATTCACAATAATACATAATAGAAATACACCACCGCCCGCATCATACTTCCAATGACGGGTGACGAGAAACTAAAGTCCAGTTTGGAATGGCCTAATGGAATATAGCCAAGGTGCCGCGATAAAATATTTATACTACCAACCACAACCACATAAATCTCAGCCCAAATCATCACACCATTTCTAAAACTCATAAATTTGGGATGAAACTTGAATATACTACTTCAATTTTGACCTCAGTCCAATCAAATTGCATTTATACATGTACGTATGATGCATGTATGCCTGTGTGTAGCGCTGGTCACACTCAGGGTAGTTAAGGCTGCCTCACAAGAAAAATCATGTTAACATGCTGTCAACATTCATGTTCGTAATTACATCATTATGACGTTATGTCATTCTATACGTTTCGGTCTTCACTTAGCGCTAGGACACTATTTCAGTATCGTATTCATACACTGTTGCTACGTTACAGTGGTCTAGAGCAAAACGTACAGGAAATGGAAAAAATCGCACAATGGACTAGCGAAAAGAGCGTGCAGCTGCCCAGCAATACAAATTTGGCGGGTGGTTATATTATAATAACCACTGTACTTTGTATGGGAATATCGGAAATTCAAAACGCGGGGATGAAAACGCAGCTCGCAGGTAAATTTATTCGGCCAGGCAAGCTCCTCTAGGGTTCTAGTTATTCACTGCGACTGGATATTTCGATAACTGCATACGGTATCGAAGATGTATCGTATTTCGTACAAGTCGACGGCCATTTTGACCCTTGTTAACGTTTGTTGTGATAAAACCAAGCAAAGAATTTCTTGCATCCAGTCGATTTAGTGTGTGAGAGCATAAGGAGATTGTTTGTAGCCAATTAGCTTATTAAAATTTGTATCGCAACATCCCCGCCTACAGCCGTATTTGTTTACATAGCCGTTTTCCAAAGAGTTACGTACGATAGGTGTGTTAAAGAACATACAACATAGCTATTAGAAGTAGCAGTATTTAAAACACATATTCACATCAAGTTTTAAGCAAGTGGATGGTTCTTGCGTGAAATATAACTTTTTGGTACTAGCCGCCATTTTGTATGACGTAAAATTGTTTGGTGGCAGCCTTAACTACCCTGAGCATGCTTGCCTCAAGGATGCTAAGATAAGTATATCTGAATCCTGCTATGGTACAACCTGGCCAATGTATGTACGCAATGATTTTTCAAAGTTCTTTAGCAAAGCAATGAATTGGAAATCAGCTTAATTATATATGGGATCGTGGCAGCGAAAAGGGACCTAGCGCATATTTTCAAATTATTTCATTTTCTATGAGACACCTATGTCGTCTACAACTTTTTTATGTACTGGAAATTAGTCTGTCCGTCAGGGATTTAGTTACGGTGGCCTGAATCGCATGCATCAACTTTGAAGTTCCTTGCTTGAAAATATTTTTAACATGCGCTAGCTATAGGTCTTTTTTCGCTGCCATGACCCATATGTACAAGTAATAAAAACATTCTCTACACGAGAAGGTTGGTGGTATATAGGAATCAAAGGTGAGATGGTGGTGTAAAAAGCAAGGGAACAAGGCTTTTGATTGAAAAGGAAAAATGAAATAGACCTATATTAGCCGCATGTTGTCATAATGTGCGTGCTAATATAGGTCTATTTCATTTTTCCTTTTCAATCAAAAAGCCTTGTTCCCTTGCTTTTTACACCACCATCTCACCTTTGATTCCTATATACCACCAACCTTCTCGTGTAGAGAATGTTTTTATTACTTGTTTCCTAAATTTTTCTGGTGCATTTGGTATTGTACTTAGTTCTTGAAACGCATAGAATAAGGTAGCATAAACGTCAACTTGCGCGATCATGACAGGTTTATATTAGAATATGCAATTCTGTTGAGGTGTGTACCAAATATTACACTAGTCCCCAGACTATCTCCATTGAGGAGCAAAGGATTGATAAAGGTTAAAAACGAAGCCATATAATACAAAGAATAAATGCACTCTAAGTAAACTGATCTCACGCTATAATCAGATAAACCATGCACCACAATACATGACCAAATTGACGTAAGCAACTTTGGCGTTATACACACATTTCAAACAGCGCATATTACTGTAAAACGGAGAGACGCAGTATCTCTACCGCTGTAACTAAACTATTCCTTCCATTTTAGCGATATACCATATGCATGCTTATAATTTATCGATCCAACATTTATCGATGCCGTATAAACGTACCTTTGGGTGGTCGTTTTGTTGTTCCTTTCGGTACCGCGCTTGACATACGCACGTTTGACAGATCTGGCAGCATCTGGATCTTTCCACTTTTATATGCTCGAGTGGAATCAGAATTGTCCTCATGAGATTATATGGTAAAACCATCGAATTTGATAACACTGGTTATATTATACTGGTGCGTCATGAACATTGTGATAGCTGATGTAATGTGCTATTTGTAGATCAACACCAAATAAGGTACTACTCGCTTCAGCCAATTGCCTGATCGGTTAGGCGTCTAACAGATACCTGAAGATAACATGCGGACACATCCTGAAGCGACTGGTACACATGGCGTGCTTTACAAACGTTCCTGTCGTGAGTTATACTCTCCGGAAGGAAGAAGTTGAAGAAGACGACGACGAAGGAGAAATTTTAGGTGGGACTGGGTACGGACGATGGGGACGAGTATTTTTGTTCTCTAAAAGTACACCGTCTTATGACATATGTATGACGCAGAACTGTACTCCTTTTTGATATTGCTCGATTGCCACTAAAAGCGAAGTGACCCGACTCTTGGCTGTCCCGCTAGACGCGAGTGACGTTTTTTTAATGACATTCATGATACTGCAGGATTCCTATATGGAACCTACTCGCGTAGGTTCCGATATTTTATTTTTAATGGGTGCAATTAAAATGAATATGTGCATGCAGTAATATCCAGCTGGGTCACAACACACACTCCAGCTGTCCAGAGCACTTCACCTGGCTGTGGAGGTAGTCCCTGAGCTCCCTCAGGACTGTATTGAGGGTTCCTTCCTGGGCCTCGGGCGCACCACAAAGGTTCCACATCTGCCATGGGTCAAGGTTCAGGTCAAACAGTTCGCATTCTATGGGATGCACAAAGAGATGTTCATGTCTGTGGGCATAGTACTCCACATAGAGGTAGCTATGGGTGGCATTGAGCAGTCGAACGCCCACAAAGGTATTATTCTCCATATCAATCAAGTGGCCAAAGAAAGGCTTCCTGGGTACACTCCAGTACTCTATGAGGTGTTTCTCCCTGAATGAAGAACTGCCTCCTAGGAGGACACCTGCAAAGGAGTGTCCATCCATTGAGTAGGAGGGGCCACCAGCCCCACCCATCCCAGCTAGCTCAGCAATAGTGGGCAGGACGTCCACCATGCTAGCCATAAAGGGCAGGCTGGCACCCTCCATGATGCCTGGCCCCCTGATGAAGAAGGGGACCCGTATGATATGCTCGTAGGGCTGTTCCTTCTCTAAGGGGAGCCTGAACTGACCGAGCTGGTAGCCATGGTCGCTGGTCCAAATCACGTAGGTGGTGGCTAGTTGGTCGTACCGTTCTAACAGTTTGATGACCTCAGCCATGATGTCGTCCACTGAGAGCAGGCTGCGTTGCCTGTCTCTGTATAGGTCATCTATGGCTGCCTGGGTGTCATTGGAAAGCGGAGGCTGGCTCCTTACCAGGTAGTGGTGTGTATACCCACCAAAGTTGAAGTTTGGGGTACGAGGAGCAATGAGGTGGGGAAACTCATCCTTGTACCACGGGGCGGGTGAGGAGGGTAAATGAGGGGCGTGGACCCCTATATGTATGCGAAGAACGGCCTGTCCGCTTGAAGGCTGCTCTCTATGAACATCAGACTTTGGTTGCCGATCACTGATGTCATGTATTCCGTCGTATTCCGTATACTTCCATTGACGTTCCAAACGTTCTCTACGAACTCGAATTCGTTGCAAAGAGCAAAGGACGAGTCCCAGCCCGGAACCGCGGACGCCGTAGTTTCGTTGCAGTACGGGGTCCCTATCTCTAGGTTCAACGTCTTCCCGAAGCAACCCGTGGTATAACCGTGGCCCTGCATGATCACCCCCATACTGGCCTTGGCAAAGGACTGGCTGGCTACGTCCATGTACATGCAGGCGTCGTCACGGGGGACGAACCAACGGTGGGCGTACCTCCCAGTGAGCAAAGTAGCCCGGGAGGGACAGCAGATGGGAACATTGGCGAAGAAGTTTTGCAGGGTGGTACCGTGCTCTCGCATCATGGGGACGGTGTACCTCATGCCGTGGTTAGCCCCGTCCGGTACCAGCTCCTGGTCATCCGTTATTAGAAACACGAAGTTGGGCAGTCTCGTTATGCGGTTGTCGGTGGACCCGTAGTTGTGTTCGTTAGGAGTCGTCCATGTTTGCTGGCAGGATGCAAGCGTTAAGCAGACAAGTAGCAGCCACAGAGTGGACGTCGACGTACACGCGCACAACTCTCGTGTTGCAGCAGTACCGTGCATTTATAAAGTACTGTAATAATAAATTACAGAACAGCAGTATTAATGAAGATATACATGTATAGGTTATCATTAAAATGATACCGTAAATGGTCCTTAAACCTGTAATCCACCATTATAAATGTTGCTATGAGATAGTTACTAACACACATAGTAAGAGATAGTTCTTCAAGCTGAACGCTTTCCAAACAGACAGGGGCGACTGCCATCTCACGGATAAACTACGTAAGTTGATAGAAACAAATCCCGTGCATTTCAATGCAACGTTATTAACCCCTATGATACCAGCTCTGGCTCGTATGCACCAGACTTCGTGCGCGTGTTGACGTCCATTCCCTTTTATGCCTGCTATAGCTACTTGTCAGCTTAACGCTTGCATGCTACCAACAAATATGGACGACTCCTTACGTCACAACTAGGCCTAGAACTACGCGCATCACGAGACCGCCCAACGTAGGCTTCGTAACGGCCGGACAAGCAGGAGTACTGCCTACCATCATCACGCCATAGATATTTTACGGAATATCCATGACCATGCTCCCCGGGTGAGAGGGGGGGGGGGGGGGGGGGGGGGGGGGGGAAGTCGTACTAGTGCTTGTATCTGGATTCTATATCTAAAAGCACTAGTAGCATTTATCTTCTAAATCCCCCCTCTGTGAATAATAAAATGACCCGATGATAACTAGGCCCAGCCACATAGGCGTACTAACATAGACATGATTAAGGATTATACATATTTAATCTTTATATAAATAGAAGTATATACATAAAAAGAAGTTTTCAATCCGGTCGACCCGCCTTATAGCGAATCAGTTTTGCATGTAAGTTAATTTAAACCCGGTCGACCGGTTTTAAAGCCGTCGGGTTTTAAATCGGGCCGTAACATATACACTCCGTATACGCATAGTACTCCGGTCATGCATTGATTACAGCACTACGTTCACGACTAGCAGATCCCTTTTGTTATAATGATGACAATTCTGATGAAGACGACATCGAACAAAATCACGATGAAAGAGATGTCAGTGGATGAAAAACGTTGATGACTCCATGCATGGAGGTAAGTGCATGCATATGATGATTTGAAGGAGCAGCACGATATCGGTGGACATTTATGTTTTACTAAGATGAACGCCATTCGGCATTGCATCTGCAAGGAAGTGTATCATCTTAATAAAGATGCGTTCCCGTGGAGTTATGTAAAATGTATATGGCATTATTTCTACCATACATCCTGTACTGCGGAACTTAGATTTTCTGTGCTAGTGAAAAGCGCGTTATCTTAAAACATGATTGGAGTCTTCAGTATAACGCTAACACTGACGCGGAATTCGAAGGAATCAATAATCAATTCATTTGCACGTTCATCCTTCTTAGAAATGGATTATCCCCCCTCTGTGAATCTGCACGTGAAAATGACAATTTTGCTGTACCTCATGATTAGTATTGGTCTATAGCTCACCACCACGGATATGAACACGTATATAGTAAACTAATTTATTCAAATTAACAGTTGTGTTGTTTGGGGGGGGGGGCGCCTTTATATATTTCTGCCCCCCCAGCGGCGAGTACGCCACAACGCCACTGTTTCCTGGTGGTATAACCTCACCCACCCACCCCCTTTCGATGGAGTGACAGCGGTGGCAAGGAACGTCAAATACACACGTGCGCACTTATAAAGCTTCTCGTCTATCCGAACGACTGGCGAGTGAGATGCTGATTCATTTGTGAACTTAATCTCACACGTGACCCAGTGGGAATAAAAAGCCCTTTAAAATAATCGGAAGTTTCGTTAGAAACTTCCATATAGGATTTGACCCCGACTATGAATGTCATTAAAAAAACGCGACCCGTCTGTAACAACACTCCCGACGATCGGATCGTGTAGCTTGTTTTAGCAATCGATCTAGAAGTCAAAAATGAGTAGTTTCGTTTTTGTTTCATGTCGCTGAACCGCGTGGTTGTTGAGAACAAGAGTGTACTGCCCGTCCTCGTACCCAGTCTCGAAACAAGGGGCGGGTCGTCTTCTTATTCTCCTTCTCCTTCTTGGCAACGCATAACTCAGGACAGGAACATTTCTAAGCGATGAAATTTTCACCAATAGCTTCAGAATCGGCTGGAGGACTCGCTTTTATATAATATATGAAAAAAAAAATTAAGAAAACAAGTAAATAAAAACATTCTCTACGAGAAAGTTGGTGGGATATAGGATTTGATTATGACATTGGTGGTGTAAAAAGCAAGGAAACAAGGTCTTATCAGAAGGGAAAATGTCATAGTCCTATATTTAGCACACAAACAACACATGCCCTAGAAATGTGCTAAATATAGGACTATGACATTTTCCCTTCTGATAAGACCTTGTTTCCTTGCTTTTTACACCACCAATGTCATAATCAAATCCTATATCCCACCAACTTTCTCGTAGAGAATGTTTTTATTTACTTGTAATAATAGCAACTCTTCAACAGATGGCGAGCAGCGCTAGTGTGAACTACAGCATTGATGCGGGAGCAAGGATGGAGACGGATACTGCCGTTGTGGTTCGAGAAATGATGTTGTACGTGATTCACGAGGAGGGGGTGGAGATTCCTCGCTGCAGCAACTGTTTCGCGCCGAAAGCCGACGAGCTTCAATTACTAAAATCGGTGGATGTACTGAAGGGGATGTCAAAATCCATGCTTATGGAGTACGGGTCCGAAATGCGATCTCTTTGTAGCAACTTGGATGTGACTGACGAGCATTTCTACGTAACCTATCGGACGGTAGTCGAGAACACACTAGGATCCGGAATCAACTGGGGTCGGATCGTCTCGTTGATGACATTCACAGGGCTTCTCGCGGCGTTCTTGATTCAGAGGGGTCAGGAGCGTAAAGTCGAGAGTCTGTTAGGATGGCAGAAGCTTTCTATTAACGACAGATGCCAAGCTTGGCTCGATACGCATGGCGGATGGGTAAGTTATTTATTTCAAGCATGTGGGCTTGTACAGTATATAGGTAGATGCGGGCGGGGCGTAAATTATAACCGATGATTGCGTACATGTAAGCTTCACACGCATGATTAATTTTTTTAGAAGTCTATTCGACTGGGGCAGAAGGAGCAGTCGACCGTGAGCCGTAGATCTAGAGACAGCACTTCCCTGGGGTTTGCGGCACTCATTGCTGCTCTGGGACTCGGAATGGTGGTTGTTACGGCATCTCTTAGTTAGCGGATTCAACTTCTCATGTATGTCACATAAATATGACATTTGTTATTCTCTATGCTTGCCATAGTGATTAAAATCTTTCCTGCTTTGTTGGCAGTATAGCGGTGTAGGGAAATGACTATACTAGTTTAATAACTTAACCATGTAGGGTGTGTGTGCTGTAATGAGAATGATTCATTTATCGGTCTGATGTGAGATGGTTTCCTTACATATTTGGCGACGAGGGTGAAAATGAACGCGGAGCAGATTAGAGATGCGGTCCAACGGTTCAAATTTGACCGTTTTGACCCAGTTCAGGAAAAATGGGAATATTACATTCAGCGTTTCGAGACTGAACTGGCCCTCCACAACCTCCTTTCTGGTGATGCCACCGCGGAAGCTCGAAAAAACCTACTACTTTCGAAGGTGGGCCCGGAAGCGTTTAGAATACTGGTTGACCACCATCGTCCTGAGGCAGTTACAACCAAAACGTACCAGCTTTTGAAAAACACGTTGCAAAGGCATTATCAGGCGGGTATTTGCATTCTAGCGGAAAGAGTAACTTTCGCGTCTAGGTATAGGAGAGAAGGAGAGACTGTATCACAGTTCCTTATTGCATTGCGCGCTATTGCTGGAAATTGTGGTTTTGGCCCTTCTCTAGACGAACGCTTACGTGACCAATTGGCTATTGGTATTAACGACGATTACTGGCAAAGAGAACTATTTCGTTTACACACCACCAATGAAGCTACCCTTCAAGAAGTTGAAGCTTCAGCATTGGTTCTGGAACAGGCGCACAATCAGCAACAGAAGATTCAAGCCTTGGGGAAAAACGATACAGGAACAGAGTCTGGCATTCGAAGAGTGAGACAAGAGACCACACCACACGCACGTGGTAACATGGGTAATACGTCAGGTTTTACACCTAAGAAACTTGAAGAAGGGCGAGACTGCCTAAGGTGCGGATTCCGGAAACACCGGACGGGAGAGAAGTGCCCAGCCCAAGGAGTAATCTGCAATTCATGTGGGGCCTCAAATCATTTTGCTAGGGTATGCATGAAGTCAAAAAGAGCAACAGTTACTCATCTTGGCCAAGGGAGGCTACCAAGACAGAGACGTGTGAATGCAGTAGCATTTGATCCAGATGATGAGTACACAGAGTCAATGCAAGATGGGGATGACAGTGGAGATAGAGAAGTGAACACAGTACAAATCAGGACTTTGAGAGGCCAGGCAGCACGTTTGAAGGTGTTATTAAATGGAGTAAGGGTGCAAATGCTTTATGACCCAGGAGCAGCACGGTCAGTCATCAGCGAACAAATCTGGAAAAGAATTGGATCCCCTTACCTGTCATCAGCAGACACTCTAGGGGCATACACAAATGTGGTAGTCGAAACCTTAGGTAAAGCCACTATTGAGGTGCAGGCATTTGGGAAGCGGAAGGAACTACCAGTGACGGTGGTGAAGCGGCATGATCAACCTTTGTTTGGGTTAGACTGGTGTCAAGAATTTGACATTCGTATGCCCAAGGGAGTCACCATTTGTAAGTTGGGACAACAAGCAGGATCAGCATTGCCGCCAGTTACAAATGGAAACACCATATCTACACCATTGGGGGCACTGCTTCATCAGTACTCAGAGCTCTTCAGTGAGAAGCCTAGCACAATCATTGGTCATAAAGCAGTAGTTCACATGAAAGAGGGTGCTATTCCTAGGTTATTTTCAGCACGCCCATTACCTTTTCCAATGCGAAAGGCTGCCGAACAGGAGATACATAGGTTAGTGGAGCAGAATGTATTGGAACGTGTTGATTCAGCAACCACACCAATAGAATGGGCATCTCCTATTGTATGTGTCCCAAAGGGTAGTGGGGGTATTAGGATGTGCGTTGATTTTAAGGCCACAGTTAATCCACAAGTGTATGTTGACCCCCATCCCTTACCAAGGTTTGAGGACATTATATCAAAGCTCTGCGGCAGCAAGTGTTTCACCAAGTTAGACTTGTCAGATGCATATCTCCAAATGGAAGTGGACCCTGCGTCTAGGAAGTACTTGATCATTTATGAGCTTGAGTACGTCAAGGGGAAACACAATTTATTGGCAGATCCCTTGTCACGTCTTCCGTTACGCACTACAGATGTATCCACAAATGAGCAGGCTGGTTATAGTGAAGCACTCCTGAACATTCGGGTAGGGGACTTGCCCATATCAAAGAAGGAACTTCAGAGACTGACTAGACAAGACACACTGCTCTCAAGGGTTATTCTGTACATGGAGAGAGGGTGGCCAAATGACAGGAAGCTCATACCTCAAGAATGCATGACCTTTTATGAGAAAAGGGATTCTTTGTCTTTTGAAGAGAATATTCTGCTCTGGCAAGGAAGGATTGTCATACCAAAACTGTTACGTGGTGCTGTTTTGGCCACTTTACATGATGGGCACCCAGGAATATGGGCTATGAGGGCGCTTGCAAGATTTTACGTGTGGTGGCCTAACATCGATGAGGAAGTGGAAATATATGTAAAGAAGTGTAGCCCTTGTCAGCAGAATCGTCCACGGGAGCCGGAAAGTCTACTTTTTGCATGGAACACACCAAGCGAACCTTGGTCCAGGATCCATGTAGATTATGCTGGCCCCTTTGAGGGCAAGTATTGGCTGGTAGTCATTGATGCATTTTCAAAGTGGGTAGAGATAAAACCAATGCACGTTTCCACTGCTGCAGTAACGATAAAGGGTCATTCCGTGTCCTGACACAAATGAATCGGCATGTACCCCTCAGATTTGTGTGCAATTTATCATATTTGCTTGACCTAATATGGATGTTACTTTAACGCATTAATTTTTAAAATCTCACGAGTGGTTTAGGAATTAACACCGTCATGAATAATTAATTGTTTTCCACTTTGGTGACTCATAACTCCCTACTCACAGAACGTGTATGGCTATTGTTGGCATCAAATTGAAGCTCTCTTAGTGTACAATCCAACTATAATATGTTTCTGTGGGAGAGGCGAAAGGGTTAAAGAATAAACGTTTATACAGCACGGTTTTTAATATTTAGGTCACTTGCAGGGTGATACTTACGAATTTTGTTTTTGTATATGAAAACTGTTCATTGTCCTTACATTTTTTTTAAATAAAAAGTTTGAGTATCAGCTAGTTCTGGGAACTGCAGAGGGTTAAAGGGCAAGACGCCATTTTTAATTTCTTGATAGTTGATTTTATCACTAATGAGAAGTAAGTGTTTGTTTATATACGACTGAAGGGTATTACATAATACTGTAGTCAACTATCACAACAGTAAGAAAGGGTGTTGGTAATTTTAAAAAATGATTTTTAGTACATCGAATTGCGCATTTATTGGAAACCGTTAAGCCTTCTAATGGGATCGTTGCTTAGGTAAGCGTGCTCGTTATAACTGTCATAAGTGGTTACAGCTCAAAAGGAACAACGAGGTTTAACTGAACCGGCGGTGGGACCTATTCAACCGACTCAAGAAGCGGTGATCCCTCAACCTGTTCATACGCCGGATGATGGCGCACCGTGGATCCCACCGCGGCACCACTACCCCCGGTGCTACTAATTGAACTACCCGCGGCTCCACTACCCCCGGTGGTATTAGTTGAACTACCCGCGGCTCCACTACCCCCGGTGCCATTAGTTGAACAACCCGCGGTACCACTACCACTTGTCGAGCCTCCTGAGCAACTACCAGAGGTCCCAGCTGCCGTAGCTGACGTACCAGTAGTCCCCCTGCCGCCCTTCCACATACAGCGCGTCGAGGGACATATCGACGCGCTGTATGTGGAAGGGCGGCAGGGGGTGCTACTGGTACGTCAGCTACGGCAGCTGGGACCTCTGGTAGTTGCTCAGGAGGCTCGGCAAGTGGTAGTGGTACCGCGGGTTGTTCAACTAATGGCACCGGGGGTAGTGGAGCCGCGGATAGTTCAATTAGTAGCACCGGGGGTAGTGGTGCCGCGGTGAGATCCCCGGTGCGCCGTCATCCGGCGTATGAACAGGTTGAGGGACCACCGCTTCTTGAGTCGGTTGAATAGGTTCCACCGTCGGTTCAGTTAAACCTCGTTGTTCCTTTTGAGCTGTAACCACTTATGACAGTTATAACGAGCACGCTTACCTAAGCAACGATCCCATTAGAAGGCTTGCTTAACGGTTTCCAATAAATGCGCAATTCGATGTACTAAAAATCATTTTTTAAAATTACCAACACCCTTTCTTACTGTTGTGATAGTTGACTACAGTATTATGTAATACCCTTCAGTCGTATATAAACAAACACTTACTTCTCATTAGTGATAAAATCAACTATCAAGAAATTAAAAATGGCGTCTTGCCCTTTAACCCTCTGCAGTTCCCAGAACTAGCTGATACTCAAAATTTTTATTTTTAAAAAATGTAAGGACAATGAACAGTTTTCATATACAAAAACGTAAGTATCACCCTGCAAGTGACCTAAATATTGAAAACCGTGCTGTATAAACGTTTATTCTTTAACCCTTTCGCCTCTCCCACAGAAACATATTATAGTTGGATTGTACACTAAGAGAGCTTCAATTTGATGCCAACAATAGCCATACATGTTCTGTTAGTAGGGAGTTATGAGTCTTCAAAGTGGAAAACAATTAATTATTCATGACGGTGGTAATTCCTAAACCACTCGTGAGATTTTAAAAATTAATGCGTTAAAGTAACATCCATATTAGGTCAAGCAAATATGATAAATTGCACACAAATCTGAGGGGTACATGCCGATTCATTTGTGTCAGGACATGGAATGACCCTAAAGGCATTGCGTGAAACTTTCTGCCGTTTTGGTTTGCCACGAGTCATAGTCTCGGACAATGGCCCCCAGTTCATAGCCTCTGAATTTAAAGACTTCTGCACTGCCAATAACATCACACACATTCGTTCAACCCCGTATCACCCAAAAACAAATGGACTGGCGGAACGGGCAGTGAGGACCTTTAAGGAGCGCTTCTCAGCTACAAAGATGCATAGGGAGGATTTAGATCTGACACTGCAACGTTTCTTGATTTCCTACAGAAACACACCCCACAAGTCAACAGGCCGCTCACCAGCTGAGTTGTTGCTGGGTCGAAGAATTAGAACAAAGTTGGACCTCTTGAAACCAGATATAAACCACTACATGGACAAAGCTTTAACTCAGCAAAAAGTATATCATGATACTAAGGCCAAATTTTCATCCTTCTCAATAGGAGATTTAGTTTGGGTTGAGCGACCAGAAGGAAAAGGATACGAAAGAGGTTTTGTTATGAGGAAAACGGGACCACTATCGTACATTGTGAATGTTAATGGAATTGAACGCAGGAAGCATGCTGACCAGCTAAGGAAGAGAATGGCAGAATCTGATGTAGAGAGTGAGGAAGCAGAGGTCACACACCCCAAAACTGCAGCAGAACCGGAACCGGAGTCCCAAAATCTGGAGCAGCTCCTGCACCCACACACTCCTCAACATGTCTATCATCCAAGGAGGCAAAACCTGGACCCTGTTTCCCAACCCCCACCCTCTATGCAGGATCTGTCAGTCAGACAACAAGGCAATTATCAGCCAAACGCAATACACCAACCACAACAAGATCAGTTAGAGGCAGATGAAAGGCCAGAACCTGAGAGTGTCTCAGATCAAACAGTGAAAGAGCCTGGGAAGGAGCTACCCAAGTGTTGGCCTCAAGGTCCTCAGCATAGCCTGGAAGGGGAGGCAAGTAATCAGGTGGATCAAAGTTCTAACAACGTACCACCAGCAAGTATCTCAGAACAGCGTCCACAAAGAACCAGAAGACCTCCATCTCGACCATATGACAAGTACCTGTGGGATCCTAAAGCAAAATAGAAGGGAGAGGCAGGATGTAGGGAAATGACTATACTAGTTTAATAACTTAACCATGTAGGGTGTGTGTGCTGTGATTAGAATGATTCATTTATCGGTCTGATGTGAGATGGTTTCCTTACACCCTCCTCCTCCCTCCTCTCCCTCTCCTCCCCTCTCTCCCTCCCTCCTCCTCCTCTCCCCTCCTCCTCTCTCCCCCTCCTCTCTCCTCCCTCCTCCTCTCTCCCTCTCCTCCTCCTCCCTCCTCCTCTCTCCCCCTCCTCCTCTCTCCCCCTCCTCTCTCCCCCTCCTCCCCCTCCCTCCTTACTATGCTGCCATGTTCTGTTTCAGGCTTTAGCTTCACAAGGAATGCTGCAACAGGCAAAGCTGCAAGTCTCCTTGTCCAACCCCCCAGCTGTGTATGTGTGGGGTGGAGGATGGGAGGGAGGAGGGTCTGAGCTTGGAGAGAGAGAGAGAGAGAGAGAGAGAGAGAGAGAGAGAGAGAGAGAGAGAGAGAGAGAGAGAGAGAGAGAGAGAGAGAGAGAGAGAGAGAGAGAGAGAGAGAGAGAGAGAGAGAGAGAGAGAGAGAGAGAGAGAGAGAGAGAGAGAGAGAGAGAGAGAGAGAGAGAGAGAGAGGGGAGAGAGAGAGAGAGAGGAGAGAGAGAGAGAGAGGAGAGGAGAGGGGAGAGGAGGGAGAGAGAGAGAGAGAGAGGAGAGAGAGAGAGGAGAGAGAGAGGAGAGAGAGAGAGAGAGGAGAGAGAGAGGAGAGAGAGAGAGAGAGAGAGAGAGAGGAGAGAGAGAGAGAGGAGAGAGAGAGAGGAGAGAGAGAGAGAGAGAGGAGAGAGAGGAGAGAGAGAGAGGAGAGAGAGAGAGGAGAGAGAGAGAGAGAGAGAGAGAGAGGAGAGAGAGGAGAGAGAGAGAGGAGAGAGAGAGAGGAGAGAGAGAGGAGAGAGAGAGAGAGGAGAGAGAGAGAGGAGAGAGAGAGGAGAGGGAGAGAGGAGAGAGAGAGAATGTTTTAGAGAATAAAGGAGAGAGAGAGAGAGGAGAGGGAGAGAGGAGAGAGAGAGAATGTTTTAGAGAATAAAGACTTGGCTTAAAACATGTTGATGGGCCATATTGACAGGGTTCTCAAGTGTGTGGCTAACAGTGAGAGGGACACCACCCCCATCGTCGGAGGCCACACCCCTCAGCTAGGTCTGAAGAGCACCATGCTTGCATTCCAGGCAAGTGTCTGCGGCATGTATGGACAACGGTAAGTGGGCGGAGGTTGCATCTCCCTGGCAACTGGCCGGGCCTTGTTCCTCTGAGTTATCAGCACTGCTGATGTGTAGGCCATAGCTATGTACCAGCTAATGTGTAGGCCATAGCTATGTATAGTACCAGCCATAGCATAACTTTGGATGGGCGTTTGGTTTGATAAAAGGCAATATTATTTTCCCTCTCCAATTATATGTACATGTACCTGTGTGAACTGAGAGTACTGCTGTATGAATTATACAAGCACACACCACCTGACTTCTCACACCAACACACATACCACACACAACACACACACACACACACACACACAATCCTCTTAGGTGGCTGTCGTTACTGTACTCTGAGTTGCAATGTCACATGATGTCATGTGATCCACTCTGTAGTGACCAGCAGGAAGCCTTCTGTCTGTGTCTCAGTGTGATAGCCAGACATCTGGCTGACAATGTTAGTGTCTGCCACACATGTGTGTACGTGTATTGGGCAGTGTACCATGTAGGTGGTGGGGGAGGGGGAAGGGTTTCTAGGGTTGTGGGTAATGGTGTTAATGTGGTACAATGTATACTAATTTGTGGTCTGTGGTCTTTCATCCTTCCCAAGTGGTTAAGCCATGTGCTCCAAGCCCTTGTGTGCTCTCTCTTCTCCCCTAGGGTCACTACGAGGAGGGTGTGGCTCTGCTTGGTGCTGCAAAACACCACTTCAGTGCCACCTCCCACCTGCCCTATAAGGTACTTCTCATGTCACCGCCCCCTCCCCGCCCCCCAGTATGTCCTATGACAAAGCATTCATACAATAAGTGTACATCATTGAGAGGTGAGGGTTTTGTTTTTGTTACCACTGACAACTCGTGAGTCTGCAGTTGTAGTTGATTTTTTTAAGACCACAGAATGGGATGAATAGATGGAGCACCTTTGCCTCACATGCATCTATTTATTTATTTAGGGGAAGAGCTAAGGTGGGGGGTGGGGAGGGTGCAGGTGGCTGGTAGAGGTGGTATAATTCATTCGCAGTCTTTGCGTAGCTGCATTCTAATTAACGCCTCCTTGCAATTCCAGCTTGTCTGTTGCTGCCTTGAAGAGCTGGGTCTGGCCAGGGCGTTGAGAGTGAGGGACATGGCTGGGGCCAGGAGGCACGGGGAAAACATGGCTGTCTACCACCACCACAGGGCCATGTATGCCTCTGCGCTCATCGCCATGGTTGAAGGCAACTACCACACCGCCATTGTGGAGATCCAGCGTGTCCTTGATGCCCAGAGAAGGTGTGTGTGTGGGTGTATGTGTGCATGTGTATGTATGTGCGTGTATTAAGTGCATAAGAGTCTATGCTGTGTACATGTTATGTGTGTGCTTGCGTCTGTGTGTGCTTGCATCTGTGTGTGCTTGCATCTGTGTGTGTGTGTTTGTGTGTGTGCAACATACCACCATAATCTGGTGATGATGTGGTAATCATTTATGTGTGCCTCTACTCTACTCCCCCCCTCCCCTCCCCCCATCCCCTCCCCCCATCCCCTCCCCCCCCTCTCTATACTAACAGCTCTTCACAGCACACTGACTTTTGCCTGCAGTTAGAAGCCAGGTATGTGAACGTATGGCTGTAGGGGCTGATGGCCAGCAATGTGTGTGTGTGTGTGTGTGTGTGTGTGTGTGTGTGTGTGTGTGTGTGTGTGTGTGTGTGTGTGTGTGTGTTTGTTGTGTGGTAATGTTGCATTGCATATGCAGGTTGTATCATGCCTACATGTACATCACTTGAGGGGTTCTGCTGAACTCTGAGAAAAAAAACGTTACAGATTATATGAATAGATAACTCAATTCAGTAGTACTGCATTGGGGCAGAATTATGGCCTTCTTAGATGAAATAATATTACGTGTATCTATTTCAAACAGGATCTATTTTTGAAAGGGCTGGTTGCATAAATCAATTGCCTCTGCAATTGAAAGTAAACATACTTTGTTTTTTACCCTCCGTCCATTACTATACAAAGCATTGAAAGAAGCATGTCATTTCCTCATAACACACCTGTTCCCTGGGCCCTGCCACATACATGTAACTTGGTTCCTCCTGCCATCATGACTATCATGGTGCTTCCTGACACATGACTATCATGGTACTTCCTGTCACATGACTATCAATGCTTCCTGTCACATGACTATCATGGTACTTCCTGTCACATGACTACCTTGATGCTTCCTGTCACATGACTATCATATGATCCATCACAGTACTGCTTGTGCATTATAAGAACCAGATATTACAGAGGTGTGGAGATTATGTTGGAGTGAGGGGGGGGGGGGGGGGGGGGGGGGAGTAACCAGGTGTGCATGTAACACAAATGTATGTTTAAACATGAGGTAATGGACACCACCCACTATTTAGACTTCACCCACAGCCCTAGCACACATGGCAGCACACATGAACGTAGATCAGAAGTTTTTCAGAACGTATTAATGACGTGTGGCATCAATTCCCCATGTCCCATGTCGTGTATGCAACGTGCTATTTGTATAAAACTTCAAATGATAAGATATTAGTGTACATGTCACAGGAAAAAGTTATTAACGTCCAGCCTGGATTTTTTTGGTTGGTTTTTAACAAAAACCCATCATAATAGCGTAAAAACCATCCTGGGATTGAAAGTCCAGGGTGGGAGTAGTGTACAATCCATGTTGTTCTACCCTGGTTTTTTGTCGACCCATGTTGAAGATGAATATAATTATTACCTCAACATGGTTTTTGTTCGACAGAACCAGGGTAGAACCATATCTATTCCCACCCTGGATGCTCAATCCCAGGATGGTTTTTACGCTATTTGCTCCATTCCAGGATGGGTTTTGTTAAAAATCAGCCTAAAAATCCAGGTTGGACGTTTATAACTTTTCCCTGTGTGTTATGTGTTACATGAGCAGGTTTTGTGCAATTTTTTTTCTGGTTTTACTTTTTAATAACCTGTTGGCCCCTGGGGCTTACAGTGCTCCCCCATACCTCCTAGCTGGGCTGGATCTCCCACACCCTCCCACCCCCACGGATCTTTCTACATTATTATTCATTTTTTTGGCCTGACTGGTTCTCTTACCAATGTTATGGCCCTGCACTTTCCACACCTTTCCCACCCCCACTGCTACACCCTCCTCCCATCTGGTCCCCATGCAGATGTCACTTCACACACACACACACACACACACACACACACACACACACACACACACACACACACACACACCTTTCCCTCCTCAACTGCTACACCCTGCCCTGGTCCTTACCTGCCATCTAGCTATGCCCTGGTCCTTACCTGCCATCTAGCTATGCCCTGGTCCTTACCTGCCATCTAGCTATGCCCTGGTCCTTACCTGCCATCTAGCTATGCCCTGGTCCTTACCTGCCATCTAGCTATGCCCTGGTCCTTACCTGCCATCTCGCTATGCCCTGGTCCTTACCTGCCATCTAGCTATGCCCTGGTCCTTACCTGCCATCTAGCTATGCCCTGGTCCTTACCTGCCATCTTCCTCATCATAGCTATACCCTGACCGGCTGGTCCACTACGAACACTTAGTGGACTTCTACTCTCCTTTGAAGCTGAAGGGTCTCTACAAGAAGGCTGTTATGTTAGCTCTGAAGGTAAGTGCTGTGTCTGCTAGCATAGTTCTGTGCTGTAGGTAGAAAATGATAAAGCTGAAGAGAGGGATGTGCAGAGAGATGAGCATGGAAGGTGTACAGAGACGGTGGAGCAGGTGGGGTGTGTAGGGAAATAACCAGCTCTAGGAGGGAGAGATACAGCGATGAATGCAAGTGTTTTTGATAGGGAGAGAGGTATTGTAATGAGAACAATGGCTGTGTGTTTGGATAGGGAGAGGGGTATCTTTCAATGGTGAGAGCAATGGCTGTGTGTTTGGATATGGAGAGGGGTATCTTTCAATGGTGAGAGCAATGGCTGTGTGTTTGGATAGGGAGAGGGGTATCTTTCAATGGTGAGAGCAATGGCCGTGTGTTTGGATAGGGAGAGGGGTATCTTTCAATGGTGAGAGCAATGACTGTGTGTTTGGATAGGGAGAGGGGTATCTTTCAATGGTGAGAGCAATGGCTGTGTGTTTGGATAGGGAGAGGGTATCTTTCAATGGTGAGAGCAATGGCCGTGTGTTTGGATAGGGAGAGGGGTATCTTTCAATGGTGAGAGCAATGGCCGTGTGTTTGGATAGGGAGAGGGGTATCTTTCAATGGTGAGAGCAATGGCCGTGTGTTTGGATAGGGAGAGGGGTATCTTTCAATGGTGAGAGCAATGGCCGTGTGTTTGGATAGGGAGAGGGGTATCTTTCAATGGTGAGAGCAATGGCCGTGTGTTTGGATAGGGAGAGGGGTATCTTTCAATGGTGAGAGCAATGGCCGTGTGTTTGGATAGGGAGAGGGGTATCTTTCAATGGTGAGAGCAATGGCCGTGTGTTTGGATAGGGAGAGGGGTATCTTTCAATGGTGAGAGCAATGGCCGTGTGTTTGGATAGGGAGAGGGGTATCTTTCAATGGTGAGAGCAATGGCTGTGTGTTTGGATAGGGAGAGGGGTATCTTTCAATGGTGAGAGCAATGGCCGTGTGTTTGGATAGGGAGAGGGGTATCTTTCAATGGTGAGAGCAATGGCCGTGTGTTTGGATAGGGAGAGGGGTATCTTTCAATGGTGAGAGCAATGGCTGTGTGTTTGGATAGGGAGAGGGGTATCTTTCAATGGTGAGAGCAATGGCCGTGTGTTTGGATAGGGAGAGGGGTATCTTTCAATGGTGAGAGCAATGGCCGTGTGTTTGGATAGGGAGAGGGGTATCTTTCAATGGTGAGAGCAATGGCCGTGTGTTTGGATAGGGAGAAGGGTATCTTTCAATGGTGAGAGCAATGGCTGTGTGTTTGGATAGGGAGAAGGGTATCTTTCAATGGTGAGAGCAATGGCTGTGTGTTTGGATAGGGAGAGGGGTATCTTTCAATGGTGAGAGCAATGGCTGTGTGTTTGGATAGGGAGAGGGGTATCTTTCAATGGTGAGAGCAATGGCCGTGTGTTTGGATAGGGAGAGGGGTATCTTTCAATGGTGAGAGCAATGGCCGTGTGTTTGGATAGGGAGAGGGGTATCTTTCAATGGTGAGAGCAATGGCTGTGTGTTCCCCATAGGAAGCTGCTAAGCGCTGCAAGGTTGAGTTCCAAACCAATGGTGATGAAAAACCTAAATGGGTGATCATTGGTTGTGGCCTTGAAGC
Source organism: Eunapius fragilis (assembly GCA_963681505.1). NCBI lineage: Eukaryota > Metazoa > Porifera > Demospongiae > Spongillida > Spongillidae > Eunapius > Eunapius fragilis. Next base: position 4,311,782 of record OY811979.1, on the reverse strand, counting down.
GACACCATCTGGTGGAAGTGGTAGTATGACACCTGACCAAGCACAACAGCAGGACCTTGAAGAAAAGGCAGAAGGTGGGTGTGGTTTATGGTGTGGATGAGTATGGCATGGGGTATGTGGCTTGGGGGTGTATTAACATATGGGATTGAGGTACCTTCTAGCGCATATTACAAATATTTTGGAAAGAGAGTTTTGATGCATGCAATTACATAATTATAAATTCAGGACCCTGTAACACCATGATGGACAGACAAATTTCCAGTGCACAAAAAAGAAGTTGTAAAGGACATAGGTATCTCTTTGAATATGAAATAATTTGAAAACTTGAAAAAATATGCACTAGGTCCCTTTTCGCTGCCTGGATCCCATACATATATAATAGTGTGCAGTCATGTGTAATAAATGTGTGTAGTGTGCATTCTTCAGAACACAATTGTTCTTTTTATGGGACCAGCTACGTATACAGGTGTGTGCATGTGTGTGTGTGTGTGTGTGTTATCATTGTGTTTACAGAAAACACTCCTGATGATGCTGCTGACAATGGTAATGAGTCTCAGGACAAACTGTCATCTGTTGAGAAAGGCAAGCAGTTGGCAGAGGGCTCACGAAAAAGGCGGGTCAAGGGTAGGAACAGAGGGGCCATCCTCCTTACTTCAGGAGAGCAGCAGCTGCTGGAGTGGGCTCTGAGGAGCTCAGGTCTGAGAGCATCCAGTTGCTAAGGCCAGAGCCAGGACCCTCCTCTGTTGGTGAATCTAATCCTGGTGAGCCTTAGTGTCTTCTAGGGGAGGTGGCCTGATGCTATTTCTGCCCACAATAATTGTAGGGTTCATTGTGGTAATTGGTTTGCTTCTTGTTCCCAGGCATGAGGTTTTCCCAGGCATATCATATCACCCTTAAACCTTGAAGTGTTTCCCCTTAAACCTTGAGGTGTTGTTGAATGTAATGGATAACTCCAGTAGCACAGCTTGTTTTAAGCATATCAAAAGGATTAAGCTTTACATTTCTCTGCCCAATCCAAGGAGGACTTATACTATGTGCCAGTATCGTTTAATGTAACAATGTAACTTGGTCCCGTGGTCCCATAAACGTCCAAATGGCAAAGACTTTTTTTTTTTTTTTGCTGTACACCAGGTGTGTAAAATTTTACCCACACACACACCACCACCACCACCACCTCCCGGGATGACATTCATGACAACAGGCATTAACCCTTTCGTTTGTACTTGTGTTCACTACTTTTGTACATTATTAGTGAGGACTTTGATGTATCACTCACCTATACCCTCACCTGCACTCCTCCCCACATAACTCCCTTCCCTCCTCACACTCCCAAGAACCTCGTGTTGTGCAGCAAACAGGATCATCAAGCGATGGGGACAAGGAAGAGGAAGCTGTTGAGCGTAGTGAGGAGGCGGGGCCACCAAAGAAGCGAATGAAGCCACACCCAGTGGAGTTCAAGAAGAAAAATACATGTAAGCTACAGAAGTCCAAGGGTAATAGGTATGCAAGGTTATGCAAGAAAGGGGAAGTCCAGGTGTCCATTTATGGCTATACCAATAACATAAGTAAGCTATGAAAGTCCAAGGGTGTGCAAAAAGGGAGGTTTGGTGTGTGCAAGAGTTGCGAAGGGGGAAGGATAGGCATTTTCATTTATGACAATATCAATAACTTAACCCTGTATTTCTGTCCTTGATATGTTGTAGATCGGTTTGCTCAAGTGATGGAGGGAAAACTGCAGCTGTCTGGTAAGTAGTGCAGCAATCTCTCCCACCTTCCTACCCCCTCCCACCACTCACCCCTGGTCAAAACTTGTTTATTTTATTAATAGTGTTAAAGTGATTGAGATACGCGGTCATATCTTGATCAAATAGCTTCACTTTGACGCTCTGATTTGGGACCAGAGAAAAAGAATTAGAACTTGGCAAAAATTTCAGGCCAAGCTCTAAAGGACTCTACAACGAGAGCATGCACCAGCAAATGAATTTATTTTCTGTACACCGTGGTAGACAAATGTACCCTGGGAGGATGCCCAGTACATTAGACATTAGGTTTTAGGTACACATTCAGATACACACCCTTTGACTGAGACGTCCGGTTCTCACTGGGTCTACAACCAAATGCTAAGCAGGCTGCAAGCTTTCATCCTAAGGGGTGCACTGCGCAATTATTCCGTCCTTGCTAGGGGGCCAGTGCATTTGGCAGTAACATTTAGACCTTGCCTTTGTTGCCATGGAACCATCCCAAGTACACATGTGCCAAGCATACATGTACCATCTTGTCGCCATGGAACCATCCCAAGCACATACCATCTTCAACGGATTGCTACAAATGTAACAATTGCATAATTAGATCAGCTGTTAAGACCAACGCCAAACCTTGGGGCGTAAACTGTTTTAGAAAGTGTGTTCATAAAATGTTATACTAACTGTTATGTCTTCATCACTCATATCACTGTCCCCATTACTCGTATCACTGCCCCCATCACTCCACATCACTGTCCCCATCTCTCCACATATCACTGTCCCCATCACTCCACATCACTGTCCCCATCACTCATATCACTGTCCCCATCACTCATATCACTGTCCCCATCACTCCACATCACTGTCCCCATCACTCATATCACTGTCCCCATCACTCCACATCACTGCCCCCATCACTCCACATCACTGTCCCCATCACTCATATCACTGTCCCCATCACTCCACATATCACTGTCCCCATCACTCCACATCACTGTCCCCATCACTCATATCACTGTCCCCATCACTCCACATATCACTGTCCCCATCACTCCACATCACTGTCCCCATCACTCATATCACTGTCCCCATCACTCCACATATCACTGTCCCCATCACTCCACATCACTGTCCCCATCACTCATATCACTGTCCCCATCACTCCACATCACTGCCCCCATCACTCCACATCACTGTCCCCATCACTCCACATATCACTGTCCCCATCACTCATATCACTGTCCCCATCACTCCACATCACTGTCCCCATCACTCCACATCACTGTCCCCATCACTCCACATCACTGTCCCCATCACTCCACATCACTGTCCCCATCACTCATATCACTGTCCCCATCACTCCACATCACTGTCCCCATCACTCCACATATCACTGTCCCCATCACTCCACATCACTGTCCCCATCACTCCACATCACTGTCCCCATCACTCATATCACTGTCCCCATCACTCATATCACTGTCCCCATCACTCCACATATCACTGTCCCCATCACTCCACATCACTGTCCCCATCACTCCACATCACTGTCCCCATCACTCATATCACTGCCCCTTCACTCCACATATCACTGTCCCCATCACTCATATCACTGTCCCCATCACTCATATCACTGTCCCCATCACTCATATCACTGCCCCCATCACTCCACATCACTGCCCCCATCACTCCACATATCACTGTTCCCATCACTCCACATCACTGTCCCCATCACTCCACATATCACTGTCCCCTTCACTCATATCACTGCCCCCATCACTCCACATCACTGCCCCCTTCACTCCACATATCACTGTTCCCATCACTCCACATATCACTGTCCCCATCACTCATATCACTGCCCACATCACTCCACATCACTGTCCCCATCACTCCACATATCACTGTCCCCATCACTCATATCACTGCCCCCTTCACTCCACATATCACTGCCCCCATCACTCATATCACTGTCCCCATCACTCATATCACTGTCCCCATCACTCCACATATCACTGTCCCCATCACTCCACATATCACTGTCCCCATCACTCATATCACTGTCCCCATCACTCATATCACTGTCCCCATCACTCCACATATCACTGTCCCCATCACTCATATCACTGTCCCCATCACTCTACATATCACTGTCCCCATCACTCATATCACTGCCCCCTTCACTCCACATATCACTGCCCCCATCACTCATATCACTGCCCACATCACTCATATTACTGCCCACATCACTCCACATATCACTGTCCCCATCACTCATATCATTGCCCCCATCACTCCACATATCACTGCCCCCTTCACTCCACATATCACTGTCCCCATCACTCGTATCACTGCCCCCATCACTCCACATCACTGCCCCCTTCGCTCCACATATCACTGTCCCCATCACTCCACATATCACTGTCCCCTTCACTCCACATATCACTGTCCCCATCACTCATATCACTGCCCCCATCACTCCACATATCACTGTCTCCATTTTGACTTGGTTTCTTACTCTCCATCTCTTTGCTAGAACTGTGCATCGGATGTGGATGTACCGAACTTGAAACTGAACATCCACTGTTCCATGGAGGATTGTGTGGTCACTGCAAGGTGTGTGTATTTATGGGTGTGGTAGTCCTGTCGTCTTGGTAACGTGGCTTATGATGCTATATTCCTTTACTTTGCAGGAATCCTTCATGGAGTGTGCATACCTCTTTGATGATGACGGCTCTCAGGTATTCACACACACACACACACACACACACACACACACACACACACACACACACACACACACACACACACCGCTGCCATTATGAGACAGTAATGCACTACATGCATTACTTTGTTAACACTGTCCCTATGTATGCACAGCAGCCTACATAGGGACAGTCCAAAGTTGCCATGGTTATGACCATGACAACAGTGGACTACCTTACGATGCTCAGGAAGGTTGTAATGGTACCTCTCCTGAGCACAGCTGTGTGTTGGCTGGAGAGAGAAGAGATAGTTATGATGGTTTAACAGTTGATTAGAGGTGTAACTGTTGATTGGAGGGTCATGATGGTGTAACTGTTGATTGGAGAGGGTCATGATGGTGTAACTGTTGATTGGAGGGTCATGATGGTGTAACTGTTGATTGGAGGGGTCATGATGGTGTAACTGTTGATTGGAGAGGGTCATGATGGTGTAACTGTTGATTGGAGGGGTCATGATGGTGTAACTGTTGATTGGAGGGTCATGATGGTGTAACTGTTGATTGGAGGGGTCATGATGGTGTAACTTGATTGGAGGAGGTCATGATGGTGTAACTGTTGATTGGAGGGGGGTCATGATAGTGTAACTTGATTGGAGGGGTCAGACAGGACGTTAGAACTAGCCATTTATGTATGTGTCTTTTGCCTTTCTGCAGATGTATTGCACCATCTGTTCAGGAGGGGATGAGGTGTTCATGTGTGATGCCCAAAACTGCTCAAAGTGAGTCTATTGGATCGGCCATGTGTGTGCTGGATTGTCAGGTCGCACATGCACACACACACACACACACACACACACACACACACACACACACACACACACACACACACACACACACACACACACACACACACAGTCTACTGTGGACCCTGTATTGAAAAACTCTGTGGAATTGAGGAATTAGCCAGGGTAAACCAACGATGGCTGTGTCATTGTACATATGCACAACGTCTAATGCAGCCCATAACATCCACACCTAAATATTTACCGTACACCTCTCCTACACAGGTGACAGCTGCAGAGGAGTGGCTCTGCTACATGTGCTCACCTGATCACTCAAAACTCCACCTTTTGTGCAAGCGAGACGGCTGGATAGCCAGACTGCAAGAACTATTCATGAATGACCACGAGCAGGAATACGTGAGTTCTTTTCCATTTTGGTTAACTAACTACCTATCTGTTAAGGGAAACTAACAAACCTGAAATCTGTTACATGTATCTGTCAACTGGTGGATTTACATCAATTTATCAACATTGGCATTGTGTGCATTCTTGTTTCAAACCAATTCTATTTTAGTTGCCATTTTGTATATTCTGAGGACGATTAGATCTACGCTCCATTTTTATGCATCATCGCACACAACGCGCGCACACGCACACACACACACCACACAAGGTTAAGCATTTCTGAAACATTTGGTTTGAGACTTTTTGTTCAGCCACTTCTATGATCAATGCCAAGTGTGGTAGCAATCTCCTAGAGTTAGGTAGTATGGCAGCTGTCCCCTACCTTACCATGTCAATGCTCATCTAAGGCTTCATGCCTTCCCCAGTTATGTTTGTTGAGACATTGAAGCAGTAGATAGGTAAAATATTTAGATAAGGAAATTGTAATAAGACTTTAGATACTTATACATGTATATGCAGCTTAATGTCTTGAAAGTACATGTAGTGTAGAGTTGTGTGTTTGTGTATGAGAAAGAGGAGTGTTGATGAAATATTGTGACCTCCAACCCCCTATCTTTAAACGGTCTTAGAATGATGTTTATGTAATACAAATTTGTATTACATAACATTTATAAAACATCATTCAAAGACCGTTTAAAGATAGGGGGTTGGAGGCATAGGTGCCTAGTTATAATGCGTGTCACTATTTTGATGGCTTTAGCTGCGCATTCCCTTCCCCCCCCCCCATCCGTCACTCATTGCACCACATGCAAGCCAATCACAGTCGTCCTTGTGTGCACTGAACATTGTACGTAGGAAGCTAGCACTAAAGAAATTCATTGTTTGTACACGGAGGCATTGTGGATAATTATTGCCTTTATAAGGATTCTTAAGAGTCCTCTACATTTGTACTTCAGCGCAATGCAGTTCGATAACACCTTGGCATTCCATCTAGCAATCTTGAACATAGGACACCAAGACAAGGTACTTCATATTGCTTCAAGAAAAAATGAGAAAAAAGTGTTCTTTTTAAATTGGTAGTAAAATCTAGGCTTCAAATTGATATTGGCACTTAGTTTTCTGTTCCTACGCTGAATTTGAAAGATAGGAAGGTAGCTATAGATGCCAGCTGCGCATGTAAATAAAAAGGTCACAAAGGCTCTTACGCAGAAAAAGATAATAGTCATTGTTTACATAAGTGGTTAGAATTGTGGTCAACTCATAACGCATGAAATCATTGAAGTCAAGAGTTAATAATCTACATTCTTACATATGTTAGTATGTTTAGTTCATGGATATATTTTGTTTCTGAACTCAGACACATGTGTGATGAAATGGTTAAGATTGACCCCATACTGATGTATGGTTAATGTATACATCATCACACTGGCTGATACCCCCCCCCCTCCCCCTTCAGTGTGACATAATTTATGAACAGCCCCTTGCTATGAAAAGGGTTGTCAGTACCTGTTCTTTTTGGCAACTCAAATGCCAGTCACGTTGTTACTACTACTGATACCAAAATACTTGCTTAGTTGTACGCTCATACGTGCCCATACATGCATATGCACACTTGTGGTCTCCAAGTCATGACTTGGCTCACACCTAACTTTTGCACTCTCAAAGGAACCACCTTACCACCATTTGTGGCAGCTGTGTTATCTTCCCTCAAGCTGTCTGGCATCTAAGAGTATATGTCATCAAAGGCTTGCATGGAGGAGGGGGAAATCTCACCTGCTGGGTGCTAACCTTAATGTGATCATCTCACCTGCTGGGTGCTAACCTTAATGTGATCATCTCACCTGCTGGGTGCTAACCTTAATGTGATCATCTCACCTGCTGGGTGCTAACCTTAATGTGATCATCTCACCTGCTGGGGGCTAACCTTAATGTGATCATCTCACCTGCTGGGTGCTAACTTTAATGTGATCATCTCACCTGCTGGGGGCTAACCTTAATGTGATCATCTCACCTGCTGGGGGCTAACCTTAATGTGATCATCTCACCTGCTGGGTGCTAACTTTAATGTGATCATCTCACCTGCTGGAGGCTAACCTTAATGTGATCATCTCACCTGCTGGGTGCTAACCTTAATGTGATCATCTCACCTGCTGGGTGCTAACCTTAATGTGATCATCTCACCTGCTGGGTGCTAACCTTAATGTGATCATCTCACCTGCTGGGTGCTAACCTTAATGCGATCATCTCACACGCTGGGTGCTAACCTTAATGTGATCATCTCACCTGCTGGGTGCTAACCTTAATGTGATCATCTCACCTGCTGGGTGCTAACCTTAATGTGATCATCTCACCTGCTGGGTGCTAACCATAATGTGATCATCTCACCTGCTGGGTGCTAACCTTAATGTGATCATCTCACCTGCTGGGGGCTAACCTTAATGTGATCATCTCACCTGCTGGGTGCTAACTTTAATGTGATCATCTCACCTGCTGGGGGCTAACCTTAATGTGATCATCTCACCTGCTGGAGGCTAACCTTAATGTGATCATCTCACCTGCTGGGTGCTAACCTTAATGTGATCATCTCACCTGCTGGGTGCTAACCTTAATGTGATCATCTCACCTGCTGGGTGCTAACCTTAATGTGATCATCTCACCTGCTGGGTGCTAACCTTAATGTGATCATCTCACCTGCTGGGTGCTAACCTTAATGTGATCATCTCACCTGCTGGGGGCTAACCTTAATGTGATCATCTCACCTGCTGGGGGCTAACCTTAATGTGATCATCTCACCTGCTGGGTGCTAACCTTAATGTGATCATCTCACACGCTGGGTGCTAACCTTAATGTGATCATCTCACCTGCTGGGTGCTAACCTTAATGTGATCATCTCACACGCTGGGTGCTAACCTTAATGTGATCATCTCACCTGCTGGGTGCTAACCTTAATGTGATCATCTCACCTGCTGGGTGCTAACCTTAATGTGATCATCTCACCTGCTGGAGGCTAACCTTAATGTGATCATCTCACCTGCTGGGTGCTAACCTTAATGTGATCATCTCACCTGCTGGGTGCTAACCTTAATGTGATCATCTCACCTGCTGGGTGCTAACCTTAATGTGATCATCTCACCTGATGGGTGCTAACCTTAATGTGATCATCTCACCTGCTGGGTGCTAACTTTAATGTGATCATCTCACCTGCTGGGGGCTAACCTTAATGTGATCATCTCACCTGCTGGAGGCTAACCTTAATGTGATCATCTCACACGCTGGGTGCTAACCTTAATGTGATCATCTCACACGCTGGGTGCTAACCTTAATGTGATCATCTCACCTGCTGGGTGCTAACCTTAATGTGATCATCTCACACGCTGGGTGCTAACCTTAATGTGATCATCTCACCTGCTGGAGGCTAACCTTAATGTGATCATCTCACCTGCTGGAGGCTAACCTTAATGTGATCATCTCACCTGCTGGGGGCTAACCTTAATGTGATCATCTCACCTGCTGGGGGCTAACCTTAATGTGATCATCTCACCTGCTGGGGGCTAACCTTAATGTGATCATCTCACCTGCTGGAGGCTAACCTTAATGTGATCATCTCACACGCTGGGTGCTAACCTTAATGTGATCATCTCACACGCTGGGTGCTAACCTTAATGTGATCATCTCACCTGCTGGGTGCTAACCTTAATGTGATCATCTCACACGCTGGGTGCTAACCTTAATGTGATCATCTCACCTGCTGGAGGCTAACCTTAATGTGATCATCTCACCTGCTGGAGGCTAACCTTAATGTGATCATCTCACCTGCTGGGGGCTAACCTTAATGTGATCATCTCACCTGCTGGGGGCTAACCTTAATGTGATCATCTCACCTGCTGGGGGCTAACCTTAATGTGATCATCTCACCTGCTGGGTGCTAACCTTAATGTGATCATCTCACCTGCTGGGTGCTAACCTTAATGTGATCATCTCACCTGCTGGGGGCTAACCTTAATGTGATCATCTCACCTGCTGGGTGCTAACCTTAATGTGATCATCTCACTGCTGGGGGCTAACCTTAATGTGATCATCTCACCTGCTGGAGGCTAACCTTAATGTGATCATCTCACCTGCTGGGGGCTAACCTTAATGTGATCATCTCACCTGCTGGGTGCTAACCTTAATGTGATCATCTCACCTGCTGGGTGCTAACCTTAATGTGATCATCTCACCTGCTGGGTGCTAACCTTAATGTGATCATCTCACCTGCTGGGTGCTAACCTTAATGTGATCATCTCACCTGCTGGGGGCTAACCTTAATGTGATCATCTCACCTGCTGGGTGCTAACCTTAATGTGATCATCTCACCTGCTGGGTGCTAACCTTAATGTGATCATCTCACCTGCTGGGTGCTAACCTTAATGTGATCATCTCACCTGCTGGGTGCTAACCTTAATGTGATCATCTCACACGCTGGGGGCTAACCTTAATGTGATCATCTCACCTGCTGGGTGCTAACCTTAATGTGATCATCTCACCTGCTGGGGGCTAACCTTAATGTGATCATCTCACCTGCTGGGTGCTAACCTTAATGTGATCATCTCACCTGCTGGGTGCTAACCTTAATGTGATCATCTCACCTGCTGGGTGCTAACCTTAATGTGATCATCTCACCTGCTGGGGGCTAACTTTAATGTGATCATCTCACCTGCTGGGTGCTAACCTTAATGTGATCATCTCACCTGCTGGGTGCTAACCTTAATGTGATCATCTCACCTGCTGGGTGCTAACCTTAATGTGATCATCTCACCTGCTGGGTGCTAACCTTAATGTGATCATCTCACCTGCTGGGTGCTAACCTTAATGTGATCATCTCACCTGCTGGGGGCTAACCTTAATGTGATCATCTCACCTGCTGGGTGCTAACCTTAATGTGATCATCTCACCTGCTGGGGGCTAACCTTAATGTGATCATCTCACCTGCTGGGTGCTAACCTTAATGTGATCATCTCACCTGCTGGGGGCTAACCTTAATGTGATCATCTCACCTGCTGGAGGCTAACCTTAATGTGATCATCTCACCTGCTGGGTGCTAACCTTAATGTGATCATCTCACACGCTGGGTGCTAACCTTAATGTGTTCATCTCACCTGCTGGGAACTAAGGATGGGCCAGTGGCTATGACATTATATCATTGGTATGTGCCCCTCCCCCTCCATCCCTCTCCCTTTCCTGTTCAGGTTTCAAGGGTTCAGCATCATGAAATCACGCATGTTGGTGATGTTTCTCAGATCACAGAGAAGGAGGTAAGTAAGAATCACACATAGCTGACCCATCAGTGCCTTCTGCTGTAACAGTGACATTCCATCATTGAGCATTTATATGCTCAGGTGGTCCCATATGCTCAGGTGGTCCCTGCTGTCTGAGTGCATTGCAATTTCCCATGCCTGTACATTGGAGTGTGATTTGGAGAAAGCGAAAATAATTTGATATATTGTTGTGAACTGTGACCTTGTTTTCATTTTCTGCCGATAGATACAGGCGTGGGGACCCTTTGATCTTGTAATAGGAGGAAGCCTCTGTATTGATCTCTCTATTGTCAACCCAGCAAGGAAAGGCATATATGGTAAGCGAGAGAGGTGGTCTGAAAGGAATGAGATGTGGTTTGAAAGGGTTAAATGAATGAGAGGTGGTCTGAAAGGGTTAAATGAATGAGGAGTGATCTGAAAGGGTTAAATGAATGAAAGGTGTTCTGAAAGGAATGAGATGTGGCTTCCAGAAGAGCCCCCCCCCCCCACGTAACAACATGGTTCCATAATGACATCACAACCTTGTGGTTAACCCTGCCTCTTCCCACCACTTCCACAGAGGGGACTGGTCGCCTGTTCTTTGAGTTCTACAGAGTCCTTAACTACGCCAAACCTTGTGCCCACGAGCAACGTCCATTCTTCTGGCTGTTTGAGAACGTGGTTTCCATGAGAGCGAACAATAAACAAACGATCAGCCGCTTCCTGCAGGTGGGGAAAGCCATGGGCAACATGACCTTGTGAGAGAGGGGGAAGGAGGGGGATTGGGGGGGGGGGGGGTTATATGATGATAATTTGTGTATTGCCCCCCTTCTCTATCAGTGTAACCCTGTGGTTGTGGATGCCAAGGACATCTCTGCTGCACACAGGGCACGCTACTTCTGGGGTAACCTCCCGGGAATGAACAGGTTTGCCCCCCTCTCCCCATTGATTGTGTGTGTGTGTGTGTGTGTTGTTATTTGCAACACATTTCCCTATACGTTATGCACACATGCAAAATGTACACATATGCACACACATAGGCCTGCTGTTCCACTTCCCTGCGATCGGTTGACCTTACAGGAGTGTCTGGAAACTCACTGCTTTAGGACAGCCCAGGTACTAAACCTAGTCAGCATTATAAGTGACTTTATCTGTCTTCTCTTCCTCCCCACTCTCCTCTCTCTCTCTCTCTCTCTCTCTCTCTCTCTCTCTCTCTCTCTCTCTCTCTCTCTCTCTCTCTCTCTCTCTCTCTCTCTCTCTCTCCCTCCACCCAGTTTATCAAGCTTCGTACAATTACCACCAAAATGAATTCCATCAAGCAAACCAAAAAGGCCATATTCCCTGTGAGGGTGGAGGGGGAGGAGCAAGGGGATGTCCTATGGTGCACAGAGATGGAGAGGTGTGTTGTACAGATCATCTTATGGATGGTGGGCCTCCTTATAAGGATGGACCAGGCCAGTAGATTCCTTATACCTGCATAATCTCAGCACTTTGCTATCTTTCCCAGAATGCCAAGTTATCATATTGCATGCACATGATAAAATCATCAATGTTACCTCATGCACAGGGGAAACAGACAACTTCAGGATCTGATAATTTTGTACTCCACATAGTTGCAGCTGGTTTCCTTATAAGTAGAAACATGTTTGCATTGGAGCAATAGCCTTCCAACTACAAATGGACTAATAAGTGATGTCACATCTGGTGTACAAAGTAATCAGATCCGAAGCTATTTTAAGGAAGCCTTGCAAGTTGTAGGATAGCCTGTTGTTATGGTGATGGTTAATAGCTTTGCTATTTGTGTGTGTGTGTGTGTGTGTGTGTGTGTGTGTGTGTGTGTGTGTGTGTACATGTTCAGGTTTGTGCTTCCACATGACCTAATCAAATAGCCGACCACCACCTCATTAGATTAATATGGTGGACCGCATGTGGGGAGGGAGAGGCAGGAAACAAGCCATACCACTGCATAGAACAGACATATTCTCCTGGGTCCACTTGAGACCACACTTTATGCTTGGATTGGCTTGAATTGTTGGAGGTCTTCTTCCCCTGTGACCCGATAAATGAGGTAGCTGGCCAGACCTACCTCATTTATTTATTCATTTTGCACACGTACAGGTCTGGGAAACAATTCTCTCCTTTGGTTTTTAGCAACTTGTGTCTACGTTAACAAATATTTGTGCTGCTTCAGGTTAGAAGGAACAAAACATTTTAGAGAAGCAGTGGATTACATTGTTATAAAGTTTGACCTCACTCATATTCTGCACTCTCTTCCCTCCTCCCTCCTTTCTCTCTCTCTTCCCTCCTTTCTCTCTCACTTCCCGCCCTCCCCTAGGTTATTTGGCTTCCCTGACCACTATACAGACATAGCCAACCTAGGGAGGTGTGGCCGACAGAGGCTCCTTGGCATGGCCTGGAGTGTGCCTGTTATCCGTCACTTGCTCTCTCCTCTCAAAGAATACTTCAAGTCCAGTACCACCATGAAGAGTGGTGGCACTGCTTAGAAGAAGACTATTGGTACTAAAAATAACCGGATTCTTTTTTTTTTGTGTGTGTGTGTGTGTGCTCCTCTATTTATTAGGCACAAGTCACACACACACACACACACACACACACACACACACACACACACACACACACATGATCCATGGTTATCTCTATTTATCCGACTGCACCAATTAATCAAAATTTGATCTCACAGCAAATTAATAATAATATAAATTGTACCAAATGTGATGGATGAAGAACACGTGATAGAGGGGGGGAGGGGGGGGGAATACAAGGTGATGGCTGTGGGTATACACACAATTGCACTGTACTAATACATTTAAAGGCTACTCAGTCAGCAAGGGAAAACCCACGGACTTTGGATGACATACAAGAACACAGTAGCTCTGTGGGGAGGAGGTGAGACAGCTGGGGGCTATCAGTTAATGACCCCCATCAGATTGGGGGGTGGTGGGAACCAATGTGATACAATATGCCCACTGCACACTATTAGACTTGGATATAACACAACACACATATCACCAATTTCTTACGTGTTTTCTGTTGTAAGCCATTGGGCTATTCCATTCAATGGCAGTACAGGGGTGCTGATGGATGAATAGTTATTAACGGTGGTTAGCTTTGATTAGATTTTCGTAATATCCAGGGAAATTTATTAACAGTCCGGGGTGTACATGTATTTGTCATCCGTACCCCTGTACGGTCATTAAATGGAATAGCCCATTGCTCCTACCTCACTGCGGTGGTCCACCGGAGAGACTGATCTGTCCGTCTGATGTCCCGACGTGCCCCCGCGCCTGTACTCATCGTTCCACCCCACAGTCCCGCTCCTTCCTGGGGACCTGGCCCTCAGACTCCCGCTGTTCCCCGAAACGGAAGAGGTCTCGCTGAATTGGCTGACGGGGTTGATCACGCGGCGACAGTGGGTGGTAAGGCAGGTGGGGGGAGGGGGCATCCTGTTGTGAGCGAGGGAGTTGCTGGGGTCGGTGACCTCCGGGTAGCTGCTGTAGTGTTCCGAGCTGGCCGTGGTTAGAATGGAACCGTTGGTGTACTCTGCGCCCCCTGCCACGCTGCAAGGGTTCAGCTGACCCGCGTCGTGATGGGCCTCTAAGGGTTGCTCGATAAGATTAAAAAAGAATTTCAAAAAGGCGAGCTGATCATCATCTTTACATCATGGCATATATTAATAAATCATTACAATAAGTTTATCATACCATAAATTTTATCATTTTAATTGCATTCCCAGGGTCAGAATTTGTGAAACATTTATTTGAACTGCTATAGCATTGTAAAACACATGTTAAAATAACACAGTACGTGTTAAGATTTTGCAAACACTCCTCAGACTCTGTAGAATCATTACAAGGCAGCAGCTCTGTTTGGCATTCTTTCAGTTCAGCACATTCAAACTTTGGTGAACACACGGGCAGAGCAGCTCGAATAGGCCACCGTTGGACACCACTTCATTGTACAGTGGGTGTTCGATTATAAGACCACCCGATTATAAGACCATAAAGTGCCGCTATCGATGAGATTAAGAAACCACAGTTGTTTACAATGTACTGGGATTGTACCGAAAATCCAGTGCACGCGACATAACTTTTTAAATAACTGCATACGCTCGATCGCAAACGTTTGTATCAATCGATCGATACCACCATATTACAAATCTTTCGTTACATTGCTACAAATTACGAGATTGAGGATGGTGCTGTGCATGCATGGTCGCCGGTCGGCCAATCATCAACGCATTGCATGTGCTTATATAGGTCGGTCTCGCTTGAAATAAAGACCTTTGTACGTTCCTACCCTATACATGCATAGAGACCTGATCCCACATTCACCTGCACACGTGATAACATATTCAACCATAAATGAACAAAATGAAACTAGTATAGGGACCAACATATTTATGGGCTGGTCCCCAAACTAGCACAAGACAGCAATACAAAGTTGTTGTGGTATATGTTCAAGAGAGCTACACTTTACCAGCTATGATCAATTTGCTGTGTGCAGACAACCATAACTGTTTGGCAATGGATAACAGCTGTGGATCGTTGAGCTCACCAGCAATGCAGTGTGCCTGACGTGCAGCCATCAACATTTTTTCACTGAATTCTTTGGTGACAGGAGGCTTCTCCAGGCCATTGTCACCTTCATCATCATCATCATCATCATCATCATCATCATCATCATCATCATCACCACCACCACCATCATCAGGCTGTTCAACTGCAGCTTCATCCAAATCACTACAAATTTTGTCAAGGACTTGCAATTCAATAGATGCTGCAACTTCTTGGTCATCCTCAACGTCTATCCATTTCTCCATCAGCGAGGTGTCCCCTTTCCCCACAGCACTGACTGCATCTAAAATTCCAATTGATTGGAGTGTACCAACAGTGCTGTCAGATTGCAAGTCAAGACTCTTCAGTTGATCACACATTTTTGTTACAATACTATCAGTGGTAGCTTTGCGATAGTCACGGTGTTCACTTGCCACAATGGCTTCATCTGTAACAGGAAGGCAATGAGAGTGCACCCAGCAAGAGACAATAACTGATTGGTCCAATTCATCCCATGCCTTTTTCCAGATGATAGCTGTATCAAGCAGATTTGGAGGTAAGCAGTATTCAAGCCCTCGACATCCAGCTACAATGTGGCTAGCCATTAGGTGCAATTCATCATACTTATCAATGCCTGTCAGTAACCTGTCCAGAACACAATACTTGTAAGTACACTTTACAGCTGAAATGATGCCTTGGTCAAGCGGCTGATACATTGAGGTCAAATTAGGTGGGAAAGACTTGACCCTTAGGATCACCAATGTCTTTGCAATGGCCAGAGAACCCATCTAAAAGGAGAGCCACTTTGGAGTCTGTCCATTTTCGAATGCAGGGTAGGAATACATCATTAAACCAGAATTTAAAGCGTTCTCCATCACTCCATGCATTGGGCTGTGAGGTATATGGAAACGGTGGCCTTTGTTTTTTGAAACAGCGGGATTTTTTGATGTACCAATCATCAATGGGGCAACTTTACAAGTACCAGTAGCATTGCAACAAAGCACTAAAGTCACTCGATCCTTAGCAGTCAAAGCTTTTGTCCCTCTTCCTTTTTGCCTCACATCAACGTCTGGTAATACATAACTCCGCTTAGGTAACGCTCGGTAAAAAAGCCCCGTTTCGTCCATGTTAAATATATTCTGTAAAGCATAGCCCCCCTCACTAAGTTGAGAACGCAAAACATCCATCTTCTTTTCAGCATCAATCAGGCAAATATCTCCCGCTTCACCATGGAGGTGAACACATGGTGGGACATTAAATCGCTTACGCCATCGCCTAACCCACCCATCTGACGCTTTGAAGTTATGAACATTTCTTAATCTTGCCTCATGGCGAGCACGAGCTTGCAAAGCAGCTGGTGATACGGGTAAAGGCTTGCGGAGTCCCACTGGTGTTCTCACGCGACAAAACCAATCAAATACAGCCTTGTCAATGTCCGCAAATTTGCCAAATTTCGCTACCTTTGAGGTAAGTTGACGTTTATATAGCGCTGCTCTGCAGCGACTAATGTTTAAAACTTGAGTTTTTGATACGCCCAACTCTGCTGCTACCTCCCTCTGGGTCTTTCCTTTATCAAGCATTTCGATGACATCAAGCTTTTTCTGTACATCTAGCACCCTTCTCCCCTTTCTGGTACCTTTAAGAAATTCATTTCTTTGCTCTTCTACTGGGCTGCCAGCGCTGTTCTTCTTTCTCTTTGCCTTTGCCTTAGGCGCAGAGCCAGGCGTCTCCATACTACACATACTGACAAACCCGCCAAAAAAACGCGAATATTTAGAATCAAATATTCATATCATAATCATTGTGGCCTTAATTGCATTTAGGTAAATTCTAACATCGATAGCGGCACTTTATGGTCTTATAATCGGGTGGTCTTATAATCGAACACCCACTGTATGGATACTGCTCACAATGGCCTCATTGACGTTTGGATCTATCTCTCTGACTTCAGCTGCACTGAATTCTTGCACGTTTTTGCTTCCAGCAACACATGCACAAATGATACATATGGTGCTGTTAGTACGTAGACCCTCACTACAAGTCACACACAAAATAACTGTGCACACACACTCCCACACAAAAAATATCACAGTTCTTGGGGTAAGCAGTATGCAGTGTGTCCCTTCATATGGCTTGCTTGCATTCAGACTTCATACCACTCGGGTATACTTGCTCCTATTAGGTGCACTTGTATGTGTTGGGTCCTCCTGTTCAGTCAAAGAACTTGTGTATGCATGTGAGAGCGTACACGTACATGTATGGATGTGAGTGTACCTGTGGTGCGCATATGTGTGCATGTGTGTATGTGTGTGTGCATGAGTGTATGTGTGTGTATTTGTGTGTGCAAGAATTCATGAGTGTATGCGTGTGTATTTGTGTGTGCAAGCGTGTATGTGTGTGGAGGGGATATTTTCTGCTGGAGGGGGACAGAATCTGCTAGTGTATTGTGTCCTTGGGGGACATGATTTGTAAGCCGGTTATGTGCAGATTCTACTAGCAGATTTTGTCCAGGGGAACAATTTCAGTCCACAATGTTGCTGATAGAATACACAATGAGCCAATAGGTGTAGTGTTCTGACTGAAATTGCATTATGTAGACAATTATGGTTTGATACAAAACACCAATCCAACAGCCACTGGTGCTGCCAAACTACTACAGTGCTACTTGTACAGGCCAAGCTTGTACTCATGTGATTGCAGAACAATCAACGCCATTCCTCCATTCCTTGCCACCACTATCACATACACACCTCTATAGCTCTCACCTCATCCTATACCTTACCATCACTCCATCCCTTATCACATCTCCACCATCACTCCATCCCTTATCACATCTCCACCATCACTCCATCCCTTATCACATCTCCACCATCACTCCATCCCTTATCACATCTCCACCATCACTCCATCCCTTATCACATCTCCACCATCACTCCATCCCTTATCACATCTCCACCATCACTCCATCCCTTATCACATCTCCACCATCACTCCATCCCTTATCACATCTCCACCATCACTCCATCCCTTATCACATCTCCACCATCACTCCATCCCTTATCACATTTCCACCATCACTCCATCCCTTATCACATCTCCACCATCACTCCATCCCTTATCACATCTCCACCATCACTCCATCCCTTATCACATCTCCACCATCACTCCATCCCTTATCACATCTCCACCATCACTCCATCCCTTATCACATCTCCACCATCACTCCATCCCTTATCACATCTCCACCATCACTCCATCCCTTATCACATCTCCACCATCACTCCATCCCTTATCACATTTCCACCATCACTCCATCCCTTATCACATCTCCACCATCACTCCATCCCTTATCACATCTCCACCATCACTCCATCCCTTATCACATCTCCACCATCACTCCATCCCTTATCACATCTCCACCATCACTCCATCCCTTATCACATCTCCATACACTCACTCATGTCCCCATCACATCTCCATCCCTTACTGAGTCTTCCCAATTCTGATTGGGCCAGATAAGGCTTGCCTCAGCCCAGACCCATCAAAATACAGCTTTGATGTGTTGTCCCCGGCAACGTCACATGGCACACTCAGGGTGCATTTTCCTCCTGTAGCAGAGATGGTGGAACTGTGTGTGTGAGGGTGTGTGTATGTGGGTGAGTGTGCAGTAGGGGGGTAAAAATTTCTTGCAATAAGCAAACACCAACTAACCAGGTATCCATGACATCTGAAGGCTTTAAACTGTTTTCCCCCAACTGGCCAGGATCTGTTGTCACGAGGCGTAGGCCGCTCAAATACCAGTCTCCAGGGAAAGAGAAGCCATCTTGCTGCCAGAGAAGCCTCACCACCTGGTCTGGCTGGAGGGATGGTGTTATATGCCTGACTGCATTGGGAACTGTGGGCAACAAAAGGCATATCAGTTTACCAAAGTTAGATGTATGCATGTGTGTACCTGCACAGTTGTTGAAGGGTTGTGGGCAAGCAATAAAGATGGTCAGCTCTGATATGGAGAAGAACTGCACACACACACACACACACACACACACACACACACACACACACACACACACACACACATTTATCGACTAGTTCCCAGTCCTCTCCAGATCCATTATGATCCTCTTATTTACCCTGGCTAGTTCCCAGTCCTTTCAGTATTTATGTAGATATTACCTAGCCCTACTCAATGATAAGGGAGGGGGAGGGGGAGGGGAGGAGACACACTGGAGAATCCTTGTTGTACCTGCAATTCTATTGATCTAATTATCCAGTCAATAGTGTACATAGTTAATTAACCTTATCTCTTGATCTGTGTACATCCCACACAGATACCTGTCTGCACAAACAAACCACATCAAAATGACCTACCAGCTGTGTTGGATCAGATCCATTCCCAGCAGCTGTCCTTGGGCCTGCAAATTCCAAACGAAAGTACCTTGCCTGCGTGAAGTAGAGACATGACGTAGAGATAGGCGCTTACTGCTGCACACTGCTATTCAATACAGCACACTGATGCCATAATAGACCACCCACCCTCCCACAAGAGGGGGAGCATGGCCATTAAAACATCAGCTTTACATATCCCCCCTCCCTTATTTCAAGCATATCCCCCCCGTCCCCCCGCCCCCCTCTTATCTCGAGCATATCCGCCCCCCCCCCCCCCCCCCTATACTATCTCATATGACCAAACAATGGCAGCAGCAGAAAATCCAACCCATCATAGAGCTTTGTTGAAGTAATGAAAAGTAGTTTTTATCATGTCTCTATGGTGAAGTGGGTGTGGTGAGGTTATTATGATGCATGATCAAAAAGTACAGGTTGAATGTAGGGGGGAAGGGGTGGGGTTACAACAGTGTAGGGGAGGTGGTACAGCACTGTCAAAATATAATGTCAGGTACCTCAGCTGTCTTCAATCCAAGAGGAAGAACAATGTTTATCTGGAACCAGACAAATTTCAGGTGCAGAAAGTGAGAGGATACCAGAAAACACACACAGAAACACACACATACACACACCGTTCACACCCACCTCCTCTTCGCTGTTCGCAAGACGGTCAGTACATATCACTCCAGCAACTTCACTCGCCGTAACCTGCACCACGTGATGCATATACTGTATTATATTATTACATCCAAGCGCTCATGCAGCCTTCCACATGGGCTCACTTACATTGCTGTGCACCGCTGTCGTGAAATTAGGACAACGGCTTAACGTGTCGACATAATACACCGCAGGGCTAAGCGAAATGCCGTCTCTGGAGCTTACAACGGCTATCTGAGCGGGCAGAGGTGAACCTCCAGCTACTAAGTTAATGGACGACAAAAGGTAATCCTGGAAGGAAAGGGCGAAAGCGCACCGTCGATAGCTTAATTAAATGGCAGACTAGTGCTCACGTTGCCGAGGTCCACCAAGAAGTATGCCGAGGAGTATTCGAAGCTGAAGGAAAGCGGAGGTGATTGCCAGCTGGTGCCCGGGTTTCCATCGACAGCGGAACCAGCGGAATAATTCAAGCTGTTAGCTAGGCCGCACGTTGAACATCTCTTTGCAACTGAAGGTCATAGGTGCGACATTCCCGTTTCGGTCTTTGCCGCATTCTGCACTTGCACTGACATAACCACTCTTCAGGGAAAGCTTGCACTCAACCTGCTTCGCAGATAGGTCAGGTGCAGCCTGGCATATCTCGCCAAGGGCGCATATCAGGAGCGCAGCCACGGCGTAATAAGTTGGCGCTATCATCATTCTTAACAGTAAACGGCTCCTGGACACGAGAGCCTGCGGTCGCTTGACGCAAAAACAAAATTCCACGTACTCTTTATTAGAACATTAATAATAGTAGGTGGGCTAACAATATGAACACAAAGTTCCCGTGGGTTACCGGCAGTCACGTGCCACAGTTCCTTAACGACAGCAGATGGGGCAGCCGAGGCACGATTGGACAAGCACTATTGATGGAATCAGAACAAACTTAAATAAAATAAAACTACCAGATTGATTTGGCCCACAGAAATCCACTTCTCTTGTGTGTAATATTCCAAACAAGTCTTCATCTCGTTGTATTTAAAATGTGGCACCAGAAGTTGCTTGTAAGACTTCACAAGTTCCATTCCCTGTCAAAAGATACCACCAATGTATGAGAGCAGCCAAAGGAGTGAGACTTCCCCCTCCCCCCCCCCCACCCTGCTCTAGATAGCAACACACATGGGGGCAGGGCCCTTGCATCTTCACACCCCCACCCACCCCTCCTCAACATCTTCACACCCCCACCCACCCCTCCTCAACATCTTCACACCCTCACCCACCCCTCCTCAACATCTTCACACCCCCACCCACCCCTCCTCAACACCTTCACACCCCCACCCACCCCTCCTCAACATCTTCACACACCCCACCCACCCCTCAATGTATGTATCTAATAGGCAGCAAGGCTAAGTTTGGAGGAATTTTCATACCTCCATACCCAGGTAGAGAGTTTGCAAAATCACTGGATTGCATGGCACATTCACATGACTTGTAATTCAACACAGGACATGATGGAAAGGTATAGAATGCAAATGGTCTATGAGCTCTCACAAGGAGAGCTATACCCACTACAAGCAGCAGAAGGTATTTATAACATGTCATGCATAATAAATTAATCTTTTTTTTTTAGACAAGCAAGACCACCAGCCTATCATGATCACTGCAGAGATTAAGAATAAGTGTGCACAAAGTGTCACTTCAACTTCAAGTGATGGTCGCATTTGCAGCAATGTGTCATACAGTGATAATGGGGATGGTAGCAATACTGATTGTAATATAGTGGTGATGAAAGATGTGGTGCCACTGCTGATGCTGACATTATTGTCAGTGATGATACAGATGGTGAAGACAATGAGAATATTAGTAGCTCCAATGAACCTCGTGATGATAATGATTCTGCTGAGAGTTCTGAAGACAATGATAACTCGTTCAAAGACACGACAATACTCATACCAACATACGTGAACACTCCAGACTATGACGATATATGTGTACTGAAGTGGGGAAGGGAACATTACCTCAGATTCTTTCCATCTATGAAAAGGCCTCCCTACAGGTAAGGAGTTAATAAAGATTATTAAAGCAAAATATATATTATCCCAGCTGTTTTAAAAAGTGAAACTCAATGCCCATTTACAAGAGAACTGCTAAGAGAAACTGTGAAGGAATTTGAGGTACAATTTGAGTATAATCTTTTAAATAAATATATATATATCAGTATGGAAATTTTTTTACCTATTCTAGCCTACTATACTAGGAATTATCAGTGGTCATGTAAGATCAAAGTACCTTAAGAACACCAAAACTGTGGAAAAAATTCTAAAACCTAATCCAAATTGGCCATTTCAACATTGTCAAGATATGGTATGTCTACTATACCTATACAATATAATGGTGTCTGCTAGTGTGCCTCACTCTTATGTTAACAGGCATCCTAGAGATCCAACTATACTTAAGTGAGGTAGAGAGTGATGAAAGAGGAAGTGCTTCTGTACTATTTAGTCATATAAGCAAGTTCATCATTTGGCCAGAGGTACTGTACATTTGTAGCAATTTGTGTATACAGTTGGTATTAATGCCTTTCAGGTTGTCACCAATCTTATCATGAAGCGGTTCAGCATTACGCAATCCAAAGCAATTGAACATTTTATGCTCCAGACTCTACCATGAATTTTTATCTATAGCGTCATACAGAGTATGTATGCGTTTTTACACTGCGCCACCTTCTCGTTTTCATATTCATCATTCATAAACACAATACACACAAAATAAGAATAACGTTCTAAGAAACTAAAGCCTATTGGATGATTGTAGGAAGTGATGCCCCATCGTCAAAGACTAGTTCACTCCTCCACTTTACCCTAGATCCCCTTAGACACAATCTTGATGATCGAACCAGGGTAAAGAAAACAAACGCACAAGGTCCAGGATTGAGGGCCTATATAGGCTTTCGAGGTTTTTAGACTCTCCAAGTCAAATGAAGCGTTGTTTGATATAAAAGTCATTGACGCAGACGCACCTTCACACCTGCATCGAACACCCGAACTCAGCGGGGGCTCTAGAAAAGAAAAAGACAGTTGAAGATAGGCGAGGTGCATTTACTCCTTTTGTAACATCCGTTGATGCGCTTCTCCACAGAGAGGCAGAACATTTTTTGAAGCACGTAGCTAGCTACCAGCATCGCCAAATGGGAAAAATCACATGCAGAAACGTATCTGCTTTGGTTCACGTACAACCTGACTTCATACTTGAGCAGCCACAATTCCCAAGACAGCCCGAACTTCATATTAATCATTCCGCAGGAATGCGCGGCTGAGGAATGTGGGGCTAACTTCCACACGTACGGCTAACCATATTCATCATTCTGCAGGAATGTGGCTAACCATTTCATCTCGTAAGCAGGAATGTGTGGCTGAGGAATGTGGGGCTAACTTCCACACGGTAAGGGGGGGGGGGGGGGGGGGGGGGGGGGTGTGCTGTCGGTTTCTGGCCCGATACGAAAGGCCTCATGATATCCATCTCCACACGTTGCAGTAGTCGTTCTACAGGATCAAGCACCAAGGGTGCACGTGATTTAGCCGGTGGAGGCTTCCTAGATGCACAGGACAGACAACCAGAACACCAAGCAGCTACATCTTTCCGTACCCTACCAAGTAAAAACGCTCGCTCACCTTTGCAAGGGTCTTACTAGTTCCAAAATGACCTCCCCTTATGGAACTACATGTATGCACAGCTTCTAATAACACTGGGACCAAATTTGGAGGGAGAACTAACTGCAATCTTCTATGAAGCCCCTTGCAAGGAACATCTTCCCACTGCCGATACAACACCCCATTGTGCAGAGCCAGATAATAAGACTGAGCCCACAATGCTTGAGTATGTGAGGACAGATGCGTTGGAAAAACTGGGGGGATACATTCATTTTCTAGCCATTGAATAACTTGCTTGATCCTATCTTTGTTCTTCAGCAAGTTCTTCCAGAGTCCAACATGGCAGCCAGACGTCCGATTGTACTGTAGCAACCTGTTGAACCAATAACTGACACTGAGGGCAAGGCATACGAGACAGGGCATCAGCATGAGTATGCTTAGTACCAGGGTGATGAACCACCTCAAAATGTACCCATCAAGGAGAAGCTTTCACAAGTGTTAGCCATAAATGGCTGCTTAACTCCAATAACAGAAATCCATGCAATAAGTGAGTTTGCCTGACATATCTCTGCTTCAGTTCTTAGTTACACATCTGCCCACTGTCCCAGGTAACTACACATCAACTATACAGCCACCTCTCAGTGATGAGGAAATACGTGAAGTATCTCACTATGTTGAAGACTGCACCCAACTTAAGAAGTGGCTGCTGATTGAAGATGATCCCAACACTGACTGTTATGAGGTGCTGGTTAGTTGGTCTGAGAGGAATGGAGGGGACAGAGGAAAGCTGATGGATGCTCAGTTTAAATGTGGAGCTGTCTGGCTAGCTGAATTCTTACAGATGAGGTAAGGATTTTTTGCTCAATAATGACTTCTTCATTCTATCCCCAACCCCCAGAGCAATGTGGCAGGGTGTATGCCTGAAATAACCCACACATTCATATTGAAAGGGCATTTTGCATGATTGATATTGGACGGTGTATGTAGTTAGTCCCTATAAATACAATCATGGCTGAATATTTGGAACAATGCATATTGCATACCATATTGTGCAATTGTCTAATAGGAATTTTAAAATGCTATATTGGAGGTACAAGACGTACATATAAGGCAATCACATCAGTATATTTTGTTCCCAGAGCAATGCTATTTGTGTATCAAATTTTTTCCTTCAATTGTGTGATACATGTGTAAATGAGTAAGATAATAAAAGTTCAGCAAAATAAGATAGCAGTATTAATCTTTAATTCTTTCCATGTCATCTGTAACAAAGTATTTTTCAATTCCTCAATGTCAAGTAGAGTACCATTAACCAATATGAGCAGAATTTTGCAGTTCAAACCAGTAGCTATCACAAAGCTATTCAATGTGATGTTCCTTTCTTTTGACCAGGATTTTAGCATGTTGTCTAAGTCAGTAAAATTGGCATCTTTATCATTTGTGCAGTCTGAAATGTTTTGAGTTATCACATGTGCAATGAAAAAAAAAAAGCTTATATTTAATTGTGTGCATCTCCATGTCAATGGTTCTGCAAACTTGTTCAACTTTTTTGGGAAATAAAATGGTAGCCATACATGATTAGGAAAAAAGATATGCGGTGTTTGCGATACAAAGATACAGACGGGCAAATTTTTAACAAAGCCATTTCTTTCATTGGGGTTTATAAGCTGTACCTTGGTAAACACAATTAATAATTACTTTACTGGTTACCACCACAATCATTCAGATGCACAACATACCTGATATTTGTAACTTCAACGGTGGATTAACGCTTCTGTTCAACATCTGATGCAGCTTCTCACTGTAAATGTTCCTCCATGTCTACAGTAAGGAGTAAGCCTCAAATGAAGGTTGTTGCACCTTCTCAATATCAGTTAGATCCAGATTAAATGGCAGCTTTTTGAATTGTTGTGGAAAATTTTCACTAGGTAGTTGCATCAGCATGTCAGGATATAGAAAATAATTTTAATGCATGCCATTTCTATTACATCCATCCACATGCAATGGTATCACTTATGGGCACGTTAATCAAATAACATGTCAATGAATATGTAACAATGAATATGACCAATCTTCAAAATGAAGTACAAACATTTAGGGTTCAAAAACCACAGCATCAAACCCACCTTCAGACCTCATTGCTATTGTACCCTATTGGGGAAAAGTAGAGCAGAGGTAATAAAAGCATGCCCCCCCATCATCCCTTTGAGACCCAAGTTATTGAACCCTGTCCCAGTATTTCTACGTACATGCCCCCCCCCCCCCCCCCCCCCTTCTAGAAAAGCTTGGGGCAATGAAAGGGCATGCAAAGTGTAATACCTAATAGTCTGATTGAAGCCACATCAATGCTTCATTTTGCATTGCAACAAAATTTTTACAGTGGTTGCAAAAACGCTCTCCTATACTTATATTTTTATCTTTTCAAGAGGATGGAAGGATATGAAATGTGGCTTGGAAGCAGCAGCAGCAGCAGCAGGACATCGAATACACAGATCATACTGGAGGCCTGGCAGACTCCTGAAATAGTTTACAATTGCAGTTTTCAAAATCCTTAAAACTTTATGCAATACATGATTATTATCTTTTCCCTTCATCGAACAGGTGACATTAACTGCTAAATAATTAGCCGCAATTGCGATTTTCACATCATCTAGCTCTGATCCATCATATAAGTGAAGACGGAGTTCATTGCAATAAATATTTTCATATCTAATCTTTTCATAAGGATAGAGCGATTTCAGAAACCTTACACACCCTGTTAGGTACACTGATGGATGCATTTCACGCATGAACACAACAAAAAGAGATGAAGAATCAGAAATGGAAGTGTATTCTAGCACAGAGATGGCATGAGGTATTTCTTATCAGACTTTGAAATATTTTTAGCATCAATATTGATCATTAATAAAGATCTGCAGTATAAACTCTGCATCCTGTATACTCTACAGAGATTCTGCAAATTTGTGTGTAAATATGACAGCCTTTGTGGGCGTGTATAGGAAACGTTAGCGTTGTCATATTGGCTACTTTATTGTAGAATCGAGTGGAGCTTCGTGAGACAAATCTCGGACTGGCTAGGTATTATCTCAAAAGCTCTTGAAGCACTTTATACGCCCACAACCAGTCTCATGTCAAAATCTTTATTACGAGTGTACAACACGCATTTGAGATAATACCTTTCCAGTCCGATTTGCCTCACGAAGCTCCACTCGATTCTACAATAAACTAGCCAATATGACAACGCTAACGTTTCCTACACGCCCACAAAGGCTTCGCAAAGACACGGAACGCTGGTCTTTCACACCCGTTCCATGATAAACGGGTACAAGTTTGCTGGAAACAGCCAAAATGAAAACTAATCGCCACTAAAATCAAAAGCAGTTGCATATTTTGATAGTCCAATCATTGCTGGGATGTACTCTGAAATTTTTTTAAACATTTGGATCATTACGGCTATTCTGTTTTCGGGCACGCCCAACTGACTCCATCATTACGCGGTAGTTACAGGCTAAAAGTACAGATTTTTTCTAGGCAGTTTTCTAACAAATTTTTAATCTGCATGTAATTCTTACTACTACACAATCATTTTAGTCAAGAAACGCAATCAAAACAATATGTCAAAATCAAGATATAGCAGCTTTTAGTTGCAGACGAGCTGTCACATTGCCTTTGCGGTTGTCGTTTTGGGGGTGGGTCCGATATGGCGCAAGTTTACAGCGTTGTTCTTGTCAAAAGGTTGCACGTGGAAGATGCAATACTGGTATCTGCAGTGCTTGCTGTGGTTTTCTTAAGCTTTTAAGTCGTCAATGGAAGAATAGTGAGATGGTCCTGACATCTCGAGAGCTTCTCGACCTACATACCTACATATTATAATTATGCGATGGTATCCGAAGAATAGCTTTTAGTTAAGCCAACTCATCGGATTATTTCCAAATTGAACATTTGAATGTTAAAAACTCAGCGGTTTTGAGGAGACTTGTGCTGATATTCCATCCTTGTGAAGCCGGACAAGAACAAAGGAAAGACATTGATAAAAACGTATTTTGCAGTATTCAGCAAGTTTGTATAAGGATGTCCAAGACTTATTATACAATTGTTGCTACCATCCTATAGGATTAGTCAGCAACAGCCATATGCACTGAAGAGAAGTTTTCAGAATTACACTTGCTGGTACCAATGAATTAGACACCCTCTCCTATTGCAATGAAGACCCAAATTATATGAACAGAAAAAGCATATTTTTTCAGCAAAAAACTGTGGGCCCAAAAACATCCATCTCTGCCTGTTGTTTCCTTGCACACATCAGCAGGAGTCACATATCTTAATGTATGACTCCTGCAGGAGTCAAGTATCTGAATGCATGACTCCTGCAGGAGTCATGTATCTCAATGTATGACTCCTGCAGGAGTCAAGTAATGTCAGTATGCAATACTCCTGCAGGAGCCAATTATCTCAATGTATGACTCCTGCAGGAGTCAAATATGTCAGTATGCATGACTCCTACAGGAGTCAAGTATCTCAATGTATGACTCCTGCAGGAATCAAGTATGTCAGTATGCATGACTTCTGCAGGAGTCAAGTATCTCAATGTATGACTCCTGCAGGAGTCAAGTATGCAGTATGCATGACTCCTGCAGGTGTCAAGTATCTCAATGTATGACTCCTGCAGGAGTCAAGTATCTCAATGTATGACTCCTACAGGAGTCAAGTATTTCAATATGCATGACTCCAGCAGGAGTCAAGTATGTCAGTATGCATCACTCCAGCAGGAGTCAAATATGTCTGTATCCATGACTCATGCAGGAGTCAAGTATCTCAATGTATGACTCCTGCAGGAGTCAAGTATGTCAGTATGCATGACTCCTGCAGGAGTCAAGTATCTCAATGTATGACTCCTGCAGGAATCAAGTATGTCAGTATGCATGACTCCTGCAGGAGTCAAGTATCTCAATGTATGACTCTTGCAGGAGTCAAGTATGTCAGTATGCATGACTCCTGCAGGAGTCAAGTATCTCAATGTATGACTCCTGCAGGAATCAAGTATGTCAGTATGCATGACTCCTGCAGGAGTCAAGTATCTCAATGTATGACTCCTGCAGGAGTCAAGTATGTCAGTATGCATGACTCCTGCAGGTGTCAAGTATCTCAATGTATGACTCCTGCAGGAGTCAAGTATCTCAATGTATGACTCCTACAGGAGTCACCCTCAGTTACCCACCTAAGGGTACCTACTCATGTCCTGGAAGCAACATTACATATACCTGTGTTCTTTGCTCAAGCTTTGCTGGTGTGACCACAGTGTGGAGAGGATCAGCCTTTAACTGTCCCTCCACTGAAAACCATGCAGTAAACCAACTATCACTATCCCAGAAGTCAGGTGGAGTTGTCAATCCAACTGCTGGCGGATCATGTGGCAATCTCTCAGCTGTGACAACAAATGTCTCCACTGATGGATATTGCTACACATCTGTCCTCACCATTCCTGCTGTTCAGGGTCTGAATGGGACCACAGTTATGTGTGTGGATGGTGTTACTGGAGCTGTTGTGGGAAATGGTAGTGTGATTGTGAAGGTGGCAGGTGGGTGATATGGTGTCTTGACATCTTATAAACAATATGACCAGGGTTTTCTAACTTCCTCTCGGCCTGTGATTGTTTAACATATATGAGCTGCACATTGTCACTAAGTAATGCTATTATAGTTAACACATACTTGTCCCTCCCAACCTTGACCCCTCCCAGGTAAGTGATGTGATGAAAATAAGTGTTCGATCAGCATTGTCAATGGTTTTACCATACCTGGTTTCATAATAGCACTGATAATGACAACTAGTGGATTACCACAAATAAGAGCGGAAAGTTTATAATATGAAAACATTGAAACAAGCAAATCATGGTATGACGAATATAGAACATTTTCAAGCTTACATTCCAACCATTGTTACACATAACCATGTGTGTTTACAGAAGATGTTGACCTTCGCAACACACTATAACTTAATTACCTTGCATGATGAGTAGCGCAATAATATGTACACATTGGTGGAATCTTGTTTTGACCATCTCTGTCTGTTTGGCCTATAGAAATTAATATTAAACAATTGGCTTTACACATATATATATGTAACAGTACCTGATATTGACAACATTCTAGAAAGTTGGTGGCATATAGGATTGGTAGGCAATAGTGGTGTAAAAAGGAAGGAAACAAGGGTATAAAGAGAAATGTAATAATCCTATACAGACACAAACATAATGCCTACAATATAGGATTATTACATTTTCCCTTATTATTTGACCCTTTATATTTAACTATTCACTGTCTTTATCCAGGTTCTAAATTGTGAGAGGCACAACCTTAAGTGTTCTTTTTATACATGTGCACCTTTGTTTATTTTTATTTGCATTTTTTTAAAACTGCCATGACAAATGGGTGTGATTTTTAAGGAAGGCCCTAGTGGCCTTGACAAAATTAATGAATTATAATTTAGGCCTATATTATTTTTAGCAGGAGTAAAGAAATTAAGTCTGCCCCAGGCATGTAGGTGTATCAACGAAACTATGTGACAAGGCCATGTGTGTGTGTGTGTGTGTGTGTTGTGTGTATGTGTATTTGTGTGTGTGTTGCCCTGCGTGTGTGTGTATGTGTGTGTGTGTGTGCGTGCGTGTGTGAGTGTGTGTTGTGTGTGCGTGTAACAACACGATGTCAGTGTGGGTTAAATTTGCAAGCATACTGGATTTGGCTACCACAGCTAGGTATAGCTCAACACCCACACGTCAACCTCCATGCATGGGCATCAAACGCTTGTATGATACCCAACAGGTCAAAATAAGTACCTGTGTGTGCGTGTGCGCATGTGTGTGCATGTGTTTATGTGTGCGTATTAAATCACAAAGTCAGTGTGGGTTCAATTTGCAAGCATACTGGATTTGGCATACACATACTACAGTTAGGCACTGCTTATCCACAGGTCAATCAATCTCCATATGCGGGCATCAAAAGATTGTATGATACCCAACAAAATAACAGTACCTGTGTGTGTGTGTGTGTGTGTGTGTGTGTGTGTGTGCATGTGTGCGTGTGTCTGTGTGTGTGTGTGTGTGTGTGTGTGTGTGTGTGTTAATATCACAAAGTCAGTGTGGGTTCAATTTGAAGCATACATGTACTGGTATAACCAGGCACTGCTTCTCTCAATCAATCTACCCACAGTGTACACAGGTCGACCTCCATCCTCCATATATGAGCTTCAAAATAAAATAGCAGTAGGTATTGTGTGCTTATGTGTATGCGTGTATATCACCAAGATCTGTGTGCAAATGGAAAGGAGGGGTTAATCTGCTAAATATATGTTTTAGTTGACTAAAAGTTATAGAAGCCTCATGTGTGTAAATGTGTGTGTGTTTGTGATATGCACATACACACAAGGATTAACCCTGCTTTCCATATGCACACAGATCTTGGTGATAGGTCTAGACACACACACACCATGGCTACACACACACAAAGGATTAGCCCCTCCTACATTTGCACATTAATTAACCACAATTCCACTTTTGTATCACCAAGAATGTGTGTATCTGCATGCTTGTGTGCTTGTGTGTGTGAGACTTCTATAACTTCCGGACAACTATTTAGCAAATTAACCCCTTCTTTCCATATGCACACAGATCTTGGTAATATACACACAAGCACTGTGTAAATGTATGTGTGTTTGTGATAAGCAACACACACAAACACACACACAAAAACACACACCCACACTTGTAAATGTACATGATGACAGTGCTCCATATATTTTCTGTGGAAGGGCACAAATGTGGTTTTGATAGGATTTGTACATGTATGTTGTACTATACCTCATGGATCGTTTTAATGTTAGCGACAAGTTCTACCACACAGGAGATTGAGAAGCATGGGTTATAAAATGAAACATAGCCATGGTATATTGGAAGTTGTAGTGCAAGGTTAGCTGAACATACCCAATCTTGACTCAGTTTATATCAGTGCTCTGTGAGGTGCTTGCCTAACACTTTTTTTTTCACCATATTTCATTCTCAAGTGGTTGGCCAAATATTTAAAATATTTGGGCCTAAGTTCCTATATGAATTTGGTAGAGTTATCACAGGGGTGTTACAATGTATCATAGCCAGTTCAAATAGGACCATCTAGTGCTTAAGTTAGAATGAATCTCAAATTTAACTTAGATCTACATGTATATACTACATATCAAACACTACCACAGGAATGTCTTAGTGAAAAGTAAGCTACATTTGCTGCATATATCCTGTGAACTCGCAATTACAAGCCGCGGCTTCTATAATCGGGACTACAAACATGAATTCCTCTCATGCACAAAAAGCGTAGCAACGACATAACAACATACCCTGGCCTCACCATATTTTTTTGATTGCAATGCTTGTTGATCCAAACATGTGTGAAACCTTCAAGCACTGTTTTGGTGATGCTGATATTTTTATGGTGATTATCCAAACCCTCCATGCAAAATTTTTGTAGTCCCAATTATACGCCGTGGCTTCTAATTGCGAGTTTACGGTACAATCTACACTAGTTTAGTATGTGTGTGTGTGTGTGTGTGTGTGTGTGTGTGTGTGTGTGTGTGCGTGCACATGCACTTGTGTGGGTATGTGTGAACAAAAAATTTAAAGTGTAAGATGTGTATGGAATTAACAATTCACTTTCTTTATCCAGGTTAAATTGTGAGAGCCACAATCTTGAAACATTCAGGATCCTTTTTATACCACCTATGTTCATTTGTGTACCATATTTAACAGCCATGGCCAGTGGCAAATGTGAACTTTGAGCTGGTAAAGCTGGTAATATTAATCATGCACAAGAAGAGGGCTGGTGTCAATTTATTTATACAGCCTTCGCAAAGATGTACATTTTAAAAATTAATTTACTGTCATCATGCCTTTGCTATTTAAAAGATGATGAACACTGGCAAACAGTTGGCCAAGTGGGGACACCATAAAATAGGTTATACACATTTGCAATGCCTGATAAAAGCTTACAAGCTATTCCAAGGAAGACATGTACGAAGCGTATGTGAGGCACAAAAGGATTGTATGGCACGTTGAAGCACGTTCAGGTGTGTGCGATAATAGTTTAATTGCAGTCCATATTGCTACTAACACATACCTATTGTCGTTCGATGTTACGCAATACTTGACAAGGATCCGAACGGCACCTCGCAGACTACAGACGTAAACAGATGGGTCTGGGAACCCGCTTTGTGAGATTGGCTAGGTAGCCTATCCGTATGCAGGGCCGCCGGAAGGATAACCTAAATGGGGCGGCTCATTAATATTCATGATCAATAACGTAATAAAATTATTAAGTTACATAACAAACCATTAATAATCTCTACAAATCACTTTTAAAGTACACGAAGTACACTTTTATATATCTACAAATCAGATTTCTTTAAACCCGTTCCCAAATACTTGTCTCCTATGTTCGTTGTCTGCAATGAACTCGTTAGCTACGTCAACCAAATTGAGTTTATCTGTGTGATCGCTGTGCACATGTAACACCATAAGGTGATTGAGCCGCTGCTGTGACATTGTTGATCGTAGGTAACTCTTGATTCGTCGTACAGCACTGAACGATCGCTCACATTCAGCATTAGTAGCAGGCATTACAAGTAGTAGACTGACCAATTGACCATAACTACTGGTTTGGAAGAATTCGATGACATCTCAGGGTAGTTAAAGACAGCTGGTAGGTTATTCAATTTAAAGTAACTAAGCGAAAGGATTAATTAATATTTATAAATGTACCCGTAAAAAGTGGAGCGGCCATAGCCGCCCCAGCCGCCCCGGCTCCGGCGGCCCTGGTATGTGACAATAGCTCGTATACATCACAGCGTGTGGGAAGCTTTAGGTGTTACTGAGCTTGAACTTATAGTAATACGACAGTGTCACGTACACCATATACACGATAACTCATAGTTTACGCCATCGCACTTAATGTTGTGCACGCGACTTGTACGAAGATAGTACGTGCCACGGGGAAACGTGTACACAGATAGAAAGACTACTGCGTGCACTAACAGGCCCATATAACCTGGCGCTTACTTCTGAATTGTCGATCAAGCCGATTTCTGCCAATGTCACTAATTGAGTGCTATAAATAGAATTATTTAATAACAAATCATTTCAATTGAAATGGTGTTTTAGCAGAGATAATATGTAGACCTCTGCTAAAACACCCTATCACAAACATGACTAAAACACCCTATCACAAACATTTCAATTGAAATGATTTGTTATTAAAAGTGTTGAGCAAGGCACTGTGCTTATCTGTGTGATGCGTGCGTGTATATATCTGTACTAGTCTCGTACCCAGACCCACATTGCAGCTGCGGATGGAATACATCACCGCCTACGCGAGTAGTGGGTCTGGTGTCCTCCTGTACAAATCAAATTTCTGTCCAGTTGCGCCGGAATGTTGTAGCGACCAATCAGATTTGAGGTATGCGCTAATTGCATATTCTAGTTATCAATCGAAGTTATCGGTTATGGCGGTACACCACCAGGAAAGTTAATTTTGTATCAAATATGTAATACAAATTTGAAACATTCATCTCCGCAAGCGTATACATGATTGTATCAGATATGGGTATTTGTAACATATTAGCAAAACATATTTGATACATATCTGCTTGCTAAGATCGATGTTTCAAATATGTTTTTTGCTATGATACAATTATGAGTTATGATACAAATTTGAACTTTCCTGGGTGTGTAAGGCTAGAGATGGATGATGTACTGGTAATACGTGCGATCCAGTCGGCGGGTGAACGTATTGGGTATGCCAAAGTTAAGGACGAACAGTTCCGAGTCATCGAAGACGTGGTCCGTGGTCGGGACACGTTCGTAAGCTTACCAACAAGTTACGGTGTTCTGATCTGCTATGGGTATTTATTTGACGAGCTATCGGTTCGAGAGGTACGAAGCAAGCCCCTCACAATCGCGCCAAAAAGGCAAAGAGCGAGAAGCGATGTCACAGCCGATCCTCATCTTAGGAGAGAAGCCAGCTCGTCGCATATCGAGAAATCGCCATACATTAGCGGTCATCTTGCATTTTATTTCAAATTGAATTCTAAATGACCTCAAAAATACTAAAAATTGGTCTGAATTTGAATTGTAGTTTTCATTGCGTTCCAATAAAGCAATTGCATACAACAATCAAGACAAAAAACGTAATTACCATCGTAGTCTCGTTCCCGGGTCTGGGGACGAGACTAGCTGAATTACTGCTCAATAACTTCGCAATTTTAATTGCGCTTCGTTAATAAATTCCTATACTCAAGCGCCCCACCCACCAGACAAGTGGTGGATGCACAAATAATAAAACTCGGACTTCCGCCGTGACATATATGTTACGGCCCGATTTAAATATTGGCCGGCTTTAAAGCCGGCCGGCCCGCTTTAAAACCGGCTAGCTGGCCTGCTTTAAACCGGGCCAGCCGGTTTTTAAGCGGGCCACCTAGCCGGCTTTAAAACAGTCTAGCCAGCCGGTTTTTAAGCGGGCCACCTAGCCGGCTTTAAAACAGTCTAGCCAGCCGGTTTTTAAGCGGGCCACCTAGCCGGCTTTATAGTGGCCATGCCAACTTAAATACAGCTGTCTTACCTATTTTTTCAAAGCCATAAAATGATCATATATACAAGCATTATCTACCAGTATATTATTATCATTGTATTAAGTTGATAAACAAGTAGTTGATAAATACAAAGTGACTGTCAAAGAGTGAGTTAGCAATTGGAACATTTCCACATGGTTTTAGGTGCTTTTGTCAGCTGTACACATCTGTAGTGGAACCCCTTGCCACATACTTCACACTCTATCATGTTGCTATCATAACACTCGGGTAGATTGCAATGGCAATGCAGCAGGATGGTGAATTCTTTCCACACGCTCCTCATGATTACATTAGTGTTTGATGCAGTTGGGAAAGGGGTAAAATATTCCTTTTCAAAGCAATCGATGAGATGCTGCCACATCAAAGGCTGATCAAATGTTATTTCAGGTACATTGTTCCTTGCAGCTGCATGGTATGCAAATGCAATGCTCATCACACCACAGACTGTTGAACCACGTTGCTGCTGAACAGGAAGAGCAATGACTGATATTCCATTTCCCTTGTCAGCATTTTGAAAAATTACAGATATTTGCATTTCAATGCTTTGTGATAGATGTTCAGCAAATGAAGAGTCCATCAAATATACTTCACCTTTTGATAACCATGTGGTAACCCAGTGTCCTCGTTCGCGATCATATAATATCTGGATTGCTGGAAAAAATTAGAGCATATAAGTTAGTATTTATTTATCAACATTGTATTTACCTTCACCATTTACATCAACTGGAGAAAATCCTGTGGCTGTACCAACCTGTTCCAGGAGAGTTGATTGCAGCCCATGAAGTTTATCAAATTGTTGATGCAATATCTTATGAGCAGCAAGGATGTGTTTGTCATTCAAGCACTGTTTTTCTTCCAAGGTTAATTTATCATTTTGCATGAGATCCAATGATTTGAGCCAGGGCACCTGTATTAGAAGCCACCATCAAGACACATGATTTGATTGTTTTTACTTACATATGTAACTCTTTTTTTACTTTCCATTTCATGTTTTTTCTTGATACCACAGTTTTTCTGTTGCACCTTGGATTCATTTGCACAACTAAGCTTGGTGTCTTGTTGATTAGAGCATTGTTTCCCACTGTGACAGTGACTGGTACAACCAAGACTCTTTTTCAAACATCGGCATTGTTTTGTTCGACAGCCAGTAGTGCATTTACAAGCGTTTGCTGTAAATAAATTCCATGGTGCCTGGTGTTTGGCTGCTTCTCGTAATGATATTCTCTTCATCTCTTTCCATTCAATAACTTCACAACAAAGTGGACCACTATAATCTTCAAGCTGACTGGCAGGATAACATGTTGACAGTATTCCATGTTCACTCCTAAAAACATAAGTGACGAAAAAACATTCATTCCATTGCACAAAAACTCAAAAATGCTTACTGTAAATGATAAACACCCTGGGCACCTCCTAGTACTTCAACTATACGACATGGTAACCTAAGCAAATCTGAGCATGTACAGTCAATTCGTGGTATCCTCACTGAAACCTTATCCCCCACACCAAACGACTTCACATGTTTTTTCCTGTTGTAACGGTTAGCCATCTTCTCTGCTGCTTTAAGATATTTTACATCAGCTGCTTGTCTTACCTGAGATGAAAGGGATACATAAGCATTGATATTCATAACCATAACTTCGTATACCTGAACGTGTTTTTTGGTAGTTGCTAAATGCTTAGATCTTTTCAGCACCAAACCATCAGAATTTGTATCAATGGTAAGTCCCTCTTTTTCATCACCAAGATCTTCAATATCAGTAGTAACTCCCTCGTCATCTTCACAACCACTGTTATGTTTCAGAATGTGCACATCCTCAATTTCATTATTAAAAACTCCATCTGCATCACTCTCATGTACATCACTTGTTGCTGCTTCATCATTGTCATGCTCTCCATCTGCATCCACAATTACATTAGGAAATTCCCCATCACAATCTGTATTTCCACCAGGATTTCTAAACTCAAAATTAACACCACTGGTTTCATTATGCTTGTCATTGTCATCATCCTTTAGAAGAAATTCAGGCTCACCATCATCACATTTTGACACATCTGGATTCTGACCAATGCAGAGATTACCTTCCTGACAAAGTTCTTTACTGTCGTTTGTACTTTTGGTAGTTATGACACTATTGTGACAATCAACACTGTCAAGAACAACACCATCAGCCTCCAAGTCCTCCTCCAAAATAATAGCTGATTTTTTGCTTGATGGAAATACAACTTCTCTAGGCATTTGACCAAACACCAACTCATACGGAGACCTGCCAGTAGTGTCATGAACTTGGGTGTTCATAGAATCTATTTTAAAAATCACTATAGTATGATTAACTATACAAATTATCTTATGAACTTACATATGACTTTTGAAAGTAGCTTGGCCCAGGGTGGAGATATTTTAGTTTTGCCATTGCTAATTTCTGCTGACAGTTTTCTCTCCAGTGTAGCATGAGCTCTTTCAACCACTCCCTGTGATTGAGGGTGGCGAGGTCGTCCACTTACAAGCTGAATGTTTGAATGCCATTGATCTATAAGCTCCTTAATGACATGATTAATAAATTCTCTTCCATTATCTGATTGCAGAATACGTGGAATGCCAAAGTATGGGAACACATTTTTATCTAGGCATTCTGCTACACATTTTGCATGTTTTGAGGGAATAGGGTAGGCAAAATTAAACTTAGACCAATGATCTATGCAGTGCAAAATCCAGTGGTATTCACCATCAGGCAGGTGTCTCATGTCAATGAGATCTATCTACAAATGTAACTGGACATAACTCAATGCAATAAACAAGAAGCAACTGACAAACCTGTAATCGACTCATAAATCCCAAAGCAAGGATTGGTTTCAGTGGAGCTGTAATGTGTTGTGGTCTGCGCAGCTGACATGTTGTGCAAGCCTTCACAAACTCTAGAACAACGCTTCGAGGAATTCCACAATACATGCTTTGCACCTGAATTGATGTAACAGAAGTACATAGGATATATCAATCACCGTTACAATAATACTATGGCATGCCTTATGGAAGGTTTTCCTGTAGCCAGCATGAAACAACTGTTTGTCATGAACTTCCATAAGAGTGTTCCAATAGTCTTCAACGTAAATCACCATGCGGAATTTCCCAAGAAGTGAATTATCCTCAATCTATTATATATCTTTAAAGTGAAGCAGTGCCTGTAGAGTCAACTAAGCTGTACCTTTTCATCTTTTGCTGGCACCACCAGTACATCCTTCATACCCACACTTGGCAAATTCAACAGCGAAAATTCACGTCTCTTTACCATCCATCTGAAGTTCTTATCAAAAGACCCGTTTCCAAGAAGACAATCCTTGATTTTCTGACCTAGCTTCCTGTGTATGACACCACTGGTAGATCTCTTATCGTCGTCAGGGAAGGTCCTGGCCAAATACTCCTCGAAATTATCCTTCGACATTTCAAGCAACGTCTAAACCTCGCAGACACTCTACAGGTAGCCACGTGCAGGCAATAAGGAATTTACACCTTGATGTGCGCATACGGACCATGGGCTGGCCGGCTTTGAATCGGGCCAGCCAGCCCGATTTAACGTTACTGATGTTCTGCTCACGTCTAAAACATGATAGTTATCACAAATCGAAATTAGAATGCTAAGGTACGTACTTTCATATGTTACTGTAAAGCGGTCCAGCTGGCCCGTTTTAAAATGGGCTGGCCTGCTTTAAAGCGGGCCAGCGGTTTGAAATCGGGCCTTGACATATATATTACTCGTTTATCAAGGCAGTCTGATAAACTTAAGCGGTACCCCCTACAACCTTGGGAATCCTTGCATTGCCGTAGTTCTCTTTCAAGATATGTATGGCTACCGTTTTATTATTTTTTATTGTACGCTTTAAGTACTGTGACGTCACGTTGAGAACCTCATAGCAGGGCCTGTACTTTAAAAACATAACCCTTGTTGTGTGGAAGTCCTGGTAGCAATTCATGCATGTAGTGATGTATATTCAGGATCTGGTGAGTGAGTGTGTGTGCGTGCGTGTGTGTGTGTGTGTGTGTGTGTATGTGTGTGTGTGTGTGTGTGTGTGTAGATGTTGCATGCTCATAAGGTTTCTTGACCACATCAGCAGTGGTCATGTTGTGTAAACAGATCCCAAATTGAACTGTCACATCTACATGTAGAGCCAGGACAATGTCCCATGCCATGCCTTACACACACACACACACACACACACACACACACACACACACACATACACACACACACACACACGTGTGAATCATCATGAAAGTCCCCTGCTGTGCTGAGGCATTTGCCCATTGCGACAGAAATCAGTTTATGTGGAGAGAACTGAAATGTTCACACTACCAAACAAATTCTATATATAACACACATGCATGAAAAGTTTGATTTATGCACATGTTAGTGACCTCGGGCTGCCTCTGTTCTCTTCTCCAGACCTTACTCCAATATGGTTGGTAGGCATGGCTCTGAACACACACACACACACACACACACACACACACACACACACACACACACACACACACACACACACACACACACACACACACACACACACAGAGGAGGGGCACATTAAGATGGAAATCTGATATCAGCAGTAGTCTCCTGGGCAAGTGCCTTCATGAGGTCAGCATCTATTTCAAAAATCATGTAATAATACGCATTGCCCAAAACACATTCAAGTATAAACCCAGAAGCACAGTTTTAGGATTATCAGCTCTGTCAAATTTGTGGTTAACTGGACTAAGGTAGGTTACATAGTACATGTACTGCTTCATGCTGTGGCCTCGCTTGTGGTATACATGTATAAAAGGACTATAAACTAGCATCAACTTCAAACCCACATGTTAAAAAGTCCTTCCTATTTTCAGGACTTATAGCCACACCATTCTTTATTTTAGAAGATATCCATCCATCCATGTGTTGGACTGGTGTGTTGTAGGTACTGGACTGGTGTGTTATATGTACTGGAATAGTGTGGTGATGTGGTAACTCGGCATAACATGATTAGGGACATCCTGGTGGAGACATGTCGTCGGGCTCACATAGGGGTTAAGGTGGAAGTCGGCAACAACCTAAGTAGAGACCACAGTAAGACCCGTCCAGCTGACATGCATACTTCTTCCTAACTGGTTTTTGGGCAGAACAGCAGCATTAGATGTGTCCATCACCTCACCGCTAAACCCTGTTAATTTGTTGGAAGCGGGAGTGTCGGCCACAGCTGCTGCCCAGGCCACTGAGTCTAGGAAACACCACGCCAATGACCCCAAATCCTCAGATCTAGGATGGGTATGTGTCCCTATGGTAGTTGAAACATATGGAGCTTGGGGAAAAGAAGCCACTGCCATTATCTCCTCTGTAGCCTCTAGACTTGCCACTTCCATGTGTCGGCCAAGGACCATCGTACTTAATAAGATCTATGGCCGACTGAATCTCCACCTGGTCAGGGCTAATGCTACAGCTATCCTATCTAGGATAGCTCGTGTACTGTAGAGCTGTACTTTGTATTTAATCAGTGTTGTTTCTGTATATTCATGTCAAAATAATTAATAAAAATCTCAATAATAATAATAAGCATTTATTCCCATTCATGTATTCTCTTGTATCTTGTATTTTGAATGAAATTACAATGACTACAATTATTGTACATTCGAGCTTTTTAATAAGCAATTTACTAGTAGTTGATATAATAAAAGATTAGTTAAGATAACTGCATTTAATTTCATTTTAACTTCGCATCTGAATAGTTGATATAACAAAGCATTGGTCAAGATAAGTATAATTGTAGATTTGATTATTTAAAGTACCTATTTTGACAAATTTACTGTCGAGTAATTTATTTTTAACACTTAGTTTTAGCTTCTATATTAAACCACATGCACAGCATAATGTTACATCAGACAAGTATGCAAATCAAATAATCAAGCACAAAAGCAGCAGCATAAAGTACATATAGTAAAGTCAGTCAGTCACAAACATATTTCATTATGTCGCTGCTTGTAGTCAGATATGTTGCAGTTTTTTGTTTCTTGAGGAAGCTTGAACACAAATTCTTGAAGAAATAGACAAAGAACAAATGCAAGTAATCTTGCATTGCTTTTTTGCAATGTGCTAATTGCATGTTACCATACACAGTAATTTTGCCGCCAATCTGACCATTGATGCCTAATGGCATCCTCCTGGTGGTGCATTTATCTACTGTGGTGTGCAGAAAATAAACTTCTGCCAGTTAACATCCTTTTTGCATTTGATGGTGCACACTCGTTATACAGGTCCAAACCTTGGCCTGAAATTGCCATACAAGCTATAATTTTGAAAGATATATAGATGTAAAGTAATTTAATGCATTGGTAAAAGGTACAGCTTTGAAAGCAGGCACATACCTTTATTCTCTGATGCTACGACTTATATAAGTCAAAGTCATAGTTGCTATGGCATGTGCAGCTTTGTGTATAAATATGTTTGATGCAGTATGGCAGACAACCAAGACCATGTCATGATTAGGATATGAGCTGCTCTTTGACTGTCTTACTTTGTAACTTGATAAAACTTCTAGACTTAACCAATTCCCTTTGACCTCCTCCTGAAGCCCCAATTTGGCCTGGGTAGTCAGTTAAACCAATCTTCCACCATTCCCCAGACATTCAATTGACTGACCTACAAACATGTACCTGTAGTGGTTCACTGCTATTTACAATTATTAAATTTTGACCCCGACAATGAACGAATAAAAATCCCGCGACCCTACCGTAGCTTCGCTCCCGACGATCGGATTGTCTAACTTGTTGAGGCAATCGATCTAGAAGTCAAAACTGAGTAGTTTCGTTTTTGTTTCACGTCGTAAAACCGCGTGGTTGTCGAGAACGAAAAATACTGCTGTCCTCGTTCCTCTTCCAAAAATAATGGGCGGGTCGGTCGTCTCCTGCTTCTGCTTGTTGGGAACACTTTTAAGCAATGAAAATTGCACCAATAGCTTTAGAATTTGCTGGATGACTCGCTTTTAGGCTTTGATGCGCAAAAGCCTAAAAGCCTACATACCGTCTTATCAAGTCTAATTAAGCAAAAGTACCTATTTGGGTGTTTTAAAAAAATAAGGAAACAAGTAAATAAAAACATTCTCTCTGAGAAAGTTGGTGGGATATATAGGTTTTGCAGGCAAATAGTATACTGGTGTAAAAAGCAAGGAAACAAGTTTGATCAGAAGGGCTGATGCTATATTTAGCACAGAAACAGCATATGCCTTAGTCGAAGTGTGCTAAATATAGGACTATTACAGTTTCCCTTCTGATAAAACTTGTTTCCTTGCTTTTTACATCAGTATACTATTTGCCTGCAAAACCTATATCCCACCAACTTTCTCAGAGAGAATGTACTTGTAGTACTAACAAATCACATCCCATACTTGGGTAGCTTCATTGCATGATGTGGAAGATGGTGCCATCAGCAATGAACCGTCCGCTCGAGACATCACTTTTTGTTCAAAGTACACATCATGCAATGAAGCTACCTAAGTATGGGATGTGATTTGTTATTACTACTCTAAATTAGCGTGCAACTTTGGGGCGCTAAAATTAATCAGCAAAATATTAATTGAAAACCTGACGGTAACACAAGTAATTTGCACAAATCATGACAAAAATCCTATTCACCACCATCAAACTAAGCTCAGATATGCACTTTAGCCTTGATGAAGATGCTGTCATCAGCAACGAACCCTCCACTCTTAACATCACTTATTGAGACAAAACGTGGACAACCTGTAGCAACATTCATGTCCGTCTTTGGTTTCTTAAATGAGCTGCTCATTGGATCAGGTAGGAAGCTATCTACTATGTCCTTACCACCATTCTGGTTGAGCAGATGAAATGTGACCTTGTGGGTAAATGGCCACTGAAGGATGTTGTCAAACTCTCCACGCATCACGACAAAGAACAAAGACATGTGTGTACTCTTGCCAATCCCATCACCTAGGATGTACAACCTCAGGCAAAGCTTGTAACCATAGCGACTGGTGTAGAAGGGGAGGCTGAAGATGGAGGTGTACTTTCCACTTTGAGCATCAACCATTCTCTGAGCAAACTGTGGGATTTTCCATATCATTGTGCCATCATAGCTGACATTCTCAAGGAGTGAAAGACGAAAATCACGATCTTCATGTTCAGCCTCCTTAGCTTGCATTATCTTTTCAAGATTTGTTATTTGGATTTTTAGTTGAGCAATTTCAATATCTTTTCTTTTTATCTCCTTAGTAAAATTACTTTCAAGTTCAGTCTTAACACTCAATAATTGTGTTGAGATAAGAACAGCCACGGTGCTGCCATCTTCTCCAGGCAATCC
This sequence comes from Eunapius fragilis, assembly GCA_963681505.1. Taxonomy (NCBI): domain Eukaryota; kingdom Metazoa; phylum Porifera; class Demospongiae; order Spongillida; family Spongillidae; genus Eunapius; species Eunapius fragilis. The sequence goes on along the minus strand of OY811979.1, from coordinate 4,267,624 downwards.
ACTGCCTTCACCATCTCTACTGGCGCTGCCCTGGGCAGTTTTAAGGGCAGTAGCCAGGAATGTGGTATGATTCACTAGTCCTTCTGTGATATGAGTTTCAAGTTCCTTTCTGTCCATCTATGGAACAATACCAAATGATTAGTACAATTTTTTAACATTGACATTGACAAACACACAAAACCAGATATTGGGGAGTTTGGGGATAGGACTATTAATGATTACCAATCAAGCATGTGCTTAAAGATTCATGATATGTATATGGAATTATTTCATAATGGATATTTACATAATTGGCACTTACAAACCTACATCCCCAATTAAATTTTTCACTTATCATTTGTATGCAGCTGAGTGTGGGAGAGCAACATGATGGGACGGTGCTTGTAAATACTTATTGTGTAACTGACCACTAGATTAGCAAGTTACCTGACAAAGCAGTTGAAACTTTGGCCATCTGCAAAATACCAATTTCTTTCCCAACATTGCAGTTCTATTGCATATCATTACAACGTTACCAGTTACCAGTGCAAGTGCAGAACTGGCCAAAACAATTAAAGAGTTACTTCAGGACAACACTTGGACAGGAACAATGAAACGGCCATCCATGCATATCATTGATTGCTTAATCTCAGATTTTATACATTCATCTTACTTTGTGTCATTTTTAAAACAATTGTTCAAACTAGTACCACACTCTTCTTTTAAAGGTAAAGAACTGTGCTCAAACAAATATCAAATATCAAGATCAATACATGGTAAGAGATACAATACCCTGTTCATCTCATTGGAGTTCACAACATACCTGTAAATTTATTTTTGTACTTACAGTAATTTTTAACTGCAATAACAATGATTATTTATAATTTTTTCATATTACAATTACATAATTCAAAGTTACAAAATACATGAATATATGAAATAAATATTTAGGAGGAGAAACAACATGCATGAATTAATGCTACAGTTGAATAAACTTTAAGATGGGAGCCACCTGGAAAGGATTGCTGTCACATTTGTCCTCACCAAATGCAAGTTGAGCCTGCTATACAGGTCAGACAGCACAACTGACTTTGGTTTGCCCGATATGATGGCTTAGATGCATGTTTCACCATAGCTTAGATGCATGTTTCACCATAGCTTAGAACTCAGATGATGGTGTTTAGTCATGCATGTGGAATGTGTAATTGTCAGGTACCTGATCAACACATGAACTTATTACAGATATGAAAACTAGAGTTATTCACAATGCATACTTATTCCTAGCCATGTTGAAGTTTGATGCACATAGAACCTAACCAGTTTCACTGGATTACATCACAGCATAGTCTAGCAATATGTGTGGCAAATTTGTGCACAGTGGTATTAGGCATAAATATCATTAAGGCTATGTCAATTGGCTATTCATTATCTACTTAACTAGCCGCATACCCAGACCAAACATACATAAGCTTTATTGCTTAACAGTAATTCTTTCTCTTTAACTAGCAAGAGAAGAAGCAGGTGTTTGAAGAGAGGCTGAGAAAATCAAGCATGGCTCCTTTGCACTTTTCTGGGGTGTGGGTCCAATGGCCACAACCATGTACAAAAGAATGGTCTTCCTCATAATGAGTGCACACTAAATACACATGAACCATGAATGGCCTGCTGAATGTCATTCTATAGTTAAGTAAAAAGCTGATATGTCAGGATAGCGGTGCCTTTAACAGAGTTGAGGTGGTGTGAGATTTGGAGGAATTTAGTCTAGCAGCCAGGCTGAAAGATGAAATCAAACTTCAGCTCCCCAGAAGTATAAGCCTCAACAGCGAATGGTATGCATGACCAACCTATATAGCTCTGAGCATGCATCGATCCTTTGTTCGGAAAGCTGATCAGGTAATCACACAGTGACACGCTTCACTGAGAATGCTTCGATTAAGCAGGATGCACCAGTGAGATCAAAAGCCGCAGGTTGTAAACTGTAATTATTATTACGGCATGACATTATTACATGGGAAGGGGGGGGGGGGGGGGGGGCATTACTCAAGCCACGTGAACAATGTACCTTCCTGATCTGGCACTTTCAAACATGTGGTCCGCGCAGAGTTGACATAGCCAATGACCACAGCTTGGTTGGACGGGATCCTTCAAAATTTGACAACAGTTTGGACAACTGTACTTTCTAAATAGTCCTGGTTCCTCAAAGGAGATAGAATCATTGAACCGCGCAAGAGCCATTTTATTGGGGTTACTCCCTGGGAAATCCCCTAGATACGCGTTGCTTATAATGTAACTGTATCAGACCCACAAGTGTGACACCTATACTTAGATCAGAATTAATATACCCGCCAGAAAATTAATTAGCGTGACATTAAAGGCACTGCTGTTTTCGGCTGGACACAATTCAGAAAATTGGCTAATATACGTCAGAAAATTGGCTAATACGGTATACCTTTAGAATAGTATAATATAATTTTCATTTAGAGCTCATTATAAATCAATCGTACTTTTTGTGACCCACATTTCGTGCTTTTTTCAAGTCATAGCTTTGAGATGATTTCATGGTTTGTATTCCCTATCATCGCAGTAAAGAAAATCTCCAACGCGCACAACCTCAATATTACTGGAATCGTTGCGCATCGTTTTTATACGCCCATGAGATGGAGGCGGTAACTGAGAGGGGTACTTTGATCGTGTGTAGCAAGGACAGCGACAATAGAATTTAGGTCAGTGGGTTATGACATTAACAAGACAGATCAAGAAGCATATTTATAACAATGAGAACAAGCCACAGTTTTGTTATACCACCCTACGCGGCGTGTACATTTTTGGAATAATCGATGCGGTTTGAATGGAGCTGTTGGAGCATGCATCACTACATTAACAAAGGTCAGGAGCGATGCAGTGTGTGTAGTCGCTTGCTTATGGCACCTGATAAGAAACCAAAGCATTCAAATCAATGCACAGAGTGTGCAGCAGATTTACACTTGGTATTCTATTAACAACATCCACCCATGCACTCAAATTCTGTTATCAATGCAATCAAGTTATGAAGGTGGTATTGATAGCTGAGATGAGGGTACAGGTGGCTTAAATGAGGCTGGTACTGATGGCTGAGATGAGGCTGGTACAGGTGGCTGAGCACTGAGCTCTTGCCACTGCTCATGGACGCGTTAGTACGGCTACTTCACACGGTAGAACCTCGATAAACCCTTCACCAATGGAGGTGGACCATGAACGGCAAGAAATGAAACAGGAAGTACCAGAAATAGGTTTACATGCTGGTGTAACCCTTTCATCCTCTGAATCGGCAAGAGTACGGGAGAGTTCTCATTTGACATTGGGACCAAACATTGGGACCAATGGTCAAGTTACCAAAGTCTACCTTGAAAAGGTTCACTGGTGAGATAACAGCTCTACCTTTCAAACATTGACAAGTTTAATTACTTGAGTTCGTTTTTGGAATCATCAGCAGCAGATGCCATATCAGGGTTAGAGATCACGTCCAACAACTATGAAGAAGCCATTTATGTCCTGAAGTGAAGATTTGGAAATTAACAACTCATCATCAGTAAACATATGGATGCTCTTCTCACTCTGGAAATGGTAACATCGTTGCACAACCTCAAGGGTCTTTGTACATTGTGTGACTCCGTAGACATAATGCATCTTACGGAAGCCCATTGTCCTCAATTCTGATGAATAAGTTACCCCATGAACTTCGAGTCATTGTAAGTAGGAAAGTGAGTGATGAAGACTGGGAGTTCACTGAAGTCATGGAAACGATTCATAAGGAGATAGAAGCCAGAGAAAGAGTGGAAGCAAATCCTATTACACCAGTTATGAAGAAGCAGTACAAAGGCATTCCCACCACAGCTTCACTGTTATCAGGAGACACTGTTGAAGGGCCCACATGTGCTTATTGTAGCCAGCCTCACCCCTCTAACTCTTGCAGATCAGTTGTTGACGTTGAAGCACGGAAACAGATCCTTCTCAAAGATGGTAGATGTTTCTTATGCCTGAAGAAACAACACGTGAGTAGGAACTGCCGCTCATCACTGAAATGCTCGAATTGCCATGGACAAAATCATGTGAGCATCTGCTTCAATGGTCTCCAGGGAGGAGTGGTAAGGGAGCAACAAAGTACGATTCCTCCAGCAAAGCAGCCATGATGTAGTGAGAAGTTTAAGGATGGAAGTAGCAGGGAATTAACTTTACTCACAGTAGTGAACTACTCATAGGACAGCCCATTATGGACTCCTAGCAAAGGTTTCCACACTTGGCAGGTATAGTTGGCCGACCCAGATTGCAACGATCAAAGTCTAGAAATCAGTATTCTCATAGGATCAGACCTGTACTGGATGTTAGCGACAGGAAGGGTGAGACGGGGTGTGAATGGACCAACAGCAGTGGAAACTAGGCTTGGCTGGGTATTGTCAGGGCCTGTGCAAGGTGCTTGATTCCAAGCATCTTCTACAAACTTCATTTCCTCCCACATATTAAAGCAGGAAGCATCTTGCGTACAGCATCATGATTTGGGGCAGCTTGATTCACAGTTGAAAAGATTCTGGGATCTGGAAACACTTGGAATTGGAGAAGCTGAACCTGATGTGTATGACAAGTTCCTGGAAGGTGTGACTTTTAACGCTGGCAGATATGAAGTAGAACTCCCATGGAAGGAGATCCATCCTGATCTCCCAGACAACTTCCAGTTGTGTCAGAGAAGACTTTGGAACCGTGTAAAGTGTCTTCAACCAGAGCCATTGGTCTTACAGGAATACGACGGAATCATCAAGGAGCAATTGAACAAGGGGATCATGGAAGCAGTCACTGAAGATGGGAGCAGTAAAATTGCATAGGTGCACGTTCTTCCACACCCCCATAATCAGGCAAGACAACGAACAACTAAAATGTGCATATGACGCATCAGCAAGGTGCAATGGTCCATCTTTTGAATGACTGTCTACACGCCGGCCCAGCATTTGGCCAGAACATCTTTGACATTATACTTCGATTTCGACTTTACAAGACAGCATTAACAAGAGATATTGAGAAAGCTTTCTTGATGATTTCGATTGCGACCAAAGACAAGGATTCTATGCGATTCCTTAAGAATATCGCATCAAGACTTCCCAAGATAGTCTTGTTGGAACCCTGTTGAAGATGAATTGCAGTTTGGTGTAAAGATGATTGCACAGTTGGCCAAACAAGTCAAGCCTACCAAGAGGACAATAGTCAGTCTAGCTGTAAAATGTTATGACCCACTGGGAATCATCTCACCAATTATTGTCCATTTTAAGCTAATAGTTCAGGAGTTATGTAAGATGAAGGTCAACTGGGATGAACCACTTCAGGGAGAGTTGATGGAAGAATGGAATAAGTTACAACAGGTGCAACCAATCACTATAGCCAGATGCTATTTCAATGGTGTCTCAGAACTGGTTATTTCACATAGTCTCATAGGGTTCTGTGATGCATCCTTGAAACTGTATGCTGCTGTCATCTATTTGAAGATCCAGACAGCCTCTGGGTATAGTATACGATTGGTGTCTTCAAAAACAAGCCGTCTGGAATTGCTTGCAGCTCTCCTCTTAGCCAAATTGATTTCTAGCGTTCACCATATGCGGGGGGCAGAACTGGCTCTACAAGCTCCTTTGTGCGTTACAGATTCAACAGTGGCTTTAAGGAGTCAGAATAAAGAAACAGTTTGTACAGAATAGGGAGAACAGTATTAGGAAACTAGTGGCAGCTGAACACTGGAGGCATTGCCTAGGAACAGAAAATCTAGCAGATATCCCGATCAAGAGGGCTGGACTTATCTAATGCCACGAGACTTCAGTTGTGGCTTCATATAAATTTAATAAACTTGAATAATATTATCACAAGATTATATAACAATCACTGTGAATTAATCAGTCACACGATATGCCCCATACATCGGGCTATTCCATTATTTAATTATACACACCCCTACAGATGACAATAACCAGGGGGTATAAGGAATATGTCTCGGGGGGATGTCATTTAAATGCCTGTCCCGGGGGGTTAGAAGGCATAATAGAAGCTTGTCCAGGGGGGAGGGGAACAACATTGAAGCTTGTATCCAGGGAGGTGGAACAAAACAGAGGCTTGTCCAGGGGGCATTTTCAAGTCTGCCCCGGGGAGGTGGAGATATAATGTAAGCTTGTCCAGGGGTGCTTTTATATATTGTCCCGGGGGGCTACGTTTGGAATTATATTGTCATCTGTAGGGGTGTACAGTTAAATAATGGAATAGCCCATCAGTAAGTTGCGCAGATGAACCAGACCGCCGAGACCGGTCCAGGACGTAACTAATCTAGCACCCATGCATTGTGCTTAAGCATTATGCACGCCTCCAGTCGCTGAGGAAGAAGATTCCATCTTTGACGCTGTTGAATAAGCTTGGCTCTAAAAAATACCCGCTCAGATGGTGCAGATGACTCGGATGAGGCAGGGATTGCCAAGTGCTTTCTTGCAAGCTTAGAAATTCTTGGAAAACGCGAGTCGTGCAATTTCCACCATGCAAGTGGGGGGATCTATACATAGATAGTACTATCTATGATCTATAGGAGAAGTAGCATTCACTTGTTGTGTTTCAGAAACTGAAAGCCAAGCATCAAACTCATCCTTAACTTCCCTACGTAGGTCGCGATCGTTCGACAATTAAAGAGTTGTGGCAGTGGTTGCACCAAGCTTTGTCAACAAACCCTTCATATCCTCTCTTCTCATGACATTTGTACAATTTGAAATGTGCCCACACCACGAGAACTGATTTTTGGAAGTTGTGAAAAAATAGTCTACAATGCCCCCTTCTGAGAGCCTCTTTTAGCGGGTCGATCATGTACAAGCTAAGTACAGGTGCATACAACATACATGTACTAGCGTTGGCTCACAAATATTAGACGGTGCATGGAAAGCATTTTGAGGAGTCATCTGATGGAACTAATATACATGTAGACGGCGAGAGAAGTATTTGTTATTATGCCACGCCCCCACCTTGTACCATAGGAAAGCTGAGCTGCTCAATGACGTTACGTGACACTGGAATACACTTCACAGTGTCGACCGGCTACCGAGCGTATTACCATTCAAAACACAAATAACACGATGCATGCTAACCATACTGCTTCTTGTACACAATAGCCTAGCAAACCCAGAATGTTTAGGTACGCGTTTCCTCCGAAGAGGTTCCAGGTGGATTACCGTGAATATTAGTGCTTATCACATGCCCCCTGAAACGTACGTGATATACCTGGTGAAGTTTGAAACGACATATGTCATAATGTAGACTACGTTTATTAACTTATTAAATTAATTGCAAGTACCAAGTACACGGCCAGTTTTTTGACAACGAATCAGAGCTGTTAACGCTTGCGTAACGTCTCTATTAGCACGCGGGCGAATCAGATCCTTTTGGCAGCGCGGTGATATACGCTTCTTAAATTATCTCGGGTGAATCATTATCAACCGCACCTGAATCATGTCCGTACAGCTGATGAATCATCAACGAAGATCAAAGCATACCGCATCCCTTATTGAGCGCATTCATATGCATGTTTATTTCTTTATCGCTTTTATTATTATTATTTTTTTCTTTTAAAAACATCATTTGCAATGCAGTAAACATTATAACAATACATAGTATTACTCCAGTCATGCTTCAAACGCAGTGTGTTTTCAGTTATTCCCTGTCGTTCTGTCCTGGTAGCAACACGCATAAAATCCACAACACATGTTGAGGTCTGATGAATCACTGAAACTGCACATACGATGGCTGTAGGAGAAAGAACCCGAAGGACCTTTGTAAGCGTCAGAAGCGGGCAATCAAACTCGTTGAGGCATGGCTGTCCACTGGCCATTTCACGATCCATATGTTGTACTATACAGTAGCGGGTGCTGCTACTTTGAAAGCAACTCAGTAGGATCCCTACCTCCATCTATAGTACTGCACATGTAATAAATAATACACTATCAGGAGGACTTACTGGAGACCCAGCTCTGTCTTTATAGAGCACAAAGTCACACACATTAACAGTGTCACGTTCAGCTGTCACTGTTGCTTTGCCCCAGGTGACATGAGTTTGCAGGTTAATGGTGGGCGGGAGCAGCAGCCTGTAGTCAACATGTTCATCTATCAGAGATGTGATGGACATTTCCCCAAGTCCATGTACTTGAAGCAACACAGATCGCAACTTAGTTGGCTTACGTACACTGATCTAAGGTTGCAGAGTAATACCATAATGTAGCAACACAGTGAAAACGAAAGATCACCTTACGAAGTGCCCCATGACTATAGATGGCTTTATCACTAGTAGGTAACCTTCCTGTCAGGAACTCAAGAACTTCTGGCGACTGATACAACTGTAGCAGGCCATCACCACACCTGATGAGGAGTCATTATTTAAAATAAATGGTAAAACCAATACTCACTGCATTTCTGACGGATCAAAATGACCTCCTGAACAGAAAAATCGTATGCTCTCCTGGATTGCAAAACTGTTGGCAATGTCTTTGCTCGGAGCATATTTATTGCCGTATGTGTTACGAGACCTGATCGCACCATTATAGCTCCCACATCTAAAGAATGGTTAGCAATGTCACAGCAGGGGCGGATACAGGGTTTTCCAAAAGGGGGGGTTGAGACCTATGATACGAAATGCGGGGGGAGGGGTGCTGTCCGCTTCAGGCCCGATACGAAAAGCAGGGGTGGGGGGGGTGCTGTCCATTTAAGGCCCGATACGAAAAGCGGGGGGAGGGGGGGGGGGGTGCTGTCCATTTAAGGCCCGATACGAAAAGCGGGGGGGGGGGGGCGCTTCAGGCCCGATACAAAAAGCAGGGAAGGGGGAGGGGCTGTTTAGCAGAAGAGGGGGCGTTGCCATATATGAAAGGGAGGGGTTGCAACCCCCAAACCCCCCCCCCCCCCCCCCCCTGGATCCGCCTCTGCACAGACTCTGAGCCAGAATTAAGTCTTACCTTTCAGTGTTAAACCCTGATGCAGGTCCAAACTGAAGCATGTGATCAGGTAGATGAAGGAGGAGATGGATTTTGAGCTTTTTCCTTAGCTCCAGACAGTGTCTATCAACTGCTCGAGCAAATTCAAGACACACAGACTTCATGGATTCAACTTTGTCGGGTGTAAACTTCTCACAATATACAAGCTTGAACACCTGATAGATGATACAAATGAAGACACATGCATCAACGTGTAACACATACCTTTGAAAGAGCCAGCCATACTTCTGTTTCACTAGGTGTTAACAAAGGTGGAGATATCTCGTGAGAGACGCAATGCAAAGCCAGAGAAATTTAATGAGTTGATGCGAGCCAAAACCTCCTTGCGTTGCTGTGATGAAAACCGAGCCATCCGGAACCTAAGTAGATACTTGTAAGGGCCCAGAAGTAGAGTTGCAAAACCTCCACTGGTGTAGCCCTACGTGTATTGAAATTAATGAAATTGCATTGTATAAGCAAAATCACCTACTGATTTAAATCCACAGCTAGCTCCAGCATTGGGTTTGGTTGGCAACTTGTTCCTAACTGCGTCTGCATCTGCTTATGCTCCTTCTTAGTCGACAGAGACTTTATGATCTCAATTTGGGCTACAGTATCTGCCTTCATTCTGAGATTGCCAACGCCTTGGAGACCAGTGGAAACATCAACCTTGACAAAAACTAGGTAAGCTCCATCTGGATATAAAAGTAGCACTTACTGTGTAAATCCTGCAATACATCACCGCTGTTGCTCCCAGCTGACTCTGCTCCACGAGGATTGTCAAAGAAAACTTAAAATTGGTGCAACAACAATCACTTTGCATTGCAAAAAGGCATTCAATACGACAATCCCCTCACGCTCTAGTGCATTAAACTCCTGCACTAGTGGAACTGCCATCTCCATGAGCGGTGCCTTGTTGGAGGCACCAAGGAAATGAATGTTGTGCAGTTTGGCGTTTTCTTTTTGTGGAACTCCTGCTAAAAGAATATTCCAAACACCCGTCCACCAAAGGGTACTGTCAAAGAAACTAGAGGATCACCAGTTCTCTTTGTTGTTGGAAGCATCATCACCTGCCGACAAGGCTCGGCTGCTCTCTGCGCCAGCACCTCATGCTGCATCCTGGCTACTGGTCATACCATCTCCTGGCCTCGACCTACACCTTGACCCTAATGAGCTGCAAATGGTGGCTAGGGATAGACAAGGCTAGAGGCTCCTCGTGCTCTCTGTGGTCCTCTAGTTTCTTTGACAGTCAGTACCCTTTGGTGGACGGGTGAGGTAGTGATAGCATCCACAGAGATTACCTCAGACGGGGAGACAAGTTTGTTGAAGAGATCAACCACGTGAGATAGGTGTGGATTCTGTGCATCACCAAAGCCAGAAGCACAAAGGGAGGCAATATAGGCAGCTGAGGAGTGGTGGGAAACTGAGCGATGCCCAAGACCTCCGTGACTTAGATTCAGTTGGGCCTGCAGCCATGTACAATCTGTAACTTCTACAGCTATCCTCTGTGCAAAGCACCGCCTAACCTCAACATCAAATAGCTGAAGTGCCTCTGAGACTAAACTTGGCGAGGTAGATCTAGCCAAATGGAATAATTTACAGTAGCTCATTCTATTGGGCCATCCCTTGGGATTTTTATAAATATGTCCAAATGTGAATTGTTTTGTAAAGGTGACACCAGTGAGTTTCCCCTATCTATGAAGTCCTCCCATGTACCTCATCTTGACTTACTAGGAGCCCCTATAGGGGACTACCTTTTCTGTGGAAAGTATGCAGCATCAAAGCGTTCAGAGGCCTTGAAGTTGTTATCCAGACTGGTAGAAGTAGGGGCATCAGACCCTCAGGTTGCCTTGATTCTGCTTCGTTTGTGTTTTCCAACAGAGAAAGAGCATGAAGGATAGCAGATTTCTTGCCAGCTAAGGTTCCATTGTCGAGGTACCAGGCTTGATATAGAATGTGGATGCAGTCATCATAAGCATCAATGGCATTTAAGATCTTCTGTAGAATCAGTGCAAAGAGCAGGAAGGGGCCCAGGGGGTCACCTTGTTGGACACCTGTTTCTGAGAAGATGCGACCCAGGGGTGCCCACAGCAAGGGATGAGCAGCATATCACCATGTGGCCCAAGGTAAAAGCTCAGGGAAATGGAGAGCGCATTAGTCTAGAATGGCCTGTCTTTAGACCAAATTAAAAGCATTGCGCATGCCCACCTTTACTACTGCAAAATCATCATCTTCCCAGTGCTTATCCATACATGCTTTGAGGCCATGTACAACCTTCTCAGAGCCTGACTCCAAACTGAAGAGGTTGAAAAAATTCTGAGGCCTTGTACTTTATCAAGGAACACCAGTTAACCTCCTCAATGCTTCTCCAACAGCAATAGGTCTGACGTTAGGGAGATAGCCAGGTTTGAATTTATTCAGGGCAGTCAAACTGCCTCCAGCCAGAAAAGTAGAGACAGAGGTGCATGCCTTGCCTGATGACAGGAGATTGACTACATCTCTGAGAGAGGAACATATGGAAGTTGGTAAAGGAATGCTTGCTGCATCTAGAAGGTGCTATATTCTGAGGCCTGATGGACCTGCATGCAGCTGATCTCTTTTGAAATCACTGCAGGACCCCTGGGATGTTTAAATCAGGACCGATGGATATTGGCACTGTTGGAACCTGGGGAACCTGTGGAAGTGGGCAACTTGGATGCTCGGAAAGCAATAGCTTCCATGTACCATCGTTGTTTGGAGCAATGCCTACAGAGAGAAGAATGCCACAAGCTTTCCCAAACATACCTGCCTTAGTCAATCTCTGTGCAGAGACCTGTTTACCGCGGAAGTGGGAGGTATTTCCTTTTGCTAGGTTCTACAGCTCTTTGTCGGACCAAAGTTTGCACAGAGCCTCGATGGATGTGGGCTTAAGGTTTCTCCCTCTGCGCTTGGAAGATGGGAGAACGCACTTTGGCAACATCAACAGCTTAAGCCAAGCCTCTTCTGAGTTATCACTCAGAACAGATCTCAGGGAAGCTGATAGAACACATTCAAAGGCTGGCCTAGCCCTGGAAGGAAAAAAGCGCAACGTGGGACGATGTTACTTGCTAACCTCTCTAAAGGATGGTAGACTCTGATTGGATACTCCGGGAGGGGAAACTTGTGGGGTGGCAGCAGGATGTGTGACAGGAATATTGACCCTACCCCTGCAACGTTTAGGGTGTGATCTTGATCTAGCTTTTGACACCAGTTGGTGGAGCAGATAAAAAGATCCTGATCCTGTACCATGTAACGGGCACTGCCCCAGGAAATAGATCACAAGCATGGAGAGACATGTGGGAGTGCCACATGGAATGAGCAATGAGAACTGCACAGTCAGGGACAACGCACTTTTTCTTGGCTGTGTGTGAAATTTGATTTGGAGTGCAGCCCTCCTGGGATCTTAAGTGTGAAGTACAAGGGCGTGAAGCGCAAGGAAACATTGACTCAGGGGTTGCCACTAGAGGTGAGCTATAGGATTGAAGGAAATCCTCAGAATGCGGCGATGGTACAGGTGGGATTGAGGAAGCGATGTTCGTGCATTTTCCCTCCTCTACCCGGGTCCCCTCCCTCCACCCCCCGTGGGGGGGACCTCCCTCCCTTCCCTCCTCAAGGCCGTAGACAAGGGGGGGCTTGGGGGGGCTTGAGCTCCCCCATTATATCAGAATATTAAAATGTTAACCGTATCTCGTATAATTAGAATTAACTACTTACAGCTATAATCATTGATAGCGGTCGATTGTGAGTAGAGTATAGTCCACAGCATGGACTCGATCTCTGCAGAAAGCATCATCCGAACAATGGAAGACATTTCGCTGAGGTTATCCCTTTCACTTCAGTGGACAGTGCTACGATGGGGCTAGTTCAATGGCAGGCTGTAAAACAGGTGTATCAACTACTATACTTTGAAAAGAGCATAGAGCTTTGTATACCCATTGCTATGGCCATGCTCTGAACTTAGCTGTTCAAGACGCAGTAAAGGCAAATGTAATCCTTCGTGATACATTAGACACTATCGAAGAAATGACAAAGCTGATCAAAAAATCTCCGCGGCGGCAAGTGATTTTTGACAAGGTCAACTAACTTAAATATATAGCAATAGCTATACCGTATAGAGCCGGGTCAATTTCTGCATTTATTGTTAAGTTTTTGCTAACAATAAATAAGGAAAAGGTTAAAGCGGCTGGGACGAAGCCCCAGACCCCATTGGGGGAGCTTGCAGCGCTCCCCCAAACCCCCTATCTGGGGGCAGGATGGGGCACGCCCACTACTGCACCCACCCCCAGTCATTATAGCCCCACCAAACTTTGAAAGTTGTCTACGGCCATGACTCCTCCATCGTACCAGTAATCCAGGTCATCTGGACAGCCCCAATGTGAGGGGGGTGGGCAGGGGGGGGGGGGGGGGCAAAATCCCTGGGCCCGGACCTCAATGGGGCCCGGGCCTTTAGAACCACGCCCTTTATTAGTCACTAGGCACGCCCCCTTAGGCCTGGTAATGGCTTAGTTGCTAATTAGTTTCGGGGCCCAGGTCGTTGTAACCAATCAGCGTCTTGGTTTACACTTTCTGTTTAACGAGCGGCAAGAATGGGCTACCATCACAAATCAGGCGCCCAGAAAAGAAGGGAAAAGGCAATGCGTGCTAAAGGGGTCAGATGGCAGAAAACGCTAAAACAACATGGGTTTGCAGGGGCGGATACAGGATTTTCCTAAAGGGGAAGTGGGGGTTGAGACCAGCGAAACGAAATCGATATGAAAAGCGTGGGGGGTGCTGTCCGGCGCTTCAGGCCCGATACAAAAAGCGGGGAGAGGGGGTGGGGGGCTGTTTAGCAGAAGAGGGGGCGATACCTTATATGAAAGGGGGGTTGCAACCCCCAAACCCCCCCCCCCCCCCCCCCCCCCCCCCCCGGATCCGCCTCTGGTTTGATGTAAGTGATAGGGTTTAAAGGTTTAATGAGATTGATGAGATTCATTAGGCTATAGGGGCCCGAGAAAAAATTTGCCCCGGGCCCGGGCTGGCTCTTGGCGGCCCTGCATCTGGAAGTTTCGCATCGAAATAGTGCTGTCCTGGCTTGTAGCGTTTACATACATCGCAAAATCTTACTTCTATGTTGGGTTAAAAAAGAATTAATCTCCTTCCTCTTTTTTCACTCTAGAGGTTGCTGTTCTGTTTAGTGACCACTGATTCTGTTCCTGGTTGGAGTCTTAGTTGTGGATACCATTACTACCTGCCAAAGGTGAGGCTCTGATGAGGCTTTATTTAGAACCACATTAAATAGGGGATGATAGGGTGTGGGGGTGTACAGGTAAGTTTGGGGGGTGGATGCTGGTTTTTGTGGGTAGAGGAAATAAAATACATGGATGTACATGTACATGTACAAAAGTGCGCTTGCATATGCTTGTACTATACTGCATACTGCATGTGTATTCATTGGCTCTCTGAAAAACAGGCTAGGCAACTGGCTAGCTTAAACCTCGGGTTGTGTTTGCTAAAATAAAAAATCTAGAGAATGGTTTGAAACCAGCGAGCTTTATTCACCTCCCTCAAAGCTTTCTTAGAACGTTCCGAAGTTCCCTGGAGCAAGTGATCTTCGCTTCAGCCATAAATGTTTTATCCTTCATTTCTTTGTTCCTATTTGCTATGTACAAATAAGATTGGGGCTATGCCCGACTGGGCTTTATCTCCTCCCATTAACAAGTTCATATGTGCATGCTCTATATCACCTCAAAACTTGCAACAACTGACGAGATTAGGTAGGGTCACATTATACGGGGGCATTAATCTATGTCAATATTATAGTTTTCTTGTGAAGAGAGAAGATGAGTAGATATCCAGTGGTATTTGGTCCGTTTACAATTTGGCTGTGTATGTTGCATGGTTTTATTTTAAGTATGAGTAGTCTATGGTACTGTCTTGTGCTACATGTATGTGCTATTGAATAGCTTTTGTTGGCTTCTCCAATAAGGTTGATAACTCATTACAGCAAAATAATAATTTGTAACTGTCTATGCATCCAGTTCACAATCTGGTACATAAAGTTGCCCAGTTAACTCTTTGAGCGTCAATATTGCAATACGGGTGACATCGTTAATTGCCAGCTATGTTTTTAATTATGGCTACCCGTAGCTTATTAGTCGCATTCTCGAAGAATGACACGGTTAGCTTACTTAAAGATATTACTATGATATAAAAGTGTTTATGATGTTTATTTTGATATATTTGGTGTACTAGCTTGAATAACAATGGTTGCCGATATAGGCAGAGCCAAGTGGGCCGGGATTTGAAGCCTTACATATCGAGATACTATAAAACAGAAGACGAAAAAACACGTTATTTTTATCCCTTGCTGTTTTTTCTAAGGTCCAGGTGTTTCAAAAGGCTTCGCTCTCCCCTACTTTAGTAGAACAGCAGGGGCTTATTCAAAGCTGCTAGTGATGATAGAGGCGCCATTACACGTACACCTGCAGCTGTTAGTTCCCGCTTTCGTTTTTATTAAAAACCAACACCCCAGTCGTAGCCATATGTCCTTATGGCTTTTTGGTGCACAAAGTGCGTAACCATGCAACACAGATTGGTTTTCTAATACGTGTGCACATAAATGTGCACTTGGCGGTGAACGCGGGGTGCAATTATTGCACATAAATGTGCACTTGGCGGTCAAAGAGTTAAATGAGGCTTTTCAAACAAAAACCAGCATTGTCATGGCAACTGCCAACAAACAAAACACATCCATCCATTCCATTCCATCCATCCTATTGTAATGTGTGTGTTGCCTTTGATCACATGGTGTCATTATGCCCTAACCCTAAGTTATGTCAATCGTTCTGACCACTCTCATCTAATGTTCTCCCTATTATCAATATATGGATACTTGTATATACTAACACTTGCTATGATGTCTCATATAAGACTACTTATATAGTTGCCCTCATGTATATATTGAACAAGTGTACACTTCTGGATTGGAAATCTCATGGAATGTCGTAGTGAGGTGATCATCTAGCATCCACTATAGAGACAGTGAATAATTCAATCTCCTGAGGCTTCAAAATGATTGCAAGTTAAAGTGATGACGACAACCACAACCAGTAGAGTAGTAATGTCTACACTTAGGCAAACTCCCATAACTCTAGCCTTTTAAATTTGACTGCATGCAGAGTGGTTAACTACATGCAGCTGACCAGATACAGTACATGGCAATGTAATTATTGTTGTGGTATTCTTTTTGATTGCTGTAAGATTTGAACTGTAGGAAAGCTAGTCCAACCAATACAAGTTGAGAAACTGCACACTTTTTAAAAACTGTAGATGAGCATAAGTATAGTTGGATCTACAATTCTGTTTGGTGATCATATTGATCTCTCTTCACTGTCTTTCTGGCTTTGCTTATGAAATTATGGCCTTGTGTCAGGAATCTCTCTTATTTTATTGTCACTAATCACCTCCTATGCTGTATTTTGAAGTTCCTTGTTGTGCCTTTAGAAGCTACGCAGCTCTGAGGTAATACTTAGTGCGTGTGTTTTGTTTTGGGAAAACTCGCATAGATGATGTATGTCGATAACGAAAGGACACTAAATTGCAATTGAAGCAAGCTCGAAAGGAACTGCAGGTTGCTAATAATATCCTGAAGAGTATTCTGCAGGCAGCTCCACGTACAATGGAAGAGATCAAAGCTGCGTTGAAAACTACTGTAGTAAAGCTGCTTTAGTCTCCAATGCGCCGACTCTCCATTCTCGATGCTTAGCATCGATTGACTTGAACCCTATAGCTTGCTGCTCTTGCCATTTCTTCTTTACTTGTTTTTAGGCTCACAATTGGCTTAAAACATAAAGTTGTTAAGTATGATGTCAAGGAACCTTTAACTTGCACTTCATGCAGCAGGTCAACGTAAAAAATCGATTGGGGCAGTTGCGTATTTAGCACCTGTATCTTGGAACTTAGATTTCATCCCATACACGGATATAAAGGTCATGCAAACACAAATGGATATTTGGATAATATAACCAGTCGTCGTCAGTACATACCTCTGGGGTTGAGCAAATGATAGTTTCAGTGTTCAATTGTAGATGATAGCGCTTTAAAAAACTTTCTTGGTAAAACCTCCGGTAACGTGGCATCACACGTGATCTAACATTACTGTAGCACCTATACTAGTACATTTCAGTACTATTTTATCATTTGTGTTCCATGTGGACCAAATACATGTGCACTAATAATTGTAATTGATGGTGTAAATAGTAATGAAATGAGATAGCTTTGAGTCGGCAGTGGAACTTGTTTCACAAAGATTTAAATCTAGGAATCTTTTTAGCTAGCTTTATCAAGCAGCTTTATCAACTGCTTGTTATTCAGATTCTTTAATTACAAATTGTGAACAGAATTGTTAACATAGTGAGGCTATTTGGAAATGTCCTCGGATAAATGCACATATAATTTATCGGGTAAAATAATTGATTTCCAATCATTACTGGTGGGTTCAAGTTCCACTATGTGCAAGCTTATGCTGTACGCTAACACCATGGAGCGTGCATGAATATAACTCAGCTACCGGGGGGGGGGGGGGGGGGGGGGAGGGGGGAGCGGGAGGGAATTGATTGTCACGTGAATTTGCTAGCTCACATGAAGTTTCACTGTATTATCATCTGGCATCTGAAGTATAACTAACTAATGCTTGCTCAACCCCAGAGGTATGACCAGTGCAATAGTTATTTTTGTGCTTTATATATCCCTTTTGTAAGGTGTGTTTGTACACAAGTTGCATACTAGCGGCAACGGATGGAAGGTCGGCATTCCCCTTCTCTCCCTATGCTCACAACCACTCCTATGAAGTAACAATAGTGTTTCGGTTGTTGTTGCTCTGTTTGCATAGAGAATAGCCTTAAAGCTTCGCACCGAACTTTGGGATGAACCTCTTCCCCTCGCCCATACTGCATTTAAACACCCACATTGGAGGTGGTAGGGGAGCGGGAGGATGAGTCATAACCTCTACAGAGATAAATTGCACCACTAACACGCCAACCCAAGTTAAGCAATTTTTTTTGTTTTTTCTTCTTTTTTTTCCCCCAAAAGGTGCGATCTACACGTGGTGTCGCTTGTCGTATCAAAACCAACATATATAAGAAATTGATTTATGGCGTTGGAGATTAAATGTGTACGGTTGGTTATATTGTTGGCTGTAGGAGGTACGTCTCTTCATTTGTGAGTAGCACACTATTGCAGGAATCGTCTGGCGCTATAGCATGTGGGTCACTGGGACTGCCTCCAGCACACAGTGGAAAGTATCAGGGCAGAACATATGTGATGGTGACATAATCACATTATTATCGCAATATCCCCCATGTGCTGAAATAGGAGTCCACTCCTCCATTGGAAGGTGTGTTCCCCTGGTCGCATATAATGATGCAGTACTACCCCAGGGGGCAGGGCACTGCCAAAGATTGACACTTATAGTCACAGGGAACCAAACAGTTGAGGGGGTGGAAGTCACATGCAGGGGATATGAGCAACCCTTCCATTATAATTGGAAGTGTAACCTTCCATATAGCTGGTATGTGTGCTCCCTTTGGGGTTTTTACAAGCTTTACTATCTTTACTATGTCCTCCTCCCCAGTCATTTGGCTTGAGTCTGTTCCCCACCAGCGAGAAATATACAGTTTTTAATAATAATAACAGAAATGAAAAGATCATCTCACCCTAATATTGTTATTTTGGGCATCCCGATTGGTGACAAGGCTTTTTGCGCCACCTTCATTTCGGAGAAACATGATGAGGCCAAAGCTCTTCTGCTCAAACTAGAGGAAGTAAGTGCAGTCGACCCACATGTGGCCTTTTCCCTCTTACGTCAATGTGCGGGATTCTGCAGGCTGGCCCACCTTGCTCGTGGCACGCCACCCTCCCAGGCTATATCAGCCCTTGAGGCCTTTGATCATGACATCCGAGCTACCTTCTCCAAGTGCACAGCAGTGGACACCTCCAATCAGGCCTGGCAACAGGCAGAACTCAGCTTAGGCAGGGGTGGCCTGGGCATGCGCTCCCTGAGTCGGCATTCACCAGCTGCTTACATCGCCTCTCTGAGCTCCTCTGGTGCTGGTCCATTGTCCCAAGAACACCTTATCCATGCAGTTGAGTTGTTTAACTCACTTGTACCTTTATCTGAGGCGGTCAGCATAGAGGAGGTGTTAATATCCCCTTTCCATCAAAAGGTGCTGTCCTGCAAGATTGACAACCATCTGTTTAATACACTCTATGAGCAATCTTCTGCCGCAAATAGAGCATGCGTTCTCTCTGTCTCCTCCCCTCATGCTGCATCTTGGGTGTCAGTCATTCCCTCCGAGGGGCTAGGCCTTCATCTCCAGCCTTCAGAGTTCCAGGTGGCCATTAAGTGGTGGCTGGGCCTAGACACCTCATGTGGCTCAATTTGTCCTCTGTGTCCTGGGAAAGTACTTGATCCCCTTGGCCATCATGCACTCACCTGCAAGCGTGGTGGAGATGTAGTAACCTGCCACAATAAACTACGTGACACCCTTGCTGAGACCTGTCGCAGGGCCCACCTGAGTGTTAAGGTGGAGGCAGGAAGTAACCTCTCCAAAGACCATACACTGTTAAAAAAAAGGTGTTACCGCAACACACTTAGGGGTGTTCGTATGGATATTTAAAAATGACACCCCCTGGGGTGTAGTAGTAACCGCTCAGGAGTGTTATGGCCAACACCCCTGAAGTGTAGCCAGTACACTCTATTGGGTGTTGACAGAGGTAACAATATCACGTATATTTACCGTAAATTGATGGTCCCAACATAAATTAATATTAATAAACTATACAACAACACGTTCAATTGATTTTAATAAAATGGTGATAAATAAATACAACCCATAAAAAGAACACATAAAGAAAAGTAGATGTCTTTACACGCTATAACGATCGAACAGGTTGTTTCTCTGTTCAGACACTAGAAAATCAAGAAAACTAATAAAGGACAGGTTACAGTACGAGAGATATCTTACCTTAAATCTTGGGTGCATGCAGCCGTCACGTTCGGGAAGCAAAGGAGACCATTCTGTAACAATAACAATGTCAGCCGTAGTAATCGCGAAGCTTACCTCGAAAGCTTGGTAGGGCATGTCCATTTAGTCTTGTGAACTCCGGGGCGGAGCGTATTAGTAACTTACATGTTTCCTTACGCAGTGTCCCATATAGTGCGGTAGCGTACGCTGTAGTAGTCGGGCAGCACGGTAGTAAAAATTTTCTTTGCGTATATTTGGCAGTCTACAGAGAAGTGGAGTTATACAGGCATTCCGAACTGCTGCACTAGTATACTCACCACGAAAATATCGCCACACTCTCTCCAAAGCGCTCAACTTTTTTTTTACTCGAACGAGGCATCGCTAGACGTGGTAAGAAAACAACGTATAAACCAAGCTAAAAAAATACAATGCAAGCATACCTTTCACAAACAGCAGCGCCATTATAAGGGTCACGAACGTACGCGTGCTATTAAGGGTCACGCATGCGCAATGAAATAGACACAGCCAGCTCAATGTTTTTTATCATTTAAAAAAAAAGCCTAACCCACAACATGGATTCAGATAAAAAGTTGATCCAATTATCACATCATGCTGGTGCCAAGCTCTTGGAGGGGGATGGGCTACGCTGCATGAAGGGGGCATCCCCGTGAGATGGAGAGGAGGAAGAAGTCACTCAACCACGCCCATACAGTCACTTAACCAGTTCACCTACACAACCACACCCAGCCTCCTAGCCCACACATACTTACCAGCATGCCCACACATACGAACAAGTTGACCCACACTTCCACCCTAACCAGTACACGTGTCCAGTGGACTCAGTGATTGGTTCCTCCCTCTTTCATGGGAAGTGAAGTGCAGGAGGAGGAGGGGGAGTCCTCATGACACCCTGGGAGGTGGTCATAGTTGTCATTGTCTAGACTGTGAGATCTTGGACGCATGAAGAAAGCCGCGCCCCCAGATGA
Organism: Eunapius fragilis; assembly: GCA_963681505.1. Taxonomy (NCBI): domain Eukaryota; kingdom Metazoa; phylum Porifera; class Demospongiae; order Spongillida; family Spongillidae; genus Eunapius; species Eunapius fragilis. The sequence continues at coordinate 4,246,630 of OY811979.1, read as the reverse complement.
ACTTCATGAAGAAAGGCTCTCAGAGGGGGGCATGGTCAAGTGGTGACAGTGGAGGGGGTATGCTCAGGTATGAGGAGGGATTGTTGGTGGAATCCTCTACCGAACAGGCTCCGCTTGCTTTTCAGAGGTGGAGGTGAGGGGTGCACGGTTGTCCACGTGGGTCGTGATGTTACAGGAGGTTCCTAGACTCTGCTGGTACACCTGGACCATAGGGCATTGCAAGGCAGCTGACTTGGAACTTATGAGCCTGAGGTTAGGAGGTGGCCAACACCTGTTCTCTTTGAGGGTGGAGGCGACGGCAACATGAGGTTTATCAGGCCGTGTATCTCGCTCACATGTGCTAAAGATGATTTAAACCCATCCACACCAACTCCCTCCATATGCAATTGGGGGTAGGGATCCTTAGTCTTGAAGGTGGATGACCTCCGCAGCATCAATCCCTGTGGAGGGAGCATTGAGACACTCAACCACACCTATACGGTCTCCTAACCAGTTCAACAACACAAATATACCCACAGTCTCCTAACCAATATACTCACACAACCACATGATCTCCATGGAGACCATACACATCCAAGTCATATGATCCCCTCATGGCTACATTTAGTGATGAATAGGGTGACAGTCTTCTGTACAGATATTGACTCACCTTTCAATGAGATCACACCCATCACATGATCTCCATGGAGACCCACACATCCAAATCACATGATTCCCCCATGGCAAACTTCAGCATTGCCATGACAACATTTTTTAACCCTGTACAGGAGTCACTAAAAAATGTGTCCAAACTCTGTCACTGGTAGCCTACCCTTAAAGCAGGTGGGTAGATTCAATTTCATCCAGCATATTTCATGACCTCTGCTGCATGAAGGGGGCATCTCCGTGAGATGGGAAGGAGGAAGAAGTGTTTAGACACTCAACCACGCCCATACAGTCACTTAACCAGTTCACCTACACAACCACACCCAGTCTCCTAACCAGTATGCCCACACATACTAACCAGCATTCCCACACATACTAACAAGTCGACCCACACTACCACCTTAACCAGTATACACTCATGAATTGTACCTCAAGCTGCAGTACTAATGAATTAATTAGAAACATTTTTTTACTTACAGTTTAGTGGCACCAGCCCCAAACCTTCCCTGTGGTGCAGTCCCTGCACTCTCCTATAGCATACAATCCCACCCTTAAGATGGTGGGTGTGGCCTTACATGTCTCCAGTGGACTCAGTGATTTGGTTCCTCCCTCTGTCGTAAGAGGTGAAGTGAAGGAGGAGGAGGGGGAGTCCTCATGACACCCTGGGAGGTGGTCATAGTTGTCATTGTCTAGACTGTGAGATCTTGGACGCATGAAGAAAGCCGCGCCCCCAGATGCCCTTCATGAAGAAAAGCTCTCAGAGGGGGGCATGGTCAAGTGGTGACAGTAGAGGGGTATGCTCAGGTATGAGGAGGGATTGTTGGTGGAATCCTCTTCCGAACAGGCTCCGCTTGCTTTTCAGAGGTAGAGGTGAGGGGTGTACGGTTGTCCACGTGGGTCGTGATGTTACAGGAGGTTCATAGACTTTGCTGGTACACCTGGACCATAGGGCATTGCAAGGCAGCTGACTTGGAACTTATGAGCCTGAGGTTAGGAGGTGGCCAACACCTGTTCTCTTTGAGTGAGGGAGGGGGTGGAGGTGGTGGTGACATGAGGTTTATTAGGTCGTGTATCTTGCTCACATGTGCCAAAGATGATATCCACACCAACTCCCTCCATATGCAATTGGGGGTAGGGATCCTTGGTCTGACCTCCGCTGCATGAATCCCTGTGGAAGGAGCGTTGAGACACTCAACCCACACCTATGCAGTCTCCTAATCAGTTCAACAACACAAACACACACACAGTCCACTAACCAATATGTCCACACAACCACATGATCTCCATGGAGACCATACACACCCAAGTCACATGATCCCCTCCATGGCTACCTTTAGTGATGAATAGGGTGACAGTCTTCTGTACACGTGAAATGATAACCTACCCAGCTATTGACTCACCTTTCAATGAGATCACACCCATCACATGATCTCCATGGAGACCCACACATCAGGCCTACCTTGAGCTACATGTGATAACATATGCATATGCGTCTTCAACATGAGTGGAGTCCAACACCTCTGTTTCGAGTCGACAATCCCACAGTCTTGCCTCAGTTCCAGTACATCCTACATCGTCTAACAGAATGGGCTCTGTTCCTTGTCCAAAGGTTGCTACTGAGAAGCTAGTTCCTCCTACAAACATTCAAGCATTGGCATATAAAAATACTTGTGTCTGACAATGTATTAAGTATATGTTCCCATGTCATTTTACTAGAGTGTGGTCTAAATAGAATCCAGATGGATTTAAATACACCTTTACTGTCCAAGCCGTGCTACTTAACATTCACTCTCAACACTACGCGGCATGCAGGATAATAAACAAGCTTGCATGCTGCTTGCATATTAACGCAATTACCGGTCACCTTTGAATAAACACCGCGCGCGGCACATACATGAACACTGCAGGCAAGACTTCATAAACACAGCGAGGCTTTATATTTCACGTTGACAAAGCGAAGTTAAACATGCATGTATACAAACGCATTAGCTTCACGACATAGTCTACAAATCCATACCGACGAACGCCCGCGTGCCAAAGCCAGCGTATGTTAGACGTTTAGTACTACTCGTAAGTTGTGTGCGTGTATACCGTTAAGATAACTTTCGGCTTGCCTTTATAAGTCCAGATCGGCTGCCATATGTCATCTAGCAAACAACGCCCTCAATCCGTCAAAAGGTAATTATAAAAAAGGCTGGGAACCCCATATACACTCCATATATATTTATACTGGGGTGTAATGCGGTAAATCAGTGTTATGATAGCACACCTTTATTATGTCTTAACACCCCATTATTGGTGGGGTACGTTGCTAACACCCTACCATACTTTGCCTACACTCATAGATGTAAGCAGAACACCCTTGTGTGTTACCAAAACACCCCCTGGGCTGTAACACCCCTGAGCTGTAACACCCCTCGGGCCTTTTTTTTTAACAGTGTAGCCACACTCGCCCTGCAGACATCCTAGTACCCAACTGGTCTTTGGCACTGGACAAAAAAATGGCTTTACTACGTCTGAACGCTATGCGTAAATTTATTGCAAACGTGAAACATCATATTTACGCTCATATTTACACGGACGTAAACATTATTACGTTTTACGCTAATATTTACAATACATTTACCGCATACGTAAAGGTGCAAACATATTTACATACATATTTACGCCACGTTTGCAGAGCGAGTAAATGCGGCATATATTTACGTACGTATTTACCATATGTTTGCTCGTACTAGATTTTGAATCATCTTTGCCAGGGTAAGCAAATGTGACCTTCCTTCTAATTAAACGTTCACGAAATAACTCAAATCTTAAGTTGCTGGTTCCGGGCGCGTGACGATAACTTTTAAACGGCTAGACCCAAGCGCAGCGATATAACTAGCTAGAGGACAGGAATGTCAGTGGTTATGTGTAGGTGAGTGTCAGCTCCGGATCCAGGATTTGGCTAAGGCGGGGGGGGGGGCGGTTTACGGGAGGGGCGGCACATTGACAATGAATGCATGCGAAGCCAGGGGCGGATACGAAAAGCAGGGGGTGAGGGGGGGAGGGGGGGGGGTTCTGTCCGTTTTAGGTCCGATACGAAAAGTGGGAAGGGGGGGGAGGGCTGCTTGCCGTACGATGATTTATATCTTGGTTTGTAAGCACGTGCGTGGGGAGTGGAGCGGGGGGGAGGAGGGCGGCATTTCATATGAATGGGGGGGGGGGGGGGAGGGGGGCAGCCGCCCCCCCCCCCCCCCCCCCCCCCCCCAAGCCTATGCTGGATCCGGGGCTGGTGAGTGTATATCGCTCTGATCTTCCCTGGCATATACATATACGCAAGTATTTGCGAGGGGCTCTGATCTAAGGTTGGGTAACTTGTCAGCTTGTGTGACTCAACCCTTACCACTTACCAACGGTACTATAAATCATTTCAAAGGGTTGTCCTGGCGAATGAGTATAGTTACCAAGAGGGTATGACATTGGGAGAAGCTTGTTTTCTTTTATAGTGTGGTACATGGGACTCTGATTTAAGGTCTGGGTACCTTGTGATCTGGTGTTTTAATTAGAATAACACCTGGTTGTAGGTGTGGCTTCAGACTGCCCTTGTGTAGGGGCAATGACTGGTACCATGCCCACACAGGGTGTGAATGAGACCATTATCCGACCAAAGGTTAGCCTGGTGACCAAGGTGTGTTGTGTTTTCATGTGAATAACACCTGGTTGTGGGTGTGGCTTCAGACTGCCCTTGTGTAGGGGCAATGACTGGTACCATGCCGACACAGGGTGTGAATGTGACCATTATCCGATAAAAGGTTAGCCTGGTGACCAAGGTGTGTTGTGTTTTCATGTGAATAACACCTGGTTGTAGGTGTGGCTTCAGACTGCCCTTGTGTAGGGGCAATGACTGGTACCATGCCCACACAGGGTGTGAATGAGACCATTATCCGACCAAAGGTTAGCCTGGTGACCAAGGTGTGTTGTGTTTTCATGTGAATAACACCTGGTTGTAGGTGTGGCTTCAGACTGCCCTTGTGTAGGGGCAATGACTGGTACCATGCCCACACAGGGTGTGAATGTGACCATTATCCGACCAAAGGTTAGCCTGGTGACCATGGTGTGTTGTGTTTTCATGTAAATAACACCTGGTTGTAGGTGTGGCTTCAGACTGCCCTTGTGTAGGGGCAATGACTGGTACCATGCCCACACAGGGTGTGAATGTGACCATTATCCGACCAAAGGTTAGCCTGTTGACCATGGTGTGTTGTGTTTTCATGTGAATAACACCTGGTTGTAGGTGTGGCTTCAGACTGCCCTTGTGTGGGGGCAATGACTGGTACCATGCCCACACAGGGTGTGATTGTGACCATTATCCGACCAAAGGTTAGCCTGTTGACCAAGGTGTGTTGTGTTTTCATGTGAATAACACCTGGTTGTAGGTGTGGCTTCAGACTGCCCTTGTGTAGGGGCAATGACTGGTACCATGCCGACACAGGGTGTGAATGTGACCATTATCCGATAAAAGGTTAGCCTGGTGACCATGGTGTGTTGTGTTTTATTGTTATTTAATTAGAATAACACCTGGTTGTAGGTGTGGCTTCAGACTGCCCTTGTGTAGGGGCAATGACTGGTACCATGCCCTCCTCCTTAACTGCAGGGAGTCACTTACAACAAAGTGATTGGGTTTAGTTTGCTGGTTCTGTTGCTTATCTTGCCCTCTGAGGTAGGGCCTATGGTCGCCTATCAGATATTTGGGCCGTCGAGAGTACAACAAGACGTCATGCACAAATTATTAATTCAAGGCGGTAAAATCGGACCAATCAAATTTTACATTTGCATGCGCGCGAGACACTCGTATACATGCAGCTGTTGGCAGCAGTCAGTTTGTGACTTCTGACAGTGCAGTACAATATTTTCCCAGCACGTACTCCAGTTCGTTCGAGTTCTTCTATACGTACGTTTCTTGGTCGTGGTTAAAGCTCTTCATTGCAGGTAATAAATAATTGTAATAAGAGCATTCATGTTACAATTGTTGCCGACCGCCGCAGGCAAAGTACAAATACTAGCGACGTGATTAAAATCGCTTCAGGGCCACGGATTTGCTGGTAAGCCTTCGATCATTGGGATTCTCAAAAGAGAAAACCAAAAGATTTGTTCTTTATTCGCAGTATCGTGAAAGATCGGATAGACAGCAGGAGCATAGGGTAAGGCATGCAGCTGAGCTAGTACTAGTATGTTATATCTCTTATGTATTAGTGTCAGCACCTGAAAATATGCTACGCTGGTGGTGAGACGACGTGAAGCATGCAGAGATTAAGAACAGCGTAGGTCTCCAGCTTTAACCTTAAAAAGAAAGTTCACATGCCATGTTGTACAGAAACTTCGCCAGCTCGTCAAAGGTAAGTAAAATATACATGTATATATAATGTAATTCATGTCGAATACATAATCTGTCCACAGAGGAATCAGGAGACGGTGACGATACAGAGTTCCTTCCTAACATTGAGCAAATGTGCACCAGAAGAGCGGCGCAAACGTGGCACGGAGCGAACCCTTCCTCTTCCATGCTGCAAAAGTGGACTTTTAATTTCTTTGCGTGCTATATGTTTAACGTTTTTGCAATTCATCAACGCTAACCAATTTGAAGTTATGAAGTAAAATTAAAAGTAGCTAGCTAGCTGTAGATCTAAAAATAAAAGCTGTCACACTTAATTGTGCTAAATATAGATCTGACTTTTACGAGGAAGTGTAAAGCTATACCAAATGTAACATTTGACATCATATTTGCGATGCGTAAACACGCGTAAAACCAGACTTTACCACCTTTACACTATTGCGTAAACATAAGGTTTGCTTCGTTGTAAACATAAGTAAATATTTGTAAACCTGATCTTTACCTCATGTTTACATCGTGTTTACCGCTTGCGTAAACCCGTTTTTTTATGCAGTGTGGGTAAGCCAGCAGCCTTTGACTTGTCTGTGACGTCACCGCTTAACTCCAATATTTTACTTGAAGCGGGATTCGGAGCAGGTCAGGCTGCCAGAGCTACCGAGGAAAGGAAGCATGAAGAAAATGATGCCAAATGCAAGGAACTAGGGTGGGTTTGCGTCCCCATGGTGGTTGAGGCATATGGTGCTTGGGGGACAGAAGCAATGGAGTCTTTTCCTCTTCTGGCTTCTCGCCTTGCAACTAGCTCCAACAGGGCTAAGGCTGAGGTCCTAGCTGCCTTATATGGGAGGCTGAACCTCATACTAGTTAGAGCCAATGCCACAGCCATCCTCTCCAGGTGTTTTGTCCCTGTCTAGTACCTATAGTAGGGTGCATTTAATTACCTTACTGCTGTATATTCGTGTATCTCTGTTTAACTGATTACCAGCCGTTAGCGTCTAAAGACGCGCAATCATTACGTTCGGTGGCAGCCGTAAGCGTCTAAAGACGCGCAGCCGGTTATGTTGAACGATAATAATTTTAAGTGAACAGGCAGTGTTGTTATGACAAATTTGTCAAAATTAGGGGGTAATAAACAGATACAAGAGGCATCCAGGTACTTGCGCTCATAAACACTCGTATAGAAACTAAAAAATACCAGCCGTGCACTAATTAGAAGAATATGCATATTCGAACGAAGGTTTTTATTCACTCCATACATAAGATTGCAACGGCATCTATACATTTCCAAGAAGGTTGAAGAATTCTCTACCAGTTTTTCGTAGTTAGGTTTCTGACAAACGTAAGCTTCAGTCGACAAAATCGGAACACTAGCGTACGCGCGCGTACGGTTTATAGCATGAAAAATCAATGTTTTGACGGCGGTCTTGCGGTGAAGCTATAGTCCATGGATGTATAAAACAAAGTCACATACCTTCTCATACTAAACTTCATCCGTTTAAGCGCCGAACTAATGCTGACAGAGTTTTGAGTAACGTACATCACATTTAAAACTATACCAAATTTAATTTGGCCGGAAGTGGATTTACGTTATGAATAATTTAGCTGGTAATCAGTTAATGTACTATGTAATATTAATTAAAATAATAACAGCAGTACTACTATCCCAGTTGGCAGAAGTAGGTACGGAGGATCCTCAGGTAGCTTTCCTTCTATTACGGCAGTGTGCTGCGTTCTGCAAGTTAGTCCATTTGGCACGTTCCACACCTCCTTCGCATATTGCAGAGGGCTTGGCGCTTTTTGACAAGGACGTACGCCAATGCTTTGCCGAATGCACAGCTATAGATACTGCTGAGGTGGAATGGATGCAAGCACAGCTTAGCCTTAGTAGGGGTGGGCTTGGCCTCCGTAGTTTGTCATCCCATTGTGTTGCAGCATATCTTGCCTCCATCAGCAGTTCTGGCTGTGACAAGTGGAATCTTTTAGTGGAGCCAATCGAACTCTTTAATGGGTTAGTACCAGCGGAGGATGCAATAACTCTGGAAACATTAGCCACCTCTAACATGCACCAGCACTCTCTGTCCGGAAAAATTGAAGACCAGCAGTTTCGGCAGCTGTTTCACATCTCTTCTCCTGCTAATAGAGCTCGCTTGCTATCAATTTCATCTCGTCATGCTGCTTCGTGGCTCACTGTTGTCCCCTCCCCAGGCCTTAACTTGCACCTAGAGCCCAATGAATTTCAGATTGCTGTGAAGTGGTGGTTAGGAATGGATGTTTCGTTTGGTTCTTGCTGTCCTCACTGTCCTGACCACAGGCTGGACCCGCTTGGTCACCATGCACTGACGTGCAAACATGGGGGGGATGTAGTCTTACGTCATAACAGCCTCCGGGATGTTTTTGTGGAGTTTTGCCACAGGGCCTGTCTAGGAGGTCAGGTAGAAGTGGGAAGTGGTCAAGGTCATGACAGGCTTAACTCTCGTCCTGCAGATGTCTTGGTTAAAAACTGGCACCTTGGCAAACCTGCTGCATTTGACCTCACCATCACTTCTCCGCTTAATCCAACCACTTTGACGGAAGCGGGAGTGAAATGTGGGTCATCCGCTCAGGTTGCCGAGGTTAGGAAGCATGCTGCTAATGATGAGAAGTGTAAGGAGCTGGGTTGGGTATGTATTCCACTAGCTGTGGAGGCATATGGATGCTGGGGCATGGAAGCCCAGGAAACTTTTAAACGTCTGGCGGCTCGTCTAGCGATTCAAATGGGATGCGGCAGGTCGCAGGCTACCACCACAGTGTACCAGAGGCTGAGCCTTTCGCTCGTGAGAGCTAATGCAAGGGCATTGCTCTCCCGTGCAAGGGTTCATTTGGAGGAGGGAGATTGAGGTGGGAGTGTGGATTTGTAGTTATAGGTGTCTTTACTATAATTAAGGTGCATTTATTCAGACCAGCATATGTATTAATTGTGTATGCACTTTAAATAATAATAATAATAATAAATTAGTGACAATATTAATAATAATTCTGTATGAGCATTTATTCCATTCGTGTATTGTCTTGTTTCATGTTTTTCAATAATAATAAATGCACTTAAAAAATAATAATAATAAAATTGAAAAATAATAATAATAATAATATTTCTCAATACATTGTACAGATAATGCACTGAAGAGGCAAGTAATGGCATGTGTAAATGCACTTATATACTTCCTATTTAAATGGATACAGTTTACAAAAGGGAGATAGATCTACAGTTTTGAGGCGACACATGAAGGTGATGATATTCTTTGCAGATACAACAATTTGTGGTAAAGAATTCCAAATAGGAACAACCCGAGATGAAAAAATATATAGCCGAAAATCATGACGAGGTATGGTGACCGACTGGAGCCTGTATGAATTCCCACGAGTGGAATGAACGTTTGAAATGACTGTAAACATCTCAGCTGCATCAATATCCAAAAGCTTATTCACAATTTTGTAACACATTGTAAGGTCAAAATAGACACGACGATATTCTAATGATGACAAATTAAGATTTGCTAACCTGGATGCATAATCCATGCGAGGAAGCCTTGCACGTTTATAAATTTCTCGTGTGAAGTAACGCTGTACTCCTTCTATATGTTCAATATCTTTAAACAGCCAAGGATTCCAGACTGGAGTGTTGAATTCTAAAAGTGGCCTAACGTAGGTTTTAAATACACGTAATAGAATGCTGACATCACTAGTATGGAAACCTTTTAGAAGTAGAGAACATCTAGAATACGCTTTGGCCGCTATGGATGAGCAATGAATTCCAGGTTTAATATCTGATGAAACATAAACACCAAGATCATGAATATAAGATACTTGCTCTAAGGTTATCCCACATAATGAGTATGATGTATCAGATATTTGCTTTCCAAAGGAGATGACATTGCATTTTTGAAAGGCAATGCTAAGTTGCCAATTAGATGCCCAATCACAAAATGCAGATAATGAACTTACAAATGGAGATGTATCCCCAGTAGAATGATGAAAATAAATTTTAGTATCATCAGCGAAGATTTTAGCTTTAACAGGTGATGACAAACAATCTGGAAAGTCGTTAATATATATGAGAAAAAGAAGTGGACCTAAGACAGAACCCTGAGGAACGCCACTAATGACAGGTAGTGGGGTCGACAAATTTGAACCTATGTAGACATGTTGATATCGATTACTAAGAAACGACTTTATCCAAGCAAGCAGATGAGAATGGAAACCGTAAGATTCTAACTTTAGTAGAAGCTTTTGATGCGAGACGGAATCAAATGCCTTAGCAAAATCTATATAAACTGCATCAACCTGCATCTTAGCATCAGATAGCAATGAGATTTCATTTAGTGTTACTAAAAGTTGAGTACAAGTAGACCTTTTGGGTAGAAAACCATGCTGATCTTTTGATAACAGACCATTTACCCTGAGAAAATGAACCATTGATTCAGAAATAATAGATTCCATCACTTTACAACATATGCTGGTCATAGAAACAGGGCGATAGTTACTAGGAAGTTGACGAGCACTATGCTCAACCAGTACTACTCTTCATGACGGAAGCGCCCGCTACTACATCAGTAGCAGTAACACCACCTTCAAGATCCTTTCTAGACAGCTCAGGTAAGTACACAATACATGTATGTGATACGTTAGACGTTGCGTTGTAGGGATATTCACTGGTGATGATGACCATGATGACCAGAAGTTTTTCATTGTTATGCTTCAGGAATCTTTGTCATAGCCTCGTTCAGAGTTGTAACTGCATGGGTCCTCCACCATGGCAAGTACAGTCATTTGTTCAGGCAAACACATCTCCCTTTTCCTGCTACTATATACTTCCGTCTAACATTAGCTCATTATCAAGATATGATAACCTCCCTCATATGGTGGTACTAACCATCAAGACATGACAACCTCCCTCATATGGTGGTACTGACCATCAAGACATGATAACCTCCCTCATATGGTGTTACTAACCATCAAGACATGATAACCTCCCTCATATGGTGGTACTAACCATCATGACATGATAACCTCCCTCATATGATGGTACTAACTATCATGACATGATAACCTCCCTCATATGGTGTTACTAACCATCAAGACATGATAACCTCCCTCATATGGTGGTACTAACCATCAAGACATGATAAACTCCCTCATATGGTGGTACTAACCATCAAGACATGATAACCTCCCTCATATGGTGCTACTAACCATCAAGACATGATTACCTCCCTCATATGGTGGTACTAACCATCAAGACATGATAACCTCCCTCATATGGTGCTACTAACCATCAAGACATGATATCTGGTTATGACTCAATCTCAGTTCCTTCACATGGCTCAGCTGACTGCTGGCTCCTTGTAACGATCTGATGCAGTTGTAGGAAAGGTACACCACTTCCAACTAGTGAGCTCAGGAGATCAAAAATGATAATATTATCAACTCATGACCACACCCATAGGCCACACAGCACTCCTTAGACCACACCCCTTAGACCATACAGCACTCCTTAGACCACACCCCTTAAACAACATCCCATTCCATAGACCACACAGCAGTCCATAGTCCATAAGTGTGTGAGTTGAATTCGAAGTAGCTAGTGAATACTGTCCAGTTATTAACATTTTGAACATCATCTGGTTATTAACACAGGTGAACCCTGCCACCTTACTCCTCCCCCTCCTCCTCCCCTCTTCCTCTTCCTCCTCCTCCCTCCTCCTCCTCCTCCTCCTCCTCCTCCTCCTCCTCCCACTTACAGACATATTTTCTATCTCAGCTATACAATTGTAGCTGATGTCCAGGCTCTTCAGAACAGACAACAGTCCCTGTGGCAAGTCAGGTCATGTGACATCATGTGACATTATAACAACATGGTTCCAATGATCATGTGATGTGCAATGCAAGGTCATGTGACTCATGATGAAGGCGGTCATGTGATTATCAGGTGCTTACGATGTTCCGGTCAATAGCCTTCAGTTTTTTATCCCTGAAGCTGGCACATGTGAGAAGGGTCCAAGGAAAAGCGTTGCTCGCTTCTAACCTGTGTCTGGGAGGGCAATAATTAGGGCAGTATACTAGCATAATACTACGTTAGTATACCAGAGTATCCTGTGGAACTGTAGCGTAGTATACCAGAATATCCTGTGAAGTGTATGTATGTATGTATGTATGTATGTATGTATGTATGTATGTATGTATGTATGTATGTATGTATGTATGTATGTATGTATGTATGTATGTATGTATGTATGTATGTATGTATGTATGTATGTATGTATGTATGTATGTATGTATGTATGTATGTATGTATGTATGTATGTATGTATGTATGTATGTATGTATGTATGTATGTATGTATGTATGTATGTATGTATGTATGTATGTGTGTGTGTGTGTATGTATGAATGTATGTATGTATGTATGTATGTATGTATGTATGTATGTATGTATGTATGTATGTATGTATGTATGTATGTATGTATGTATGTATGTATGTATGTATGTATGTATGAAGAACACGTGTTAATCTGCTACAATGTCAGTACAATATATTACACACATAATCTATGTCAATGCACAAAGTATCAATGGTTCTCACACAAGGTTGTTAATAGCTGAAACATTTAGCTGCAAGCAGAAGTGCATAAGGAGGTTACCTTTGGAGTGGGGAGGAGGGTAAGGTCACCTTTGGAGTGGGGAGGAGGTAGGCTCACCTTTGGAGCGGGGAGGAGGGTAAGGTCACCTTTTTCAGTGTGTACGTGTAATACTGAGGTGATAGGCGATAGGTGATACTGAGGACAGTAGAACCAGCAATTTTGCAAATAGCACAGCAAGTCATGAATGTACAACACACCAAATGAATGTGCAATTGACAATAATTAGCTGGTGGTATTCACAGCCCACCCACCCTGATGGGCATCAGTGGTGATTATATTTAGCCATGCCAACCTATGCACTGAGTATGGACTGGGCACCAGGCAGCAAGCAATGAATTAACTCACGGATAGGGTTTGAATACACCCAGTGAGAGCAGCTGGTGTGCTATGCCAGTGAACTGAGGCCTGTATATGAGTTGCAGCTGTAAGGAGTTGGTATGTGTGTGTGTGTGTGTGTGTGTGTGTGTGTGTGTGTGTGTGTGTGTGTGTGTGTATGTAGGAAACAAGGTGGAAGGGAGGAGGAACATGGCAATTTGCACACCTTGAGTTGTGACAGGCTTTTGGACAAGGACAAGTCCAAGGAAGAGTGCTGAGAAGTGTGGCTGGTAAGTTCTTTACAGGCTCTTGAACAATCTGTGGGAGATTATGTATAGGTGTACATAGGTGGGTAAGCACCTGTCATATTATACATATGTATCAGTGTGTACGTGTTATAGGTATGTATCAGTGTGTACGTGTTACAGGTTTGAATGTACGATGTGTATGTGTTACAGGTATGTGTCACAAGAATTCCACTTTTAAAAGGGACACATTGGTGTATAAACAGCCATGAAAATCGACTCACTAAAGCGACTTATCGACCTTTTATATACACTTGCACATCTAGGATATGGTTCTACCTGCTTAAACCAGCAACAAAATTAAGCGAAATCCAATGTACCTTCCAATGTACTTATAGTCCAATGTATACACGTGTCATTGTTGTCTTGATATTCAAATACCACAAGCACATAATGACATTTGCACATCTGGTGAAATGATCCCTTTTGAATATTCCATTAAATGCTCACCTGTGTCTGCCCCTGAACATTACCCCTCACACCACATACATGTACCGTGCCCAGATGGTGTGTAACGTGTAACGTACGTGGACTGCTTTGTGATCCATTCAAGGAGCTGCATGCACTGAACTTGAGCACATAGTGAAGGGGTCACATGAGCATGTATTGGAGGTGATGAGACACAAGCATGTAGCAGTGGCGGATGCAGGATCTGGGAGGGTGAGGGCACAAGGTGTGGGAGGGTCCACGCCCATTGCAGCTAGGGGATGGGGGAGAAGGCTTTAAGCTCACCCATCTCCCCTACCCCGGGTCCATTGCTGTGGGGAGGGACTAGAAGACCTGGGCATTTAGGGGAAGATATGAGACATGTAGTGGAGGCTATGAGATAAATGTAGTCCTGACCATGTAGTGAGACATGAGCATGGGAGGTTTGTGTATGTCTATGTGTTAACGGTTTACCCGAGGACGTCGCTTACAAGCGACACAATTATTATGTGCGGTAACCGCGGGCGTCGCGTATAGGCGACAAAATGATATGGTATGACTTACGCGAATGTAACTTTTTATTCCTCGCGCGTATATTGATCTATGATTGGATACAGCTAGTGCAGACGTGTCCAAACAGGAAACTACTTAGGTTGGGTGCCCTTACGTTGACAAAAATCATTCTATATGACGCCTAAACATTTCAAAATTTGGGTGTGTCTCCGTCGACAGCTGGTATAGTAGCATCGACAGGTATGTGGGTTTACAACAATGATTCTCATTAAAAATAAGTAATTACAACTAGAATGGCTTCAGGAAGTTGTACAAGTGTTGTATGTGCGCGAAAGAGCTTTAGTGTGGAGGATGTATTGCAGATGGTAGATGAGGATGAGTCGATAATGGAAGGGAGTGATGATGAGTTCGAGGATATCCAGGAGGAAGAACTGCACGTGATGCCGGAGGAGGAGGATGAAATGGATGTGATGAGTACAGCTTATAACCTACATAGTGAAGCAATGTAGGTTACAGAAGGTGTTACAGCTGAGAGTAGTAATCTACCTTCTGCTGTAGAGAGCTGTGCTGCTTCACAGGAATGGAGTTCATCACTGTCATCCATCCGAATTGAACCTTTTACATCAACCACAGGTCCTGCATTTATGGTGGGTTGGGATCCATCTGAAGCATTCAGTCATCTTTTCAACGACAGCATATTAGAAAACATAGTTGAGCAATGTACCCACCAAGCACACACACCACAAACACACAGGGCACACACACCATGAGCACAGGGCACACACACACTGAACACACAAGGCACACACACCATGTACCCACCAGGCACACACACCATGTACCCACCAGGCACACACACCATGAACACACACACACCACGCACACAGAAGGTACACACACCATGAGCACAGGGCACACACACCATGAGCACATGGCACACACACACTGAACACACAAGGCACACACACCATGTACCCACCAGGCACACACACCATGAACACACACACACCACACACACAAGGCACACACACCATGAGCACAGGGCACACACACTATGAGCACATGGCACACACACCATGAACACACAAGGCACACACACCACGACACACAAGGCACACACACCATGTACCCACCAGGCACACACACCATGAACACACAAGGCACACACACCATGTACCCACCAGGCACACACACCATGAACACACACACCACACACACAAGGCACACACACCATGAGCACAGGGCACACACACCATGAGCACAGGGCACACACACCATGAGCACAAGGCACACACACCATGAACACACAAGGCACACACACCAGGCACACACACCATGTACCCACCAGGCACACACACCATGAACACACACACCATGTACCCACCAGGCACACACACCATGAACACACACACCACGCACACAGAAGGCACACACACCATGAACACACACACCACGCACACAGAAGGCACACACACCATGAGCACAGGGCACACACACCATGAGCACATGGCACACACACACTGAACACACAAGGCACACACACCATGTACCCACCAGGCACACACACCATGAACACACACACCACACACACAAGGCACACACACCATGAGCACAGGGCACACACACCATGAGCACAGGGCACACACACCATGAACACACACCATGTACCCACCAGGCACACACACCATGAACACACACACCACGCACACAGAAGGCACACACACCATGTACCCACCAGGCACACACACCATGAACACACAAGGCACACACACCAGGCACACACACCATGTACCCACCAGGCACACACACCATGAACACACACACCACGCACACAGAAGGCACACACACCATGAGCACAGGGCACACACACCATGAGCACATGGCACACACACACTGAACACACAAGGCACACACACCAGGCACACACACCATGTACCCACCAGGCACACACACCATGAACACACACACCACACACACAAGGCACACACACCATGAGCACAGGGCACACACACCATGAGCACAGGGCACACACACCATGAGCACATGGCACACACACACTGAACACACAAGGCACACACACCATGTACCCACCAGGCACACACACCATGAACACACACACCATGTACCCACCAGGCACACACACCATGAACACACACACCACGCACACAGAAGGCACACACACCATGAGCACAGGGCACACACACCATGAGCACATGGCACACACACACTGAACACACAAGGCACACACACCATGTACCCACCAGGCACACACACCATGAACACACACACCACACACACAAGGCACACACACCATGAGCACAGGGCACACACACCATGAGCACAGGGCACACACACCATGAGCACATGGCACACGCACACTGAACACACAAGGCACACACACCATGTACCCACCAGGCACACACACCATGAACACACACACCACACACACAAGGCACACACACCATGAGCACAGGGCACACACACCATGAGCACAAGGCACACACACCATGAGCACATGGCACACACACCATGAACACACAAGGCACACACACCATGTACCCACCAGGCACACACACCATGTACCCACCAGGCACACACACCATGTACCCACCAGGCACACACACCATGTACCCACCAGGCACACACACCATGTACCCACCAGGCACACACACCATGTACCCACCAGGCACACACACCATGAACACACACACCACGCACACAGAAGGCACACACACCATGAGCACAGGGCACACACACCATGAGTACAAGGCACACACACCAGGAACACAGAAGGCACACACACACCACGCACACACACCATGTACCCACCACGCACACACACCATGAACACACAAGGCACACACACCATGAGCACAGGGCACACACACCATGAGCACAAGGCACACACACCACGCACACGCATGGTACACACGCCAAATGCGCACAAGGTACACACGTCATTATCTCTCCCTGGCGCTAATAAGAATGATCAATCTTCAATCCCACAATGGCAATGTTACAAAAAACACTGGTCTGCACAATCCGCATGGACAACAAGTTTGTCTGACACTAATTCCCACTCCCAAGTACTTACTTTATAGTAAAACGATAACAGTTTCAAATTCCCCGATAGAGAGCGTCCATGTCAACCACAGCGTCTCTAGCGAACATATTGATCCAAGCGTACGTTGTGTTTTGTTCATCGTACAAACGATCGGTTGGCATTAGAGCGTAGCGTATTCACTGACGAGACAGATTTTGAAAACTTCCCCACACAAAACTCGTTCCGTTCAAAAGTTGTCACGCCCAAATCACACGATAGCTAAAAATAGATTACCTCACAAAATTAATTCCGCGGTTACGTAGCAATAGCGTCATTCAATATCCGCTGGTAAACCGTTAATGTGTGTGTGTATATATGCAAGGGGGTGTGACATGCAAAATAAAAGTTAAAAGTATGGTGGACATACATCTGTGTGTGTAGAGTGTAAATTCCAACGTTGGTTTCAGCCCAGCAGTAGATGTTTGTGCTTCATAGCCTCCACTACACCGTCTTGTCTCATACATGTACATTTTTGAGTCTCATAGCCTCCATTACATGCTCATGTCCCCTTCACAGAGTGGGGGGAGGAGGAGCTGTTGATTTAAAGCCACAGCTGGGGGGTGGGGGGGGTGGACCACTGCTGGGCTGATAGCAACCCTTCTTTTTATTTGGAATTTATGCTCTGCACACACAGATGTATGAACCCCCACAATACATTTAAAAAATTTAAATTGACATGTCACACCTACTTGATAATATACGTAAACACACACACGCACACACATACACACACACACATTAACACTTAGAGATACACAAACCTCACAGGCCCATGTCTCACAGGACTACATGTATCTCATAGCCTCCACTACATGTCTTATATCCTCCCCTGAATGCCCAGGTCTTCTAGTTCCGACTAAACAGTAATGGACCAAGGGGAGGTGGGCCCCTTAGCTCCCTCCCCTTAAAAATAATAGTATCCATTTCAGTTTGCTATGAGATTTTTAATGCCGAGAACACAACAATTGAAAAGGCATATGGGGCGTAGCCTCACCCGATCGGCGAGCTTACAGCGTTCTTCCTGTTCCCCCTAGCTGCAAACTCTTCTACACCTTGCCCCCCCCCCCCCCCAACCCTCCTCCCAAACCCTGAATCCACCACAGTTTGTCTCTTTGTGTTTTTTCACTACATGCTCATGTGACCAAGTCCTTGACCATGTATAGTTGTAGTTGGGGTGGGGGAGGAGGCGTGGTCAAGTTAAAGCCAAACCTGAGGTGAAAAGCCACCCTTCTTTTTTGTCATATTTATCTTCTGCATGGTGCCTCCAACACACAAGACCACAACCCCACAGGTATCCCTCACAACCACAAGCGTGGTCACACACTGTCAATGCCAAATGGCGTACCTCTGAAACGATGGTCGTGCGAAGGAAACTCTAACCCTTATATTTCACGCGCAGTGGTTAGATGCTAAGAAATAAACGGATGGAGTTCAAATGACAAAAAAAACATACTTTGCCTCTGAGGAATATATTATAATATATAATCACAAAATAATTACAGAAATCATACACTCAATTAACTATACTAATAAAAAGTTACTGAAAAAAGTCTTCCACTGCATGCTGGTCCACAGAACCCATAACAGAAGTGGCATTTCCACGTTGGACTGCAACTGATAGCCTTTGCAGCAAGTAGGAGTAGGCATTACACTCTCCTGATGTCTGTTTAAGGCGATGGCCAAGCTCCTTCAGAAATTTCAAGGTCTCTGACCCATAAACTCCTGATGTCTCAATTGCTATGGGTGTGAATATATGGTTGTGGTCCAGGTGTGCATACTTCACACATTTTTTGTGCTCTGCTTGGTTGGCCACTGCCCCAGCCTCTGCAGCTGCAAAAGCTGAGTAGGACGGGGCATATGTGTCAGGGCAGGTGACATCCCAGACAAGGAGCTTACCACACTGCCAGGGCACTATGGTTATCCCATCAGGTCTTTTCCCATCAGAACGAAAAAGGCCAGTAGGCTCCAAGCGAGATGGAATCTTAGCAGCAGTCATGGCCCTGTGGATTGTATCATTGATGGAGGCATGTCGATGGTGGCGCCCCTCACTTTTTCGGCAACTAAGGCCATGAACAGCTAAATGGGTCACTTCAAAACCGCAATGGTGACAACTGTGGGGTCTACACAAGGACAAACCCAAACGAAGACCAATTGCTATTCTTATGGTCAAATTATCCATACGAAGACCCAATGAAGTGACAGGCAGACTATTTAGCCATAGACCGGATTCTTTGTTGCATGCAGCCAGGAGGCGAGCTTTGTAGAGTGGGTCTGTGCTTTTAGAGAGAAGAGTGCTGACTGTGGCTAGAACCCTTGGGGAGTCCCATGCCTTTTGCTTGTACTTTGCCGTACCAACTGGAGGTGCCTCTTGGCAACCCTCTGACCAGCAAGTAAGTGCTTCATCTACAAAACAGATGGGGTATCCTTGCAGCCATGGTGGTAAGATCTGAAGGACAAGGTCTGAGGAGGCAGCAGCAGAAGCCAAAAAGGCAGAGGGTGCAAGCTGCACAGCACTACGAATACCAAGTCCACCAAACTTCACTGGCAAGGATGCCTGTGTGCACCCAGGGTGTCCTTTAGTGAAAGGCAAATTAAAGCAGGTACTCATGATGGACCTGAGCTCTTCATCATATAACTGCAGGCAAGGTGAAATAAAACATGGAGACGTTCTAAGACAGTATAGGAGTTTGGGGATAGCAAGAGAATGACGCAACAGGAGGTATGCATCATGGCTTTGGAGGTATTTCAGTCTCTCTCCAAGACATTTTAACATAGCAGTTTTTGCAGTGATAGTAGCAGATATGGAAGTGATATCTCCTATAGGTGAGCCCAGTAAGGTTGCCTGTGCCACATCCACCACACGCACACCTGGAAGAGATGACTCTTGTTTCAACCACCAATAAATCTCTCAGACTCTGCATTCAATGAAATAATTACGTAGGTTAACGGACGCCGTCTAACTTCTACGTAATTGTAACACGTGACCATTTTTGATAATGCTCTCCTGTTGCAGTTGTCTGCCGACAAGAAGCTATTGGATTCACACAATTACAGCGGCACACATGGCTATGGGCATAAGTCAAGTTTAGCTTCCATCATTATTCATTGCCCTTGCAAGGATTTCGGCCGGAATCGACTTTCTATAGATATATATGAAATAATAGACAACTTCACGATCTGATTGTTTTGTACTCCGGATGTGATGTCACCTAGTCACTACGAAGAAGTCCGTTGTTGTCTCTAGCTTTTACTGGGCCTCATATAGTTACATCGTTGTGGGGCCCAATAAAACAACGGACTTCTTCGTAGTGTCTAGGTGACATCACATCCGGAGTACAAAACAATCAGATCGTGAAGTAGTCTCGTACCAGACCATCCATGACGTAAGCGATTATCGCTGTAAACACTACGTTCAGACGTAGTGATTATACTGTTTATGTACAGCGATAATCGCTTACGTCATAGACGGTCTGGGTACGAGACTAGGTACCGCTCTATTTACCTTTTTGCTCCCGCTATCCCGCTAGCCGCCCGCTGCCCATTCCACGTGCGTGCCAACACGTGGCAGGATACACGCGTTACTCACCATAATATAGGCTTTCTTCGCATCATCTTTCACGCACGGCAATCATCGTGCCAAGTTTCATCCTGTACTGTGTCAGTTAAGGGTACGTACAATCAAGGAAACAGTGACACGAAACTACCGAATAACTGTACTACGGCTAAGCTGATCACGTGACTGCAGCACATGAAATTCTATTTTTTTGCCCGCCTCATTGATAAGAAATTACACTGACGAATGGCGATCGTGCGTAGGATACATACACCATACTGTGAATCATACCAGAGGCGGATCCAGGGGGAGGGGTTGGGGGTTGCAACCCCCCCTTTCATATATGGTAACGCCCCCTCTTCTGCTAAACAGCCCCTCCCACTTCCCCGCTTTTTGGATCGGGCCTGAAGTGCCGGACAGCACCCCCTCCGCTTTTCGTATAGGGCTGCAGAAAAGAACAGAGATATCCAGCTAACAGTTTCAGTGAACTTTCTGTGGGCAAAACTGAATGTGCATTCGCCATTTCAAGGGTATAAACAAACTTAGCAATAGAGTCATTGCCATTCTTGAAAAGCCACCAATCATTGTAGCTGGTGACAATGCACAAAGTTTGCTCTAATCCTTCCAATTCAGCTATAACTTCAGAACCAGTAAGTCCTTGTACAACTCCATACCTCATGTCCTCTCTTTTGGCTTCAACAATACAAATTTTTATGCCACCACATATAATCATCATTTCAAATCAGCCATGAGCTTTGACCTCCTGGCCTCTGATGTCTTCTTCTATTGCAATTTCAGTACTGGGCACGTGAGCACAAACTGCTGCAAGGATATTATAAATTAAATGAGAGTAACAATATTCTGTTCTATGTGAAGATTTTGTAGAATCGAAGAAACGTAAATTTCCTAAAAGGATATCAAAGACGTCATTAGGTATAGGTCTTTCTGTTTGTACATACAGTGATGTAAGATCATCATAAAATTTATATATTTCTTTATTTGCTTTGAATTTGTTAAATGCTACATTATCTCCTTTTGGGGAAATAAAACCATTCTATGTTTTCCACCGTTCCCTCCTACTTGTACTTGCATCCGTTAGCACTGATTTTCCACAAAGGGAGTGTATGAATGATAAAGGGAAAAACTATTAGACATCCCTTACATTAGTATGACACTTGGATTCAACACATTGCTAAATGACATTTATACATTGTAATAATCCTAACCCACGACAATCCCCCATACACATATATATGTTGAACTCCAAGACACTCCCAAAGTACTTCATGCAAGCATTAGTTATAAACACACAAACGTACAAATTTCAACATTTCTTCGTGCCACAGCCACTAGACCTTTACAGTTCTCAATATTTTAGCTTGCAGGACCTGTACGGCTTTATTCGCAGTTGCATAGTTAGCTTGCATGAGGTTTAGAAATTGCAATTCACAGTGATGTTTTTCTACTGCGATCACATGAGCATCCTTGACAAATGGAAACATATCGCTTTCTTTATTAGTATTCATCATATTTTGTAAAGTTTCATCTGATCTTCGTTCAGCTTCCTTCACTCTATTCCTTGCGTCTTGCAGTTGTGTATAAACTCGTTCCATACGTTTTTGGGCATCTTCAAGATCAGTCCTAGTTTGATCCAAAGATTCGGAATACTTCACATGAGCTGCATCTACATCTATTTTCCTACAAAAAAAAACAATTATCTCACAGACAGAAATCATCTCTCTCTCTCTCTCTCTCTCTCTCTCTCTCTCTCTCTCTCTCTCTCTCTCTCTCTCTCTCTCTCTCTCTCTCTCTCTCTCTCTCTCTCTCTCTCTCTCTCTCTCTCTCTCTCTCTCTCTCTCTCTCTCTCTCTCTCTCTCTCTCTCTCTCTCTCTCTCTCTCTCTCTCTCTCTCTCTCTCTCTCTCTCTCTCTCTCTCTCTCTCTCTCTATTCGTGGCAGCCTGCATGCTAATGGACTCTCCGTTTGGTTCTGAAAAGAACCGTTTTCAACTTGCTCGATCTCAATCATAACCACGATAACCACAATACTGTCAATAATTATAATGTTATTCATCCGAAAATGGCTAACTTTTGAGAGCCAACGTTCGAGGCAAACATTTTAGCGGCAGAGTAAACGAAACTTCTCGGTAAACTAGCGCTTCAGATACAGATACCTGTCTTCTATGCATTGTTTAGGTACGGTAGCCAAAACTCAAAGCAATACGCGACAATCAGCTAGTTGCGTTTCCCTCTAAAACAACACATTTTCAGCCGCGGTCCTCGAACCGTTTAGCGCATTCAACTTTCGGCCCGACCAAGTAGTGCAGTCATATATGGGGTAGTTATATGGCAATGTTTAGCCTGATCTGTTTCCGAATAGGGGAGAAATGAGCTAAAAATGTTTTTTCAGGACGAGGAACACAAATTCCCCAAAATAGAAAGTAAGGTGTCACGTGATAAGCTACAATTTCAAGCTCTTTTGGAAAACTAGTTTGCCAACGAAACTGCATTATTAGAATATTTATAGCTCAAGTCATTATTGATAAAAATGATTTCAAACATTGACGAGTAGGAAAACAAATTTATACTAAACTATCACTGTGTCCACTTTAGACCTGGCTTGTTAGCCACTAGCGGATAACCATCCGCCCTTGCTAACGAATATGTCACACCCACTAGCTCTAACAGAAGAGCTGGTGATAGCCAAAATTTGGCTATACATATTGTTCATTGCCCCGTATATCAGCAACCTTTTTGGGTTACCTGGTACCGCGAGGTTGACCCTTGCACCAGACTTTATACCACAATAACCCATTCTACCACGGGACACCCTGGCGTCACTATAAATCCTCCTCTGGAGGTGAGTGACCCCGTTGTACTGGACCCTGAGGTTGTCTTTAAGATGGTTGAACGGGTGATAACAATTGTGACCTTATCTCCTGGCACACATAGGAAATCCTATGTTCGTTTAGCCAGCTAGTTCAGTTGATGTAATAATTGCCTACATAGCAATATTACACCAAGCTCTATCTGTTGGTACCACACGCTACCATATTCATTACATTCAGACTGTTGCTATTTCAACAGCATCTAAATGTGGCTCACAGCTACAGAATTTGTAGCTTCTATACTCACATCCTAGATTTGTATCTAAGGCAAGCCACAGTTGCTATTAAGCAGCTATACAATGGCGTCATACTAAATGTAGTATGAATATGATTACCCATAAACGATGTTTATGGTGTTCCTTACGGAGTCTCTATGGGCAAGGCTCATAGTGCCTTTAAAATGACAACCTTTTTTGGATTCAAGTATTACTCCAATAGTCATACAAAGCTAAAGAATTAGCTTTACTGAACATTCAAGGATTTGTTCTGTATAACTGAGTGTTACAATAGCACTCCTGTTACCAGTGGCTTTGAAGTCTTGCTATATCATAGCAAGCACAAAATATACCCCCCAAAGAATAAAAATTAAATTTTTTTTTTTTTTTTTGGGACCATTGGTACTTTACAGGCACTTTAATGACCTGTGCTTGATAGCCTGATTTGAGTACACATGCTGCATAATTTAGTAATTATGCAGCATGTGTACTCACTGGCCTCCTCTGTAGCCTTACTGACCTTGAGAACTTGTAGATGCAGCTATTGTACTAACCCCCCCCCCCCCCTCCCCTACACTGAACCTAACCTAGCCGCTAAAACGAGAACATCCGTTGGGGAGTGGACCAGTACCGGCTGAGTATGAAACGTACATTGCTGAAGGCATTCGTTATGGTAGGCTTTGGTAACTGCATGCGTCAGTAATAAACCCTGGTACATCTCACTTTGGTCAAGATCCACTGGCTGGAAAAGTTCACTTGACTACTGAACACATGACAAGGTTTCAGCAGCAATTTCCTGACCTTTCTCCAGTTTTTCATACTATCTGTAACAATGATTGCAACATGTTTAAAAGCTGTCTTAAATTGTACATTAGACTCACTGAAGAATTATCTGCGTCTATAGCCAATCCTTAATAGACAACTAATTAGTAATGCTGTAGTCCAGTGAATTTTCATGATATTTTCATCAAGTTATAATGAAAAGTGCGCATGATTGATTATTTCCTGCAGATCGCTGCACAAAACGCTGCTGATATTACATGTATCAAAGCAAACTACAAACTCATAGCTGTAAGTAGTAATGAAGCAATTAAACAATTAAAGCTAGGTCATTGAGGTTTCGCTTAATATATGCATGGATGCCCAAATTACATAGAGGGCTTTGACTGAACTGAGTAAATAATCCAGTTCTCACACAACATTTTTTGCATGACATGATAGTCTGCATGTCATCCACCCTCCACACACACACATCCCACCCTTGTCATGGGACTAAGTTAATCCATTGGATACATGGGTCCATTAATACTTGTGTATGTGTGTGTTTGTGTGTGTGTGTGTGTGTGTGTGTGTTTGTGTGTGTGACACTGGTTGTCGGTACCACTACAAGGCATTTTATTTACTTTATTTCTTTCTACCCCTCATAGACTCAAATGTGACCTTCTCATGGATGGTTCAGCTATGATATGGTCATCATTAGAAGCAATATGAACATTTGTGAACATCTGTAGTTGGATTGTTGTCCAATGTGTTGAACAAGATTAAATTTGTTGTAATGAAAGGCTCACAGCGCACACAACACAAACAAGTTTCATTATGACTGATGCATATGCCACTGTTGAAACTGATATAAGTATGGCTACTTGTAGCCATATGCTGGATACCTGTGTGTGTGTATGTGTCATACACAGTGAGCCACTGCCCAAACCTACATAGGTGTACACATGGTACAGGTACATGCAATGGACCGTGAAAGTTTTCCCCTACTCAAGGGCATGGATAGAACTGTCTTTGCTGTTTAGGTACCATGACAATATGCATAGGTCATATGGAAGGGGGCAGGGGGAACTACATGCCAACTTAGGTTATCCTGCAGATATAGGCCTCATGCATGGATGCACGATACATTATGATTTGAAACTTGGCATCAAAAATTGCTGCGGTATTTGAATACATGCAGCAAAATACAATTAAGGCCTTCAGTACTACCTACAGTACAGGAAACCCAACACATTTGATGAAAAATGGTTCCGATCAAGCTTGCATATAAAATTTAAATCGTACATGTATATGCATACCAAGCAACAAACATGTAAATAAAAAGGGAAACCACAACTGTGACAATTTATAAAAGCAGATATCGGTTCTGTAAATGCCACTCTTGATACCACGTCTGCTCTCTTTCCAGTGTATAGAGAAACGTACCCAGCTCCATTAGGTCCCTGTTAATAAATAACATGTGTGATATTCTAATCATTAGGGGTTCATGCTTTTTCTAAAAATGCAGACAAGCAACAACAGCATAAAGAGAGGGAGGGGGATGAGGAGGGAGGAGCAAAGGGAGGGGAGGAGGGGAAAAGGGAGGGAGAAGAGGGAGAGGGAGGAGCAGGAGGGAGAGCTAGAGGGAGGAACAAGAGGGAGAGGGAGAGGGAGAGGGCGGAGCAGGAGGGAGAGGGAGACGGCGGAGCAGGAGGGAGAGGGAGAGGGTGATGGAGGAGCAGGAGGGAGATGGAGGAGCAGGAGGGAGATGGAGGAGCAGGAGGAAGAGGGAGGAGCAGGAGGGAGAGGGAGAGGAAGTAGAGGGAGGAGGGAGATAGGAAGAGAGGGGAGGGAGGGAGGGTTGTGAGGGAGAAAGAGGGAGGAGGAGGATGGGAGGCAGGGGGAGAGGGAAATAAGTTAGGGAGTGAAGGGAGGGGATGGAGAGGGAGGAGAGGGCTGTGGGGGGAAGAGAGGGAAGGAAGGGAGGGAGGGAAGGAAAGGGACAAATGCAGACTATGATGTCATAGAAAAGATGTTGTGTGAGAGATTCTCAAGTGAACTTTGTAATTTGTGCATCCATGTATTAAATTTTAGCTAAACCTCGATGACCTAGCTTCGTTTAATTCCTTCATGATTAAATAAAGCTATGAGTTCATAATATGCTTTGATAATATCATCAGTGTTTTGTGCAGGTGAATAAATGTTAATCTGCAGCAACTATTCAATTATGTGCACTTTGTGCCAATACAAGTTCCAAAAAGCAGGCCCTCATGGAGTGAGCATATCATTGAGCAATTGTGCGATCCACTAAGGAGTCAAAAACAACATACAGTGGTCTTGAAGTTTACTGCCATATGAATTCATTCCATATCTCTATACAATATTTGTCATAATGAAACAAATTCATCACAGCATTACTATTATTATTGCCTATAAGAACAGATAGTTCTTCAGTGAGCGTAATATACATGTACAATTTAAGACTCCTTCTCCCTCCTTTCCTTCTCCATCACTTCCCTTCTCTCCTTTCCTAGCTACCCCTCCCTCCCCTTCTCATGGGACTATGTTAAACCACTAGTATAAGGGTCCATTTATGCTTGTGTGTGTGCATGTGTGTGTGTGCACGTGCGTGTGGTGAAACTGGTTATCTGTATGTGCCATTTCATTTACTTTATTCCTTTCTAACCCTCCATTGGCTTCAATGTGACTTTATGGATGGTTCAGCTACATTGTATGATATTCCGACTCATCATTACAAGCTATATATATGGGCATTTGTGAAAATGTGTACAAGTAGTTTGATTCTCATTGCCTTTTTGGTGATGATGCTTTTGTACTTGTTATTCATCACACTAATCACAGTTGTATTAGACAAGGTCGTGAACAAGATTTTGTTGTAATAGAAAGGCTCTCAGCGCACGTACCCAAAAAAGGTTAACTAGTTTCATTATGACATTTGCATGTGCCACTGTTGAAACTTGTAAGTTTTTTATATTCAAGTATGGCTACTTGCAGCCATATGCTGGATCATCCCTATACCCATGACCACTGACCACAACTATATATGTTCGTACAGACATTCATATAGGTACATGCCAACTGACTTTTGTTTAATTTAATTTTCTATCACCTGATTACAACAATTGACAGTGAGAGTTTTCCCCTACTCAGGGACATTGATAGAGCAGTATATGATGCTTAGTACCCATGGGTCATATGGAAGGGAGGGGGAGGGTAAATGCTTATATCTGTGTGCAGATATAGGCCTCATAGCATCATGCAGACATATACATGTAGACATGTACTGATGGCCTGATGCATGATAGATTATGATTTGAAACTTGAGCGCTGCAATATTTGAATGCATGCAGCAAATGGTCTTAGGGAACTATGGCCTTCACTACAGAAGACTCAATGCATTTGATGACAAATGGTTCTGACCGAGTTTGCAATAACATTAAATATATAAGAACCGTACATGTATATGCATGCCAAGCAACATACATGTAAATAAAAAGGGAAACTAATTGTTATTTTAAAAGAATTTAAAAGCAGATGTCGGTTCTATTCACGCCACCCTCGATACCACATCTGTGATCTTGTCCAGTGTGCAGAGAAACGCATCCATCTCCATTGGGTCACTGTTAATGAACAACATGTGTGATATTCAATCAGTTACATTTTGGTCTGTCCATGGTTCAAGGTACAGTCAGATGAACTGCAAACCCAGACATCTGTTGCTGTGTACACCCACCATAATGCAAATGGATTCCAAATATTTCCCACCTTGCTATTTCTAGAAAAGGGAATGGAAAGTTAGACTCGGAGAAAGATTACTAATAGTGGAATGGAAAGGGTGGGAGATAATTGAAGCGAAATGAATGGGAGGGAGAGGGATGGGGAGAGAGGAGAGGGGAGGGGAGGAGGGGAGGAGGGGAGGGAGAGGGAGGAGAGAGAGGGAGAGGTAGGAGAGGTAGGAAGAGAGGGAAAGAGAGCAATAGGAGGAGAAAGAGGGGTGGGATGAGCAGGGGGAGGAGGGGAGGGTGGGAGGAAGAAGAGAGACATTGGAAGGAGGGGAGGGGTAGGAGGAGAAAGGGAGGCAGGGGAAGGAGGGGAGGGGGGGAGGAGGAAGGGATGCATGGGAGGCAAGGGAAGGGATGCATGGGAAGATGGGAAGGGAGGAAGGGATCTAGGGAGGGGAGGGGAGTGGAGGAGGAGATGGAAGGGAGGGAAAGGAAGGGATCTAGGGAGGGGAGGAATGGTAAGGGAGGAAGAGGAGGGGAGGGATTGTGGCTCAGAAGACCCAGCCGCCTTCATGGTCCTGGATCGAATTTTGTCCCCCCCCCCTCCCCCACACCCCACACCGGGCCCCTCTCATAAGCGTTTGTGACTATATGCAAGGGAGAGAAGAGATCGAGTTGTCATGATGCGGTATTAAAAAGGTGAAGTGTGCATGTCATGGCACATTCTCATAGTGATCTTTGCACTACTGCTTACATGTGCATGCGCACATATGGACCGTCAGGCTGGGACCGTACATCCTCCAGAGAAGGAAGTAGACCTATACCTGAAGAGGGCGTAGTGGGAGTGCACTCATGGCACATTCTGAGACATACATTACTCATGTCATTGCACGTTCTCATAGTGCTAAATTGCACTACTACGCACATGCGCAGTTACGGACCGTACGTCGTCTTTTAGCAGTATAGGTAGGCCAAGAGTAAACCTTTAAAATGTGAAGAGGGCGTGGTGAGTGCACTCGTGGCACGTTCTGGTTCTGAGACATCCATTACTCCATCCTCCGTTCAATTATGATTTAATCTCACTTTCGCATGAGTTTGTCCAAAAATTGAACATTTTAAAATTACAATATTATTGTACGCTAGCGCACAGTCCAGGAGAGTGACTATAGGTACTGAATCTGGAGTGGTTTTGACAGTGCAACCTAAGTCCATTTTTAATCAGTATAGTATAATCAGTATAGTTCTACGAGCACACTAAACTGTAAATGCAATTGGAACAGGCCTGTTTTTCGGGGTAAATACAAGAAAGTAATAGGTTTTCTAATTAAAATCTGATTAGTGCGTATAATTATAAACGTACGTAATACGGTCTTAATTCCGACCCTGAAAAACACGAGCAATACAGGACCGAAGTCCTGTACCAGTACCGAAGTCCTGTACCAGTACCGGTACAGGACATTCAGGACTGGTACAGGTTTTGCAGGACTGGTTTAGGACTGTTAGGAATTTGTCGTGTACGTACACGTGAAGAGAGCAAAAAAAAACTACCCCACCACACATGACATGGGTGAGGGTGTCTGGAAGGTGAGGGTGTATGTGGAAGGTGAGGGTGTGTGTGGAAGGTGAGGGTGTGTGTAGAAGGTGAGGGTGTGTGGTATTCTAACTCATGTTAAAACTAAGCAGTTGCCTGACTTGGTAATGTCTAGCTCATGTCATTGGCCACTCCCACCTGAGGACTGTGGCTATGTCATCATTGCACACACATACATTGAGTAAGTGAGATACTGCATTGTAAGCAGGGTAGCATGGTACTGGGGAGGCTGTACATTCAAGGAGCAAGTGTAAGACAAAGGACAGGGGGCTCTACAACACCTCCAAGGACCATCCCCTCACTGTGTGTGTGTTGCGACCCAATGTGACCCCGTTGCAATGTCAACTCACGTGTTGCCACGCCGTTCCAATGTTCAAACACGTGAGTTGACATTGCAACGGGGTCACAACACACACAGTGAGGGGATGGAGGTGTTGTAGAGCCCCCTGTCCTTTGTCTTACACTTGCTCCCAGAATGTACAGCCTCCCCAGTACCATGCTTCCCTGCTTACAACTTACTCAATGTATGTGTGTGCAATGCCACAGTCCTCAGGTGGGAGGGGTCAATGACATGAGCTAGACATTACCAAGTCAGGCAGCCTCTGGGTGAGGTCCAGAATGCACAGCCTCTCCAGTACCATGCTTCTCTGGTGAGAAGGTGGTATATCACTTACTCAATATATGTGTGTGCAATGAGTCAATAGTCACGGTCCTCAGGTGGGAGGGGCCAATGACATAATCTAGATATTAGCAAGTCAGGCAGCCTCTGGGTGAGATCCAGAATGTACAGCCTCACCAGTACCAAGCAATGATGACATAGCCACAGTTCTCAGGTGGGAGGGGCCAATGACATAAGCTAGATATTAAACACAGTCATATGTAAATTATGGGACTTAGGTTAACCTATTATGTAATTACCGTTTTCAGGTTCACCTAAATATCAGCTGTGAGAACATAATATGCTAAGCTTGTTGTCTTAAAAATGGTTAATTAATGCTAATAATTAATTTGCTGTTTTATCACTCATTGTCAATAAAAGAAAATTTGATTACATTGTTTACTGAGTCCAATAGCATTCAATAACATTCAATTTCTCTTTCTCTTCTTTGTGGCCTTTCCTTCTATAGCTGGTAGAGCATAAAAGAGAGGAGGAGTGATCAGGTGCATCCATTCTTCAATCGTGGTCACACTGTGAAGTGATACACTGATGCCTTTCTTGCCAAGCTGCTCAATGAGCTCGTTCAAGGTAGGCCCATTTTCATATTTTTTATACTTCAGGTCATACATGACTTCTTTGCCACTTGTCAAGCATAATGTAAAGCACACATGAGACACCTTACATTTCCCCAGTGGTTCTGATCTATCTAGAAGTCCTTCAAAAACATGGTATGCCTTTTGTGCAGGTGTTTTCCGTTTAAGCGATGAGCCATGGTAGAAATATTTGGTTTCAAAGAAAACCAGGGTAATCCCCTTATTCTGGTCCTTAAAATCAAGTACCAATATGACATCACACCCTCGATTCATCAAACAAATAGGATGTATTATGCCGTGTCTTTGTACAGCATCAATTGCGTTCCTCTTTCTATCATCTTTCGAAGTTAAATTAGCCTTTTCATCCCCCTCATTCTTTTCTCCCGCCTTTCTCAAAATTGTCGCGTCGTGACAGGGAAAAGTCTCCACTCCAGTAGCAACAGTGGAACGAAATGTAACCATGTCATGTTCGTGTGAAGAGAAAAACTGGTGGTTTTTCTTACCACACAGTGCACCAATCACCTTATTGAATGGTAAGGCACCTTCGGTGTGTATCTGCCTTAGCTGCAGTGCAGAAACTAGCATTTTCTCTAGTGCATCTCCTTTGGCATGTGTATCCCAAGGCTCCCTTTCAAAGGCTTTTCTTAAATCATTGAATAACTCCCCCTCTTTATGATAATGTTGAGAAATTTTAGGATGTATTATGATATACGGATTAAGAAATCCACGAAGTGATTCTGAAAGAAGAGAAGTGTGGATAATGGTACCACAATCTTCATATTTACTCAGGCAAGGCAGTTTGAATAAATTAGTCGTTGTCAAATTGAAACACTCCCTCCAGTACAGAGAAAAAAAGTCCGGTTGTTTCTGAACAGAACCAGACAAGACATCTAGAATTGGTATGGTCAAGTGTTCAATTGTAAATGGCTTTTCACCATGATCAAGTTTTTCGAGCCATAAGCCCAGCATACCTGGTGAGAACTTGGTCCATTCGTAGATGATAAAAGGAAACTTTTCATTATATATACCTTTGATCTCATCAGTCATGGGAGCATACTCACTACGATCTGACAGTAATGAAGGACTCAGCCATAAATACTTTGAAGGGCGGCCACTGTGAGTAGCTAGGTATGCATGATCACTGACCTTAAAGCCAGAAACAATCAGAGCTGACGATGCAAATGAATATAATGGCCTTGTAATACTGGAGAGAATTTCATGGCACTGGCTTTCTGAGATATGCGTATTCAATCTTAAACCATTGTTAACTCGGGAAAATTCATCTGCCGCAATTACAATACGACCTCTTCTGAAATTGGGTAAGCATACTTGAATAAAATCCATTACTCTATCGATGGTAAGCAAGGAAATAAACGATAATTTTTCAAAATCAGCCCAATCAAAGTGAATCCCACAAGTGCACGCTACTGAGTGAATCACACGAGCCCAGAATCTCGGTGCCACAGTGTGTGATGAATCTGCTTCTGAATGTGGGGTGTCACTATTGTAGGAGATGCAAATGGCGAAAATCCCAATGTCTCTAAGATTACTACACATAACATCAAGTAACAGAGACTTTCCTTGCCGAGATGCTGCAACCACACAATAGATCGGGCGCATCTCTTTCGTTTGAGAAGTTGTATGCTCGAGATATACCTCCATATCTGAAAGCAAATTTTTTACGTGTTGGTTGCATTCATTACCAAGCATTGCAACTGTTGATCCTTCAATCTTAAACTCGTGATGATAAGTCAAATAGTTGAGCATGAAATTTGGTTCTGTCTTGGACTTATTTACAACTTCCACAAACTCTTTCCACTTACACTGGAACCACTCCTCAATTCGACTATGCAGACATGACAGCATTGTCTCAGACATAATTTCTTTCTGCTTTTCCACGGAAATGTTGTTCCACTGAGACAGTGTCTTCACACCGGCTGCTGCTGCTGCTGCTGCTGCTGCTGCTGCTACTGCTGCTGCTGCTGCTGCTGCTGCTGCACTGTTTGACACATACTGAAATGCCGCTTCTGCATCTTCTCCTAGTTCATCAAAGAACATTCGTTTCTTATTACCTAACTGAACCCACTTTACCAGCGGAAGGTTCTTTGAAATGTGCCATGCCACTATCTTAGTATCCTTGAGAACGTCATTCAATGTCATTGTATTCAATGTCATTGTATCATCATTGGTCACACAAAGTAGCTTGGCAATGGTTATGTCAGGTGACTTGAGTGCTTGTGTCATCCACTTCATTTGAGAATACGTTAACGTGTGTGTTGTGTGTGTTTTTTGTGTGTGTGAGAGATAAACACATTATTTATAAACACAATGCGCTGAACAGACAGAAAGAGATAAGCACAGACCTACATATTAAACTACACGAACATTCACACTTATACACCAAGCATATATTTTATTACTCAGAGCATTCAACAAGCCAAAAATCCTTACATGATGCCATTCTTGGAAAAAATTGGCCACACATTGGCATCATCTTACAGGTTTCTTTTTACACACCACCCGCAAGCACGACCTGGCCTGAAGTTTACAAATTGAAGCCCTTTAACTTCTTTAACCGCCGATGATGGATTTATCCGTCATGAATATTTACCGGTTTAACCGCCAATGACGGATTAATCCGTCATGGCAACATAGGAAAAATGTGTCACAACTTTGCACAGACTGCATCAATTTTGATGAAACTTTGCTTCCACATACACAAAGGGTCGATAACTAAAACAATGTTATAAAAAAGCGCTGTTACTATAGTGAAACCAGGATAACAATTATACGTAAGTGATTTGGACAGTAGCTAATGGGTAATTCTATGCCCCTTTAACTCAGTAATGACACATGTTTCTTAGACTATAATATCCTATGGAACTTGTTTACTTCATTACTCTATACACTTATATTAATAATTAGCCCTCAAGGTTAATTCCGTTTATTGGCTACAAGGTGTGAATAATTTAACCACAAACGTATACATAGTAATCCCTCTTGGCAGCCATTATAGCTGCACTGATGATTTTAAATACACACATACAACCCTGTATTGGCCAGGTTATGATGCCATGACCTTGACTAGTGCACGCTCACTGATTGAAAAACATGAAAATAATATGCCTCTCATATAGAAATGACCACTTTTAAAGTTTTTATTGTTTGAAGATCAGGTTGTATTCTACAGTTATATCTAGCTTCTACAGCGGAACAAAATTGGGTTCCGTTGAAATGCCATATAGAAAAGAGTGAGTTTGTTCTGTTTGATTGAATTCATGAGCCATGGAATGTCCTTATCAACACTTCAGTGAGCCTATCACAACTTTGCTGATGCAACCGTAGTTGGGCGTAGCCCAACCTTCGTTTTTGGCAGAACGTCGGAGTATCAAGTCTATACGTGGATTTGATAGCGTACAAGGCTATATAATAGCAACATATGTGATTGTTACAAATCCAGGTACATGTATAGGCTTACTCGCTATCAGATGGATACCAACCAGAGCCAACCTTCCGCCAAACGTGAAGGTCGGGCTACGCCCAACTAAGCTAAGTATTTAATAGGAGTGAATAAAATATTATATAAGTGTATCATACAATGTTAACCGAAAAAGAAAAAAAAAAGGCCATTTTTTTACTTTGCGGGGAGAATCTGGCGATCTAGAAGAACTGTTCTCGTCATTATTTGTGTATTTAATGCTCATAGTCTAGTATATGCCTACCGCTATGTTGTTTGCGTATAGCATCTTCAGAAATCTCGCTGTGATGGTTTGGGTACCCTTACTCTTGCGGGGAGCCACGGCTTTTTGTAACGATGGTGGCTGGTTTTGATATATTATTATGGTAGAGCTATGTTGGTTGTGTGCCTAGCACATGTTTTTAAAATTAAATCACGTTGCAATCATTCTGCACATTTCTTCAAAGGTGCTGGGTGGAAGTAAATTGAGATTTCGGCACATTAAGAACGCGAGGAATAGTGCTATACAAGTCGAACCGCTTGTAAGGATTCGTTCGAGGATTGCGCGCATTAATTATTGTTGATTGGCCCCGTTTCCAATCCCTCTATATATTATCTCTGGTACCGCAAGCATCAACGGGATTTTCCTCTTTCGAGCTTTTATATGGTTGGGACGTACGAGGACCACTGGACATATTAAAAGAAGTTTGGGAAACAACAAGTAGGACTGCTGATGAAAATGTAATCAGTTACGTTTTGTCCACAAGGGAACGATGTCTGAACTGGTGCAGGAATATCTATCCAGTCGGCAGAAATCTTGGTTCGACAAGGGTGCTCGACTCCGCGAGTTCAAGCCAGGCGATTCCGTACTGGTACTACTCCCAACGTCATTCAACAGGTTCCATGTCAATATGCTCAAGGACTTCCATGTTCGTGAAAATCAAGGATGCTTCGTAGATAAGTACTTGAACATTTAACGTACGCGTACCAAAAAATGATGATCTAATAAAGCGACGAAATTGTGACTGGATTTGTCAATTGAAAGTGTGCCCCGTGCGAAAAAGGAAGCTCGTTTATCTGCAATTTTGAACTCTGCTGTGTCACAATAGTAGTTGAGTAAGTGTACTATGAATTGATACTGTTGGAACAGATCGTATTATCCTCGTCTAGTTACCCACGCGCATTGAAAAATAGGTACTTTTTAGCCGTTGAACATTTTCTTCATATGTTAAGAGGCAAGGGAATATACTGTTTCACCACTTAGGAAGGGTCATTATCTAGCTGACTTTAAAATGGTATCAACTTCAGTTGATGCGCAAGGGGTCATACGATGGGATGTGTCTATTCGTTTGATACTGGCGTCGGGTGCACGCATATTATCTGAAAACACCAATATGCCTTAAGAAGTGTTTTCTGCATTTGAATTTATGTTTTTAAAAAACACAGCATCGTTCTTTCAACCGCCAAGGTTCTGTGTTTAATTAAAAAGCACCTAATCCTTTGAGAGGCAGGAATTTAGAATTCAGTTACATGCTACTTGAGCACTATAAGTCAATTCCTTCAATTTTTGTAACTCTTGGATGATGCGCAAGGCTTGTTTTATGGGTGGTCTGGTCCCCAGACCCATATAGTGCACCTGAGAAATCGATGGAATAGTTGGTTGCCAAATTGCATTTTAAATTGTATTTCATATTAGGATGAAGACGGCTGCTGATTTGGAGAAGTGTATTGATAATTTCAAGAGTGACATCAGTGAAAATAATACCTTACAGGTGTCCATGATAAGAAACGGATTGGTGATCTACATACATATCAATTTGACAAACAAGAATATCACCCAAACAGCCAAAATGGTTGCACAATTTGATTCAGGAAATAGAATCAATGTGAATGCATTAAAAAGGTCAATTCGACACTTCCTAACAGCAATAGCCACATTGAAGAAGAACCTTACACGTAATTGGGATGCTATCATCCAACTCCTGGATAAGCAATTCGCTCTGCCTATGCAACCCTCTATTGACACGACAAACATATCTACTGTTGTAAATCTTGCTCCTGCTCAAGCAAGACTCAGCAGTTTGTTATCCCACTGCCTACAAAACTAAGAAGTGGGTGCAATAGATGTGCTAGTACAAGATCATTACTGAAGCAGATGTCAATATCAAAGAGAGTAAATAAACAAAGGCTTCAAATTCTTTTGCACAGAAATGAACAGAATCGTAAGCTGAAGCAATCATTATGCAGGAATATAGGGATTGAAAGGAAACTTCGTTCAGAGTTGCAAGACCTTAAAAAGGATAGGATTAAGAAAGATGCATTGATACAAAAGCTAATGCATGAGAACACATTGTTAAAACAAACGAGCAGTAAGATCAAGTGCTGCTGTGAGGTCTGCTCACAGAAGGCATATGATAATGTATAAAAGTACTGAATGTAAACTGAAGAAAGAAGATGCACTACTGATTACAAAAGTAAATGACCTTGAATCAGCTAATGATTTACTTTTATCAGAACGAACTCAATTAGTAGAATGAGATGTAGCAAAATGCATTAGTAGTAAAGATGGGAAAACAGAATACAATACAGCATGTCGCAAGGCAATATATTACTGTCTTGAATACTTTGCCTCACTATCAGAGCTGTTCTTAAAGAACTAGCAGATATATCAGTTGATTTTCTTGCAGATCCCTCCACTGTAAGTTACTTTACCTATGAACTTGGTATAATGAGTGACCTTCAAGTTGGCGAAGTCATGTATTGTAATGAAAACATCACACTATCATGGGATGCAACATCAATTGATGGATGCCATATCAATCAAGTGCATATTAGTATACCCTCAATTCCACCAACATCCTATGTGCTACAATTAATTCATCTTCCTGGAGGCACAACTGAAGATTATGCATCTCACATTCATGGATGCTTTGATAGTATTGTAAAAACATATGCTAGTTACTATAATCTTGACCACATTTGTGCAAAGTCTACTGTCATACACAATTTGAAAAACACCTTGAGTGATAGAGTAGCTGTAAACCACTGTGTTGTTCAAAATCTACAATCTGCAATAGACATTGAACTTCAGGAGCTAAAGTGCAATGTCCATCCACTTGATGGAATTGCAAATAAGTGCAATACTTCTTTAAAACTATATGACACTGAACACAATATTGAAAGCAGCACTTTTGGCTAAGAATGCTGTGCAGTGAACTTTATCTATGCAATGTGCAAAATGCGATATAAACAGGGAAAGGGTGATCCAGCTGGCTTCAAACAATTCATGAGGCAGGCAAATATCAAGCCTGGAATTATTGTACGGTATGTAGGAAATCGGTTCCATGTTGTTTTCCATCTTGCAGGTGTTTTTTACTACCTGCGAGAAAAACTTTTGAACTATCTGGATTCTGCATGCCGAAATACAACTAGTTTACGATCAGCATTGCAAAAGGATTTAAGAAACAACAAACTTCTATTACAATTGCAAGCACTTGGTATTATTGGTAAATTGATAACTGGTCCATGGATGCAACAACTGTACGCAAATCAAAAGATCACTAATCTTGGTAGCATCCCATATGTTAAGACCTGTTTGCAAAATTTGTATCTTTTAAGAAACTGCCCTCAACTGGTATTTGACATGAAGAATGATGTGTTTGGTATTTCACTAGATGAAGGTATTGCATAGCCTGCGAAATGCTGTTCTCAGTGTTTCCGAAAAAGAATGCTTGGCTGAAATATTGCTAAGGCTTACAACTGGTGTCGTAGATGTTATTGAGCATCAAATGAAAGAGTATATTGAAGGTAGCTTAGCCAACATTCCTCCTACCATTGCTGCTCAAACATTATCAGCACCGGCACATAACATGTTTGCTGAGCACACTCTTGGGCTGGCTGACCACCTCATGAGAAAGGCACCTAACATTACAATAGGATTTGTTGATGGGAAAGTTAAAAGCAAAATTAATAAAACTCTTGATTGGCTTTCAAACAAAACTGAATATGAGCAAGACAGTATTGTAAAATTTTGTATAAAAGAAGGTAGAAGGTACCCTTTGCCGATCACATGAAGAGTATGTTGCCAAGCTGCAAGATGAAAGGCTCATTGAAAAAAATCAAAAAAAAGATAGCCGATTCCGAAGAACACTACAAAAGAAATTAATTAGTGCTGCAGAGGCAAATCCGAGTTGTCTGTAGAGTTTTCAGACCTAACTGATGACCAGATTAATACTATTTCAGAAGTACTAGCCAATCCTTGCACGGTAAATGGACTCTACTGTGAACACTTGTGGTTTGTTAACCAGCAGAATGTAATTTATAAAGGTCATGTCATCAATGTGAAGTACTCAAAAAAGTCATCAACACCTAAAGTTACAGTTACCTATTGGAAATACGACGAAATGGAGGAAGAAGGAGAAGACGTTACAATGGCATTGATTGAATTTGTAGTAGACTATATTACTGGTGATCTACTGATCAATGAAAATGCTACATCTTAATAATTAGAAATGTGTATCCAAAGTGGTAGTAATGTTTGGCGTATTAACTATTTATTTTCCAACAACTGTAGCACAAAAAAGTCAAACCGTCACAATTTTTTCTTCCCTCTCGCATCATACCGCGTACATCCAAAAATGAGTGTTTGAAATGCCGCGACTTCTGAAATACTGCACCAATAAAATTAATACAAAAAAGGCATTATTGTAATGCGCATTGTTTCCTCTTTCATTTGATATAAAAATCACCGCATTTGATGCGATTTGAAAAAAATGTACAAGTACCTAAATTCGGGGAGTGGGAGCCGTTCTAAGTCAAGTACAGGAGGACGGTCAGGAACACCCGGTTGGTTATTATAGCCGGAAGTTATTGGCTAGGGAGCAACGATACTCAACTATTGAGAAGGAATGTTTGGCTATTAAGTTGGCGTTAGATGCATTCGAAGTCTATCTACTGGGCAGGAAATTTGTTAAACAGATCATCGAGCACTTGAGTGGCTAGAAAAACTCAAGGAAAACAATGCAAGGCTATGCAGATGGAACTTAGCCCTTCAACCCTACTCTTTTGTGGTGGCAGGGGCTATGAACTTGAACGCGGACGCACTGTCAAGAAATCCAGCAAAGGCGTTGCTGCAGGAGAAGGGGAAGGAAGTGTGAGAGCCCAGACCTACGGGCCTGCGCTCTTGAATATCAATTACATGCAGAATATTTGAGCATGCGCATTGATAGAAATCTAGGTATAAATGCATTTCGTGTGGAATTATTGGGGGAGGTTGCCTTTTTCGAGATACTGGCTAACGTGAACGGTATTGGGGGGTGTATAGGCATCCCAGAAGACGTGTGCAGACTGATTGCTACCGCCAGTTCTGTCACACCCTGAATTGCTGTGTATCATACCCAGCACTGCTAACCACATATACACCTTTTGACACCCATCGATACTGATCGCATCTGCGTGTATTAATGAGCAAGTTAAGTACAATCTAACAATTCTCAGACCAGACGAGACGTTACTATCAAACTTTATGTACTGTCATCGTAAGAACTATACAGTAACGTGCATGTATATACAAAGTTGCCTTACGATCTTATCGCTTTGCGGTGCTGATATACAGCGATAGTGTCTACGGCATACCTGAACTTCCTCTTGTTATTCTCCCACAAAGATTTGTCTGGTCCCAAATCAAATACGAATACTTGGCCTTCTGTGAGAAGTGTTGGGGGAACAGTGGAGATTTTGCCATTAAACCTGACTGACGAAGCGTTTAGGAAATAATACAAGACACGCTCTGCATGCATCTAGGTAATTCATTTCCGTAGTTGTCACAGGGATTGCTTGTGGCCCCAATAATCCCGAATCTTGACCAGGAGAATCCATCATCATAATGTGCCGCGAATGATAAAAACGTGGCAACTTAACACCTATCCAGAAAGAGCTCACCTGCATGCGTGCGCGGGAATTAAGACCGCTGCTGCACAAGCACAGTAGTTTTGATATAGTTGGTGAGCGGAGCTCAGCAAGTGTTCTAGTAGCCTCGTCCCCAGGCCGTCAATTAAAGATTATGAAAAAAGACGGCCTGGTACCTATTGCCACTATGTTAGTGCGCATGCGCTGGCCAATACCAAAAATCTGGTATTCGTATACTTAGTTCGTAACCCGTTCCGTAAATTAACTCATATCCGGTCTGCGTCGTTAAAGGTTTTGATTTCTTTTAAATAAAATGAAAAACATCGCACACGTGCCAAAAATTCATAATTTCATACACGGCTACGTGTATGCATGCGTAGAGGGATGCACACATATCCAGGGATTGACAATAGACCACAACCCTCCGATCACGAGCCTTGATGTTGCGTTCAGCCAGATCCCTGACGACAGAGCTGAAGTCCTCCTCAATGGTATTCTTCCGAACCGCCTCATATGTGATATTCGGTTTGTCAGGAGACTCGCGCGCGATCGGAAACCTTGGAAACAAATCGACTTCCCATAACCTGTAGGAAACCAACACTGTGCAAAAAACCTAGTATACGCTAGCGTATATTTTTGCGTATATTTCGCGTATACCATCAATATACCAAGGGTAGTGTATATTTCGAATATCCACCTGGTATATTTCAAGAATCCCTAGGTGACAATTATTCATTGTGCGTATTCTCGAAATATCACGTATACGCACACCGCAATGAATTTGCAACGCATTCAAATCTAAATAACTTACATGTATAACTTTGATATGAATAATTTGAACCGCCAAACGTAGAGCATTATGGACGTTTACCACTTGAACTATAAGCGTCGGTACGTATCTAAGATATTAATGATGCATGGCATGGCTTAACAAGTGGTTAAGATAAGTGAGGAGGACAGGAATGGGGGGGGGGGGGGGGGGGTGTATGCCAGGGTTATGTGTTATCGCATGCGCGCGTCACGTGTGTTATGCTGTGCGATGTTGACCAGTGGGTACTTTTGGCAACACTAGCTAAGTTAACGAATGCGTAATTGTATGCTGTATACCAGTGGGTCAATGTGTCTACCGGATGGTAGGAAGCATGGGAGGCCATGTTTGACCGGGGTCAATCTTTGTAACCAGGTAGCCCAGAAGGGTGGTGAATTGGCCGCCCATGCAACCATATATTTGCAGCTCATCATTTATATCAGCCATTGTTTTAAAGTGTGTGAGGGAGCAGGAGTATGGTCACGATCCCCAGTGAGAAGGACCTAGAGTTGCAGAGGTTAGCTGATATGGTTCCTGACAAATAGGCCAACAGTATGATCACCACTGAAATAGCAGTGAAATAGCAGTGACACCTTGTGGTCTTGGCACTTGATAGGTGAGTTGTACAATTTAATTTATTGTACACTGGCACATAATCACCACCAGACGTTGAGGACAGTATGTCCCTAAAGCATTTCATGCTTTGAGACCTTACAACCTTGATGGGGTCATTGGAATCACGTGACTTTAGTGGGTGTGGCACTTGAAAGGTGAGTTGTACAATTTAATGTATTGCACACTTGCACGTAATCACCACCAGACCTTGAGGACAGTATGTCCTTAAGCTTTTCATGCTGTCTCAGGTACACAAACTTAATTGGTGTGTGTGTAATTAGAATATGACATCAGTTGTGTGGCATCATAGATTTTCGGTCACTTTCTGTGATGTGACCATATCTTCCTCTCCCCCCCCCCCCCCCCCTCTCTTTCCAACCCCTCTCTTTCTATTTCACTCTTACTGGATATCCATAATGCTCCATTTATACACAGCATCCATTTATTAATACAAAATTCAGTTAGTAATTTCAATTGGAGCCAAGCACAACGTGGCTTGAGCGGAAAAATTACCGTTCGACGTTCTATTCGTCGAGATGAGAAACTGTTGGTGTTGGTGTTGGTTGGTTGCAAAATGCATTGGCTAATTGGCGGCTCTTCATCCGACAGATTGTACAATGCCCCGTTTGCTGAGCGCGCGTGGTTGGCTTCAATCTCTAAGACCGTTTCGAATCTTGAGAACGTAACTGCATTGTGTCGCGATCAGGTATCTCATTCTCTCACCATTATGATTTCCCGTAACACGTGGATAGTACCCCAACCGGTGGTAAGTAATCATCACCTTTTTTTTCTCGAGTCAA
Source organism: Eunapius fragilis (assembly GCA_963681505.1). NCBI lineage: Eukaryota > Metazoa > Porifera > Demospongiae > Spongillida > Spongillidae > Eunapius > Eunapius fragilis. The sequence continues at coordinate 4,203,691 of OY811979.1, read as the reverse complement.
ATTTAGAGACGTCATAAAAACTAGCAAAGGCAGAGCGGGTAAGAGATTGCGTTTTCATTCACACTTGCTGTTTATCAGTGTCTGTTGTCAGAATTGACAAATTATACGAAGAGCGGAGATAGAGAAGTAGCGGATTGCTTTGGAGTATAAGGTAATGGCTTTGTTTGTTTTAACCCTGTATATTCCCTGCAGCTAGACAAGGAAACTTCAGATTCAGCTGAGCTTGTCAAGCAATCCCGCCGTCAGTGTAGGCCTCTGTTTGCATTTGTATCGTATGGATGCTCTATTTTGCTGTAGCTATATGGACTATGGTGACAGTACAGGGAAGCAGTTTGAAGCCTACGCTCAACTACTGCCGCGCGTTTCGTTAGAAGAGGTTGCAATGGATTTCTGAGCAACTCGTGGCAACGGCGGGTTGGAGGGCCACTACTGGAGTATCTCCTTCCTTGATGGCTGGAGAGCTTGAACGTTGTCTATTGATTGTATTGCTTTATTTAATATTGATAATAATTTTAATACTAATCAAGCCAGTATACAACGAACATAATCGGGTGGCGTACTCAATACAGTATACGGTCAACGTAGGTACAGTGTAGTATCCGGAGACATTAATTAGAGAATCCTCCATAAGCGCACGTGATCATTTGAGGATACTCGAAATATACGCAGTGCGAAATTGGTTCTATACGCAAAATATACCAGTGGGATATTTCGCGTATACGCACGCGTATATTCATGCGTATACTCGAAATATACGCAAAATATACAATAGCGTATATCCTATTTTTTGCACAGTGCAAGCGAACACATCTCGACCGTTGTACAAATGAAAAAGTGCTTCCTCCTGCTTTGCTTTCAGTACAAGGTTCTGTTGGTTCCCACAAAAAAGAGAATAGGCTAACGCTTCATGAAATTCTGCCATTGCAGACCGGATATGAGTTAATTTACGGAACGGGTTACGAACTAAGTATACGAATACCAGATTTTTGGTATTGGCCAGCGCATGCGCACTAACATAGTGGCAATAGGTCTTTTTTGACGGCCTGGGGACGAGGCTAGTGTTCTAGCCATCAACTGCTACTCCTACTCCTGGTGCTACTCCTACTTATAGACATGCACCAACTCCTACTCGTACTCCTACTTATAGACACCAACTCCTACACTAGAAAAAAAATTTATTGAAACAACATATTCTTAAATGGTTAAAACAATTGAAACTGAGGTAACAGTTTAAAATGTTGTTTTAACGATATTAACAGTAATGAAAATAATTATTAGCCTGTTGTTAAATGTACAGTTTTTTTAAACGACAATTTTAACTTTATACCTAGATAGTTGATATAACAAATAAAGGATTTGTTAAAATGACTATAATTATTGTACATGTGAGCTTTTTAAATAAGTAAATTTCACTTTACAGGAAGTTGATATAATAAATAAAGGTAAGTTAAAATGACAACGATTATTGTAAATTTGACAAGTAATTTTAACTTTATGGGTAGTTGATACAAAAAAATAAAGGATTAGTTACAATGTCTCCCCACCTGACTCAACAGTAGAGATCTTTAACAGCTTGGTCTCGCCTGCAGATGTAGTCAGTGTCGAGTCGCTCCTCACCACACCAGTCTCTCAGAAATCCCTTTCTGGTAAGTTAGATGACCATGTCTTCAACTTACTGCTGAACTCATCTTCAGTAGCAGTACCTCATGGGCGTGTTTGGGCAGTACGAGATACTTTATTAATTGATCCATCTGCACCACAGAACACAAATATATATGCACTTAGTTGGAAAGACAGAAAGTTGAAGACCATTATTTCAAATGCAGGTACGACCCTTCCTGGGAATTCCACCTTCTTGTGTAAACAACACAAGAAGGTGGAAAAAGATGGAATGTATGAAACAGTTACCTACTATAAAGAGATGTCTCGACCTTCAATAATAGAACTTATTTTCAGCTGCTTTGGTGCTATAGATGTCCACAATCACTACCGCCAGGGGTCCTTGGCGTTTGAGCGAGAATGGTACACTCATAGTTGGTGGCACATGTTTGCTACCATCTTTGGAATGTGCCTAGTTGATGCTTACATGGCATACAAATTTGAGGCTGAAAAGGATGGTGATGCAACGGATGATTTTAAAGGGTTTATTGGGAAGCTTGCCTATCAGCTGATCCATAACCAGTACCTTGATCAACAAATAGAACTACGCAGCACTTCCAATGAGCATGATGATGTCAGTGAAGAGGTAATTTTCTCATAATACCCATGGTAATGTACATGTATAATTTGTTTACTGCATACAGATCGATGTATGCCATCGACTAGATTTTGTAAAACACACCCCTTCATACAGTGGTGTAACTGGTCGAAAGCAACGGAAGTGCAGGATATGTTCAGCAAAGACGTCATATTATTGTGCAGGATGCTCAAACATTGGAGAGAATGACCTGTATGGATGTTGTACACGAGATTGCATCAAAAGCCATTTAGGCAGAGTTGGACTGTAGTTAATTAACATTATCATCTCAATATATGTGCTTTCTGGTCAGTAGGTTTGTTTTGACAATATAGCTAAATGCATGTAAGGAGTATTGCATCGTCAGTAGAAAATGGCAAAACTGATTGGATATGGAACTGCCAAAGATTTTGTAAAGTAGCACACACATCAAGCTAGATAAATCATTTCAAAAAACCTATAGTTGTGATACATTTTTCTGCAACAATAAAATATTTCAGGCCACCTCAATCACGTTAAAATTAATTTTTAAATTAAGTATGATGTGACATCATAGAACAATGAAGACATGGATGCTAGATTATTTTATTTCAAGTTAGAACAAATGTTGAAAGTTTGGTCCTATGCGTAGGACCTGGCCCTGGAGATTAAAGATTAAAATAAAATATAATATTTAAACTTCAGCTAGAACCATGTTTTCCTCTATTCCTGCTTCGATAGCCTACGGGCCCAACAGACCCTCTTCCCAGGCCCAACAGACTCTCTTCCCCAGGCCCAGCAGACCCTCTTCTCCAGCCCCTAAGTACCATGGGAACTGCTCCTATTTCTTCCACCATCTGCAAATTTAATAACCAAGGCCTCTGTTGCCCCTTCCAACACAATGCCATTGAGAACAGCTATGGCCCTCTCACAGTTATCCTTGGCATCCAGCGTAATGGAGGGGGGGAGAGGGGGGATGGGAGGGAAAGAGAATGGCACAATTCAATAATAGGAGGTGGAGCCAAAGAACCCACACGCCCACCTGGCAACCTGGCAAACCCCACCCCTCTGCTGCTGCCGTGTCTCTGAGTACTCTGGTAGATATGACATTTCCGAAAGTCTTTAAAAGGTGGGGCAAATCACAACAAGACACAGGTAGACCTCTGATGTAAAGGTTAGTACAGCTCACGTTAGGAGGTACATAAGGAATGGCACTGGAGCAATATTCAATCACCCATAGATCTCAGCCACCATGCACTGATGTTTTGGAGAAAGAGTAGATGATCTTATTGGGAGTGTGCCGGGAGATTTGAGGGGGGAGGTGGCAAGGTCTACACGGTAGGGAGTCATTATGGTGGTCATCCAGAGAGGAGAGTGATCCAGAGGGAAGCCCCTGTTTGGCCAATGGAAGAGGAAGCATTCTCTCCACTCTCCCATTCAATTAAAGACCCAAACATTGGTCATTCATCAGGGTCCATAAAGTGGAGGCCTAAACCATCCTTATAGGCCCAATGATGCAAGTCATTGATTCAGCAACAGGAACAGCTCCTTATTTGATCACACCCACCATTCATACAGTTGACCACACCCATGCACAGCTAACCAAACACACCCTTCATGCCGCAATATTCAGATGCATCCAACCTTGTATATGCATTATTAAATACATCTGACACAATCAACACTACCTAAAGCTCAACTACATTATCCTTGCATAAGGGTGCATTCTGCCGCAAGCGTTACCTTTAGGATGGCTGGACAGAGGGGTGATGTGATGGTGATGTACATTGCAGCAGTGTGCCTCTGTCCCATCCGCCAATGATAATGTCAGGTCTCTATAGTGAGGCCAAGCATGCTCAACTCGGAGACATGAATGTAAGCAAGCTTACACTAGAAGATGACAAAACACTCTCAGTGTTTCTTTCGCACATCAGTTGATCTTTTTTATCACAATGTATTGCTATTTGTGACCGATTCGATAGTATCATGTAATATCCGGACCACGCCCCACGATGGATCCTTCCAGAAGGTCAAACCACAAGGGTCGGTCGTGGTCTCTCCTCATTGGACAATCTGTGTTGGTGTTGTTTGTCGTCATCGTGCCCTATATATTGTACGTGTGCATGTGTGTACACAACCAAAAAGTTTCAGTCCTGAATCGAACTGTAATGTGTTAACATCCCGTAACAAGGGTAAACTTCGTCCTCGTAACAGTGCCTGTTATGATTTCGGGTTTAAACGACCCTGAAATTGAGTTATCGTTACGAAATGTAGCATCATGCTGTAACGATCGGTTAACGCCATCGATCTAGCTCTGAATTCGGTATCGTAACAGTATTAATCCAGTACAGTAACAGCTTGATACACTCAATAAAACTAAATAACAGCGCGCGCTACCGTCATGAGGAGTAAGAGTGACGGGCTCTTGACGAGGTTTAAAGATGACCCATCTCCGGTAGTGAGTTTTTTAACGCGTCGTACGTCCATTTCCTGAACTGTTTAAAAGTGACCCTTCTAGGGTCTGCCACAGATCTTGCAAATAACCGCTGCATCATAGGCTATATACATGTACCCGGAAAATACAAAGTCATTAAGCACATATGTTCTCGTTCCCTTTATTAAAAGTCACAAGCCAGAGCATTAAGAAATTATTGAATTGCTCGCTATTTAATTTTTATTTGACGGATGCCCTATGCTTGTTGTCTAATGAAAGTCGAAGTGAAAGGTTTTAAATCTCTGTGGCTATTCCAATTGACTGGACCGCCAAGGTATGAAGTCGTATGCCTACATATTGGTTCAGGATTATCGGGATACAATTTGGCTCTAAATTCCAATTCATGCGCACTTACGAATGGACACGCAATGGAGAAGTACGAAATAACCGTTTAATGTAGATTGTTATTGTGACATCAGCAGGATACTATTTCCGTGTCAGTGGAGGCAATTTGTGTAATTTGTGATAACCCTCTAGCATCACAACTTCTCAGTCATCTGGGAGGATCGGCCAAGAAGTACTGTCGGTTCTGTATGGTATGCAAATTATTCTGTGTGCGCGTCTTTGACTTGCATATTGTTTTTAGGCAGATTCCTCATTACCTTCCCTTGTGTTGGAGAGAAGGACTAGAGAAAGATGTTTTGAACAGCTTCAACTCGTCAGATTGGAAAGAACAGAAAGGTGGAAATACTGTATGAAGTGAAAGAAGTGCTGAACCCTTTTCTTGAGATACCTGCTGATCTATACGAGTAAGTCATGTGATATGATATAATTCAATACATTTAGATGCTTCTATCAATAAAGATGTACACCTGTGGAGGTGCTCCATACAATATTACTCGTACCTTGCAAGTATTTTCTGAAGAGTGTGATGCCTAAGCTGTTGAAATTTCACCCTGAAATCCTTGCTAGGATCAATGCATTCCATGCTTGGGGGTTTGGAGTCAAGATGCATGGTAATGTGTGCACCATCAGTCATTTGTAGGCAGGGACTACAAAGCTTGGTGTCAGATGATTGTTTTTATGCTCCACCCACTGTACAAGAAGTTGAAGATAACAAAGGTATATGTTATAAATATATATGACTACTTTTTACAATCATTTTCATTTGTTAGGTTTCTACATAACTTATTGTGCTTTCTTCAAACCCACAAAAGCAGAAGAATGTCAGCTCATATGCACTGAGTTAGTAGATTCAGTTATGAAGAACATGCCAGAGATGCAGTATAAGCTGAAGATTCATTTGCTTCTCCACCTGGTGGAGTGTATGCATATGTTTGGACCATGTTCGACTTTTAATGCAGAAAGGTACATGTACGTGCTGATGTAATGTTCTGAACCAGTCATTTGCTCTGCATCAGGTGTGAATCTTTTAACTCTTCTGTGAGGTTGCGGGATATTTTTGGCAACAAGTGTGCTCCGAGCAGGGACATATCAAACTATTTTGCCAGGATTCAAAGTATTTGCTACATCTGCCAGGGAGGTGTCTTCAACGGCACAGAAAAGCAAGTATACTCATAAATTTAAAACTGCTTATGATTTATTTATTTTTATAGGTGCGGGAGTGGTCTGAAAAAATCTGTGAGCATCCAGATGTTAAATTCAGTGTCGCCTAGTACCCTTAATGCTAATAAGGAGATATATATATATTGCAGGAACAGCTCAAAAGGTTGTTTGACTGTTTGAAATACATTCCCGTTAATTATTCACATTTTTTCAGACATCTAGCTGCAAACCTACTACTCTATCAGGGACTATCTTCACTGTGTCCATAACAGCACAGCTGGTTCATTCACTAAATTACATTCAGCTGTGCACACCAGTTTCACAGGTACGTGAGTGTTTGCTGAGATGTATGTTACGATGGACATGTGCTGGGATGTATGTTAGTGTGAGGTGTGCTGATGTGTAAGGGTGTGCTGAGATGTATGTTACGATGGACATGTGCTGGGATGTATGTTAGTGTGAGGTGTGCTGACGTATAAGGGTGTGCTGAGATGTGTCAGTGTGAGGGTGTGCGTAGATGTGGGTTAGTGTGAGGGTGGGCTGAGATATATTAGGGTGAGGGTGTGCTGATGTGTTAGGGTGAGGATTTGCTGGGATGTGTTAGGGTGAGGATTTGCTGGGATGTGTTAGGGTGAGGGTGTGCTGAGATGTGTTAGAGTGAGAGGGCTGAGATGTGTGTTAGTGCACATGAGGGTGTGCTGAGATGTTAGTGTGAGGGTGTGCTGAGATGTGTTTGTTAGGGTGAGAGTGTGCTGAGATGTGTTAGTGAGGGTGTGCTGAGATGTGTTAGTGAGGGTGTGCTGAGATGTGTTAGTGAGGGTGTGCTGAGATGTGTTAGTGAGGGTGTGCTGAGATGTGTTAGTGAGGGTGTGCTGAGATGTGTTAGTGAGGGTGTGCTGAGATGTGTTAGTGAGGGTGTGCTGAGATGTGTTAGTGAGGGTGTGCTGAGATGTGTTAGGGTGAGGGTGTGCTGAGATGTGAGGGTGCGCTGAGATGTGTTAGTATGAGGGTGTGCTGAGATGTGTTAGGGAGGGTGTGCTGAGATGTGTTAGTGTGAGGGTGTGCTGAGATGTGTTAGGGAGGGTGTGCTGAGATGTGTTAGGGTGAGGGTGTGTGTTAGTGGGAGGATGTTTTTATGGTGAGGATGGGTGTGCTGAGAGGTATGTTGTGATGGATTGTGCTGTATTCACGCTCATTTTTGCAGTTTCAATATGGTGAACACATAAATACAGTGAGTGACACGACCAAATCGTGCTACACTATGTATTGTAATAGGATTTGAAGATCCAAATGGAGAACCACTGCTTAATCAGTTCGACTGTCCTCTTTACAAGCTATCGAGGACCATCTTCATCGTACAAAGCCATGTTCACAAGGCTGTCTCCATGGTCCATGAATGTGGAGAAGGCTGTCAGTTTGTCGAAGCAAGCACTTGTCATTGTATTGAGAGAAAGGAAACAATTCAAGTGAAAACAAATTTTCAGCATGACTGGACTCACGATTTGTATTGTAGAAATTTGTATTGTTTGTGATTGGTTTGCTTTTTATGATTTTTGTAGTTGTCACATTGGTTAAAAGGGTTGGTTTGGATAGAGGGCAAAAGGTGCTTCCATCGATACTGTAGGGCACTGTAATTATACTATCCCGAAACAGGCACTGTTACGGTACTGTATCGACACCGATTTCAGTACTTCTGTAGACTGTTTTTACGGCATCGTTACGGGAATTGCAACATTCGGTCTCGGTTCAGGTAGTGAAATATTAGGCGTTACGGGATGTACTCGTAACAGTCCGTCTACAGGCACCGTTACGGGAAAATATTTTTGGTTGTGTAATCGAGTTGTTTGTCCTAACGGCTGGTGACCTTGGGCAGGTGCATGCAAGTTACTAGCGTGCAAATGTAAACCCCTACCCCTGGGGTTACATACATTACATTGGCGACGAGGGTAAAACACCTAGCCACTAAGATCCCAGCCCTTCGGAGAGAGGAGGAGTAGGACCCCAGCTCTCCGGAAGAGGACAAACGCTCCCAGCGCCTGGGAAGAAAAGTTCCACCGCTGTAAAGGGGACCTGCCGCCGGGGAGGACAAGCTGCCTGCCGCCGCGGAGGACAAGTCACGCCTGTCGGGAAGGCTCGCAACATCAAAGGACGATTCCGCAATGGGTCCGTCACCACGGAACATAAGTCACGCCTGTCGGAAAGGCTCGCAACGTCAAAGGACGATTCCGCAATGTGTCCGTCACCACTGAGGACAAGTCACGCCTGTCGGAAAGGCTCGCAACGTCAAAGGACGATTCCGCAATGGGTCCGTCACCACGGAACACAAGTCACGCCTGTCGGAAAGGCTCGCAACGTCAAACGACGATTCCGCAATGTGTCCGTCATCACGGAACATAAGTCACGCCTGTCGGAAAGGCTCGTAACGTCTGAGGAGGATTCCGCAACGTGTCATCGTCACGGAGGACAAGTCATGCCCATAGACAATTCCGAACATGACTGCCTTCGAAAGCGACCTTGTAAATTAAAGGGGGAGGGATGTAATATCCGGACCACGCCCCACGATGGATCCTTCCAGAAGGTCAAACCACAAGGGTCGGTCGTGGTCTCTCCTCATTGGACAATCTGTGTTGGTGTTGTTTGTCGTCATCGTGCCCTATATATTGTACGTGTGCATGTGTGTAATCGAGTTGTTTGTCCTAACGGCTGGTGACCTTGGGCAGGCGCATGCAAGCTACTAGCGTGCAAATGTAAACCCCTACCCCTGGGGTTACATACATTACATATCACGACCACACGCTATCTACCTACACAGTTACCTTCGCTACAACATAACGGAAAGCGCCCTTATGTGTACGGCCACTCCCATTCCACACCTTTCATTTATTTCAGGGCCCCCATGTCATCACTCATGGGACCCTTCCAAAAATTGCGCTGTGCACCTCACACTTTTAATCACAGCTGCCCCCTCAATAAATATCTGTACACTGAGGGGGCTATCAAACTGTCTACTGGTCACAAGTTTTAAACTGTAGTTGTGACAGAAGCATTGTGGGATTTAAGAGTCTATATTACTATACTGAGTTTATTCAGCAGTCTTTAAAACGTCACGTCCGGAATTGATATCTTTAGAAAAATTTAAAGTGGACACCCTGATAGAATATGGCGGGTTATCACTGCCAATATTATTTGACCCGTTTTTTTTTTTTTTTTTTTTTTTGGTGGTTACTGCTTATGGCGGGTTATCGCTGCCAACATTATTTGACCCGCTTTTTTTTTTTTTTTTTTTTTTGGTGGTTACTGCTTATGGAACGCCGTTGCCGTCAATATTCAATTTTTCATTTTAAAAATTTCCCCGCATCGGGCCCCGTATTTATTATTATATATAATTTTTGTTTCCCCTCATCTTAGTGTGCATCTATTAGAATAGTGTATACATCGTGAGATCAGCCCCCTAAATCTGCCGTGCCGTACAACCTACAAGGCTGCCGTGTCCTACAACGTACAAGGCTGCCGTGCCCCTGTCGAACTATCGATCGAGTTATCTACTTATATCTTGAGGTACGTTTAACGCTACTCGTTCATATATCAGGGATTCTAATTTCAGTCGGCTAAAGTACTAGGCCCTATGAACTATGATAGTATATCAGGGTCCGACGCGTGCAGTTCTCAACTCGTTGCAACACATCTGCAAGTCAGAGGAACTATGCAGGCACAGGAGAACCCGCGAAAGGTAGGACCGTAGGAGGCAGGGAGGGGTGGGGATCGATCAATATTAACCAACTGGGCTATACCATACATCCTTACAGATGCATGGAACAAACGTAACCCCACCCAACCACCCCAGAACATATTTTAAAAATACCCCCTGGACGAGCTTTACACCTCCCTATGTTATACCTGCTAAACCCCCCTTGGGACAGGCATTTATACCACCATCCCCTGGAAATATTTCCCAATACACACACACACACACACACACACACACACACACACACACACACACACACACATGCGCGCACACACATACATACATACAACACACACATGCACACACACACACACACAACACATACACCACACATACACACACCTGCTAAACCCCGCTGGGACAAGCATTTATACCACCATCTCATGGACACACACACAACACACATACACATACACACATACATACACAAACACAAAACATACGCACACAACACACACACACACATGCACACACATACACACACACACACACACACACACACACCTGCTAAACCCCCTTTGAGACAGGCATTTATACCACCATCTCCTGGACATATTTGCAAATACACACACACACACACACACACACACACACACACACACACACACACCACATACACACACAACACACACAACACACACATGCACATATGCACAACACACACATACACACGCACACATGCACACACACACACACACACACGTGTACCTGCTAAACCCCTCTTGGGACAGGCATTTATACTACCATCCCCTGGACATATTTCCAAATACACACGCACGCACACGCACACACACACATGCACACGCACAAACACACATATACACACTCATACACACACATACACACACAACACACACAATGCACACATGCACATACAATACACACACACATAAACACACACAACACACATACACCCTGAACACCATTTATTGTCCTCTGTAGGGGTGTACAGTTAAATAATGGAATAGCCCAATGTCCCTCACTGATACTATTGGTAACACTTAATTTGTCATAGATTGTCTATTACCTTTGTGTAGCAAGTACCTCACAGCAGTGACATAATTATAAAAGTGTATACAAAACAGAAGTACGTGCTCACCAGTGCCATTTTATTTGACTGTATCATTATGGAATGCTGTTGCTGGACACCAAATTGAATTATTAACATTGGGAGTGTGGAATGGAACAAAGGTTGGGGTAATGTGCACCTGATATGTCTGCCATAGTAAGCTAAAATTCCATTCTCGGGGCCTGGTCTGGTCTGGTGAGATGTGTTTATCCATGTAGGCCTGTGTGCATGCACGTATGTGCATGTGTGAGTGTTCGTGTATATATGTAAGTGTATGTGCTTATGGTCCTTTTATGTTCTTTCCAGACCTGCTGAGTGATGAGCACCTGACCATCCAGCTTCAACTTCTACTCTCGCGTATGTTCTGATTTGTTGACTCTCGCTAGTTAGATGAAGTATCCAAAGGCTACATACACTCTTGAAATTGTGTCCATGATTCAAACGGTATAAACAGGACCGTAGTTAACTGGTTTTGGGTTGTGTGTGCTGAATAATCGTCCTGCACAGATAGGTGGTATTTTGGGAGAGTCCTAATTAATTATAATGATCGCCTTTATACTGAGCAACGGTTCCAGTCTACACACTACCGTTTAGCCTATGCACATGTAGTATTACAATGCATAATCAATCGTTGTCCATGTGTACCTTGCTCATCTCTCACTCTGCTTCCTCTAAATGTTGAACCTGAAAGCCTTCTAATATGGGGGGGGGGGAGAAGCTGTAGCCTTAAAGATTTCATCATGATCCATTGCTTGCATCTTTGTATTAAACATTGTGGGACAACCAGGATAGATTGTTTTATTAACTTGATTTTCTTTGCCTCACGCATGCATTCTTCTTACTTGAATAGTATACATGTACATACATGTAATCTATCTATAAAATCATAAGGTGGAGATTTCTGAAAGCTGGTTATTGGAGCTGTACTTTCATTCTCACACATTAGAAATTCAATACTGCTTTTTGATTTTAACATGCTTAAATTCCTTGATGTTTTTAACAAATTAGTTTTTATGAAATTGATGTCCGCATATTTCACTGACATTGCCATGTTGTGATTTTAAGATATCACAGTTTGTGGTGACCGATCAACTGCATTACATACAGGTGGTTAGCAATTCACAAAATATTGGTACTTCCTAGCAATTCTTCAAAGATTGTCAATACTGCATTGTTAAAATATGTATTTTTGGTAAATCGCAAAGCAACTTCAAGTAATGTTGGAAAGATCAGAACGACATGTTAAATGAAGGGGGGATAGTTAGACAGGTCTTTGCCATCAAGCTATTTCTATGATGAACTTCGAATCAAAAGAGGTCATACTTGCTTACATAACAAACTATCATTGCCTGGAGGCTGAGATGGAGCAGCAATTTATGGAGGGCTTACAAACATTGGGTGTCCATGCATTGTTCAACGGTTTTTGTGTTCCATGATCGTGTCTTGAAGGCAGGTAAATGTTCTAAAATACTTGCAATTTGACATGCTTATTTCTTTTTAGATGACATCGGAGCATTGTAGAAAGTTCAGTTCTCCAACTAAAGTGACTTGGGGGAAGACCAGGCATACGTGCATCATCTTGATGATTCCTTGATGATTGTGAAGGTAGTGTATTGGTTTTAAATTATTAACAGTGACTTCTTGTTCTGTTCAACGGAGGAAATTGAGGTAGAAGGTGGTAGTCAGTGCACAATTTACTGAGTTTTTTTTTACTGGAAATTCCGCAATACCTCTTCAGGGATTTGGAAGACCTCTTACAGTTTCATTCCTCCACGGTGATGATATGAAGTTGCCTATGGTGTCCACTTGTTCCTTGCAGTTGCCAGCCATGGTGCGAACTATGTGGCATTCAAGGAGAGTATGGCCCTTGGTGTAAAAGGGAATGATGGTTTTGGTTTCTGCTAACACTTATGGACCTCCTTTTATGTACCAGTTTGGTTTCTGCTAACTCTTTCCATTATTGTGTGTGATCTGGCACTTGTACATGTAACTTGATTTGGGTCTGGATACTCTACACCGATTAAACAATTGTAAATCAGTTGTCTCTTGTGCAAAATAAATATCAAGTTATAATATAATTTATATCAAGTTATAAAAATGTCCCGATGGTATTAACTTGTATTTTCAACACGTCATACTACACCATTTCTCTATTGTGCAATATAGTCTCGTACCCAGACCAAAATGTACGTAACGATGATCTTACAGAAGCCTCCATAATTCATTGTGTGGACCACCAGCATCGAGGGAGAGAGCTCACCAAAAAATATAATCTAAACAATGATAATGAGTTTTGGCAGTTAACATAAATGCTTATGTAAAATACACCATTTCTTCATACAATTACCTTTCAGGTGCTGTCTTGCTGCTTCCAGGTGATTGTGACCAAGTCTCACTTTAAAATGTGACTAAAAAAAACCAAACACCATGGTGATGATATATAAAATGGTAGCTTATCACATAAAGTTTTGTCCTCAGTGATCTTCACAAAAAAACAAAAGATTTCTGGCATCTGGTGTGTTTAGCTGACAAGATTTGCTTTAGTACATAACGACAGCTGCAACCTACTTACTGCTTCACACATTAATACTAGAAGATATTTAATAGTGAAGTCAATACCTTATGCACTGTTCCGTGATGTTCCTGTCTGGCCTACTGATTGCAGAGTCACTAAATAAAGTGAATATCTTATATGCAAAAAAAACTCCTTTCTTTACCTTCCCCCTCTAGATTGGCATACCTGCTGCTATTTGGTGCATGCACCAACAAGTTTCTACTTAAGTTGGATCATTTAAAAATGTAACATTATTCTGTCTTTCATATCTTCTGTGCTCTTCACTGACATCACTCTACACACCTGGCACTGAGTCCCCAATGAATACTGTGGCAGATATGTTATCATAGCCTGCTAGTTATACATTAATATTGATGACTATGCCTTCTATATTGTTCGCTTACATCACTCAAATCTGTATACCTGCTGCTTTATGGTGTCGACACCAACACATTCATACTAGAAGATATTTAGCTAATAGTAAAGTCAATACCCTCTGCACTGTTCATTGATGTCCCTGTCTGGCCTACTAATTGCAGAGTCACTAAATAAAGTGATACTAAAGTAGTATTACTAAACCAAACTAAGTTTTTTCTTGCCATTTCAAAGTTACATGAAATGATCTGAACAGAAACAATTAAGTTTACCTATCACAGTGTTCAAGATGACTGGCCAACTCATCAACATTGAAGAACATATTACAATGTAAGCACTTCTCTTTCAACTAAATAGCAAGCAAGGAGGAAATAATTACTCCTATAGGTGCATAGCATCCATTTACTACAACACAGCAACAATTATAAGTCCCTCAGCCTGTCACTCTCAACCTTGTCCCAGTCTGTTTAGCCTTGATGAAGGATTGGAAACAGCATGAAATTTGGTTGGCACCTTACTATTGAGTATTCAAAACCACAAATCAAACTTGAAAATGCAAAATGACCACTACAATATTAATTAACTTGGCTTTCATAATAATAATAATAATTTACATTAACAGGTAAATAAATGCACACATAAATCATGTAAGACGTGTACACAAACTTGCTCAAAACTAGCCTTCAAGCAAGTCCATTGTTGTAACCAACCTAGCTAGCATTGTACGCACGGGCATTGGCTCGAACTAGTATGAGATTTAGGCTCCCATAGATGTTTTCAACATTGTTGTCTTTGAGGAATGGCTTTGAACCGCAAGTCGTGATGCTAGTTCTCCAAAAAACTGGCCTGCAGTTCTTCCCCAAGCACCAAACGTCTCCACCACTAATAGTACACACTTCCATCCCAATTCGGAGCAGATTGTATCATTGGAGTGTTGATAACTCACCATTACAAAATCTAATACTAATTTTTTAATTTCATTAAATAATGGTGATGGTTAATAATATTACTTATGAAGGAGCAGCAGCCTTGGCTGCTGAGACAAGGAAGCATGCAGCTAATGATGCTAGGTGCCAAGCACTCGGATGGTCGTGCATTCCTCTTGCAGTGGAAACATTTGGCAATTGGGGAAGAGACGTTTTTTCTCGCTTGACCACTTTTCTGGCCCTGCATCAGGGTCGATCGAAGTCTACTGTTGTCAGAGACATTTATGGTCACCTCAGCATCTCCCTAGTAAGGTCAGTGGCTAGGTCCATTATGGGGCGAGAGATAGTTAATTGACACTTTTGTAGGTAGGCTAGGTGTTTAACTTTTTTCTTTGTGATCAGTGTATGTTCATGTATAATTATATGAATGAGTTGTGTTAATAATAATTAAATCCTGTATGTGCATTTATTCCCATTTGTGTATTCTCTTGTAGCTTCAACCATAATAACTTTAAAGCAAATTATGGTCTTAAATGTTTATTATTGAACTTAGTAACTTGAAATCAGTGCTGTTCCACTGCATATTCAGATCTTGCGTTACATATTATTTATTAAAATCAATCTCTAATCGTAATCTTGAATAACGTTGACAATAGAGGGCTTTGAATATTTTGATTCTAAAACAATTACTTATCTGCTTACAATAATTATCTGCCTAACTACTCCATATTAAAGAAATCAAGCAGTTAATCAATTTCAATCCTGAGTTATAGTGTTGTGTTTTTTAGTGGACACCCTGCACCCTGTATGAAATACAACATATGAGAACCGTCTCACTATCCTTATTCATGCAGTCACTAATCAGGGTTCCTACACCAAAAGTATGCGTCCAAATAAGACTTTTACTTTTAAATGAATATTCATTCACACTCAGCAAATCCCAATTAAACAATAAAATGCACTGATTTGCTGCACAAAAATACATAAGTGATGGAACAATTTATTTCAAAGTTGCTATTTTAATCACTGCTATTTCATTCAGCCTGCTTTCAGCAGCCTTGCACATAGATTTTGTAATTCTTTGAGACATCACTTTTAATTCACTCCAAATGAAAAACGCACTTCTGCACATGATGCGTTATTAAGTCCATGTTATGATTGCGATTAATTAAAACAAAATGCCTTTGCAAAGATATTGCCTGCATTTCAATGCCTTTTCAATACAAAAATCGAAAATTAATACCTTTTCAAGAAAAAAACAAATTTAATACCTTTTCAATTTAGCGTGGGAACCCTGCTAATATTCCACATATGAAAGCATTCAATTACACGTACATATTATGCATATAACAGTATAAATTGTCTGTGTGTGTATTCCAATTAGAAAATGTTAGTGCTTGATTAAGCACACATTCAAGTAGGTGCTGATTTTATTTGATCATGCCGCAGTTAATGACACGAATGACTGCAAAATTTCATATTAAGGTCGCTATGCATCAACATAGAGAAAAAGCAAGCTATCACATGCATTGCATTGTCACAACACGTCAAGATTGTTCTGGATAATCTGTGACCACATAGTTTCTCCACCAAGGAATGGTAGGTACATGAAGCTACAAAAGAAAAAAAAAAACATATTATTGTGGCTCCAATTTCCCAGCACAGACATGACACACACCAATACCAATTCAGATCTTATCACATACTCCTACATAAAGATTTGCAGAGATTAATCAGGTGCCCTCCTTCCCCCCCCCCACCTCCGTATGTGACTGTGCATATGACATATGACATGTGAGCACAAATGATCAGATGTTTAACACATATGTATGTACCTGTAGGTCTGCACAGAGCAGGCACACAAGACCTACCAATATCAGTCATGTAATGACCCTCCCCATATCAGTGTGATGGTGTGCATGTAATGACCCTCCCCATATCAGTGTGATGGTGTGTATGTAATGACCCTCCCCATATCAGTGTGATAGTGTGTATGTAATGACCCTCCCCAATCAGTGTGATGGCGTGTATGTAATGACCTCCCCATATCAGTGTGGTGGTGTGTATGTAATGACCCTCCCCATATCAGTGTGATGGTGTGCATGTAATGACCTCCCCATATCAGTGTGATGGTGTGTATGTAATGACCCTCCCCATATCAGTGTGATGGTGTGTATGTAATGACCCTCCCCATATCAGTGTGATGGTGTGTATGTAATGACCCTCCCCATATCAGTGTGATGGTGTGCATGTAATGACCTCCCCATATCAGTGTGATGGCGTGTATGTAATGACCTCCCCATATCAGTGAGATGGTGTGTATGTAATGACCCTCCCCATATCAGTGAGATGGTGTGCATGTAATGACCTCCCCATATCAGTGTGATGGTGTGCAGGTTTTAATCATAACCATATCAATGTTAACCTTTAATCTCCAAGGTCACATCCTATGTCATAGGACCTGGTCCAATAAATTCATTATAAATAGAAATGCAGGATTTTGGCTTCCATTTCTCTACTGTTGTTTGATGTGGCTATTACCAATTGTCAATGTATTTTTTAAATTACACGTGATGCAAAAAAAACAGATGCAGTTCTTATAAATGCAAAAAGTACGACAAGTATAACTTTTTTAAAACTATTTTTTGAAGCATGATGTGTGTGCTACATAATGTCAGTGTTTTAATGAATAAGTACCTAACTCTAGGTAAACCTAGCGATCTTTGTGGGTAGATTAATCCACAGCCCTTGCTATTTTATTGTCTGAAATGGCGTCTTCTTGTGTGTGTAGAAGCAGGCTTTCACCACCTCCAAGTGTGGGTCTGAATGGTATAGTTTTACAGAACTAGGTGCAAAGGTAGCAGTTAAAGGTCAGTAGTTTCGATTGAAGGATGCATTGATGCGCGCGTATGGCATATGGGATGGAAGGATGTAGAAATACAGGGGGAGGTAGTTTCAAAACCTAAAAAGAATACTAGACAGGTGAAGTGGCATTCAACCATCAAAAAACGCTAGGTTAACCTCGCGTTTTCGCTAGGTAAACCTAGCGTTATTTTAGGAACTTATAGATTAACTCTAATTGGTTTTGCCATTTTTACCAAAAACATACTGCATTGTCCATTCACTTGGCTATTCCAGCAGCATGCGACTGACAAATACCTATCGTTCATACGCTTGTGGAGCTAGCAAATTCCTTTGCTTAGTGGCAAAGACCTGTCTAACTACCCCCTTCTTTTAACATGTCATTCTGATCTTCCCAACATTACTTGTTGGTACTTGAAGTTGCTTTGCGGTTTACTGAAAATACATATTTTAACAATGCAGTATTGACTGTATTTTATAATCTTTGAAGAATTGCTAGAAAGTACCAATATTTTCTGAATTGCTAGCTATTTGTACAATATAATGCATTTTTGGTTTGTTCTCTGTTCATGTGAGTTTGCTAAAAATTAATTTTAACTTGCGTCCTACGCATAGGACTATCATCCAAAAAAAAGCACACACAGGTACCACATACATGTATACACCATAGGATTCCCAGATATGCACATGTACAATGTACTTGTTCTCTCCCTCACTTACAAGTCTATTTTTCAACAAACTCCCCAACCCCTCCCCATCTCCCTCCCACATACCCATTGTCTAACCTATTGTCAGGACTTGTCCACAACAGTGTCTGGAGACTTGAAGAATGTTGTATATATTTTAACAAAAATGTCCTTCACTCATAAGCTGATTCAACAGTTTCCAGGGGTTGCCTAGGAGATCAAGACATGCTAACCCTCTCTCTTGGCATCCTAAGCCCTTTTCTCCATCACCATGTCCCCATTCTCATCTAAAACCCTCTTGATATTCTCTTTCCCCTAGGCAAGGTTTAGATGTAACCTCCCCTGCAAAATGAAAATCGAATTTTTTTTGTGTGAATGCTTTAAAAAACAAAATCGATTTTTCCTAATAGGTTTTTACCAGCTGAATACCTAGGTTATTCAAGTTTTCTGCTCACAAGAGTTATGGTTATCATTTACATACCATCAGCACACAGCCACAGCTACCTACATGCACACAACCCAACCATTTATGCGTACACGTCACACCTGCAGATACCCTATCTATATCTATGACAAATTAAGGTGTTAACAATAGTATCAGTGAGGAACATTGGGCTATTCCATTGTTTAACTGTACACCCCTACAGAGGACAATAATTGGTGTTCAGGGTGTATGTGTTGATGTATTTGGAAATATGGGATGATGGTATAAATGCCTGTCCCAAGGGGGGTTTAGCAGGTGTGTGTGTGTGTGTGTGTGTGTGTGTGTGTGTGTGTGTGTGTGTGTGTGTGTGTGTGTGTGTGTTGTATGTCCAGGGGATGGTGGTATAAATGACGTCCCAAGGGGGGTTTAGCAGGCGTGTGTGTGTGTGTGTGTGTGTGTGTGTGTGTGTGTGTGTGTGTGTGTGTGTGTGTAAAGGCTATTGGTCATGGAACGTCCATCTGAAGAAATGAAGAGATTGAAGAATATCATAAGCTGGAACTACTATCAGCTGGAGCAGCATTTCAAGAAGCTACCTCATGGGACCCAGTGCTAGCAAAAGTTTGTACAAGCAGGGTCACGTGGATCAGGAAGAGATGTTGAAACCATATACAAAAAGACAACTGCAGCTTTTTTAACTGAACAGGGTCGTCCCACCAACTTTTGTAGGACAAGATCCTAGAAGAGCTACATGGAGGTCACATTGGAGATACACGTTTCTGTCGGTTGAACGATGAATTAGACAAAACTAAGCTCCCTCCAGCAATTGGAGTAGCCATGTGGTGGGGTGTATATATGGCTGTGAAAAAGTGTTGTGCACTTAAGCAAGTTCCATTGCTTTTTCACGGTATTGTTGCTGAGCTAGTGGAGGAGGTGAGGCAACTACAAGACGAAGTCAAGACTGGTCAGCAGGAGACGTCCCAAGAGCTAGCCAGGAATGGCTGAAAAGATACCTACACGTTCAAACGGAAGGCCAACGAGATCCAGTACTGGTTCAATGAGGAGGTCAAGGACACGCTGGATGAGGCAGAGGCAGTTGTTTCCAAGGCAGAGCGTATAGCCAAACGGCACGCTCTTGAAAAAAATCAAAGAGGCTTTGGCGGAAGACGTGTTTTCAGCAGGCGATTGGCCATTACTTTGTGACCTGCAGAAGCCAGAACTACAGCAGCTTGCAGCAGGATTGCTTGATGCTGTACTAAGTGGTAGGGCTACTAAGAACTACTAAGAAATACCTTGGTGCGTTTCAGAGGTGGAAGGTATGGGCAGAGTCAATGGAAATAGTTTCCCCGTAAAGGTTATGCATCTGGCGCTGTATATGCAGCACCTTTGTACATCAAAGCATTCTAGGTCAGCAGCAGTAGAAGAGGTGGTGCATGCATTGGCATGGGTGCACAAGAGGGCGGGTATACGATTAGACCAGTCCGTGCTAGAGGGTTTGAGATGAATACTAAGCAAGCCTAAGGTTAAGAAGGAGCCAGTGTCCTTAGAAATATTTCAAGCCATGGTAGAGGCTGCTGGGCCGGCTCCTTCACTCTCTGATGTTAGGCTGCTTGGTGTGTTTGGTAGCATTTGCTGGTTTTCTCCAGTGTGATCAGTTGATAAAGCTAAAAAGGCCAATTTCATATCAATTCTTTAAAACGACTGAGCAATTCAGATAGCGATCGGCAATTTGGCCGATTGGGGTTTTACATGAATAATATTTACCTTTGCAATACCTCTGGATGTGTCATTAACACAATACATTCCACACACACGCTCACCAGATGTGTTGGTGATATTCAGAACCATCTCAGTGGGCATGCCAGCTTTGCAATCTAGCACTTCTCTATGTGATTTGTACTGCTTCCCATTCAATTTCATAACTGAAAGAGAAAATATATCAGTGAGTTGACTGAAATGGAAACACATGTCCCAAAAAGACACCCTCCAAAAAGGTACAGCCATCAGAATACACAATGGTTTATTTACCACAGGATTTGTTAACTTTCAGATTTTTCTAAATGCACGCACTCACACTCTCGACACCATCCATCTGCGTGCCTATTCTTATACTTCCATGTACCCATTCCCATCTTTCCATGTACATGTACCCATTCCCATCATTTCATGTACCCATTCCCATCATTTCATGTACCCATTCCCATACTTCCTTGCCTGATCTGACTTACCAAAATGTATTGGGGCTGGCTGGATGAAGTCGAGCGTTGCCATAGGTATAGCCTGAGTCCAGTTAGATCAACCACACCCTCCAATCCCTTGTGAGTGCTCCAGTAAAATTTGATCCACTTGGCTATTCTGTCACAGTACATCTTAGTCACATTGGACTGGGGAGAAGGGCCATTAAATTGTCCACCTCGTTGTGTGCCTCTATTGGCCCACACCTCCCTGAGGAGGAAGGCACCTCCCTCCCCTACTCTTCATGAACAGGATCCGTTCCTATTAATAGCTATTCATTCTCAACGTCCTCTTAAATAATGGAACTTAAAAGTTTTTGTGTTTCTTGGGACGGCCCCCGTTTCTTCTTAGAATCCTCCAGCTTGTCTCAGGGTAGACAAAGCAGCTTGGATGACGACTCTGACGAATTGATATGTAAATAATCAAAAGGATTAGATGTGAGTGATTTCGGTATGCTATGTATGCTACCGTTTGTCTATATCGGGGCTCTAATTGGAGTAATCGCACACTTGACATCAAAGTCGTACACAATCGATTGTCAATACGATGCTACTACCACACACACACACACAAACACACGCACACACATGCACGCACGTACCCACACGCACATACGTACACACACGTACACGTACACACACACGCACACACACACACATATGCATACCGTACTGACAAGACGTTTTGGCGGCGACTATTTGGCGGAAGGCTCCGCCAACTGTGCCGCCATGAACTTAATATTAATTTTTTTCCGCCAACATGTTATCAGCGGATCCACGGCGTCGCGGAAGGGGGCGGGGGGAGGGACATTACGCACTTAATTTTATAACTATCCGTAGACCTATGGCTCTTAATCTTGCCCTGCTAAATGATTACCGTACATGTAAATGTACAATGCACAGACATACGGCGCCTGCAGTGTTCATACCGGTACTACTATATACCCGGTAGCGGGTCGGCCGTGCGAAATAATTCTTTTCTCCCCTCTATACAACTGATACTGTTCAATTCATGGAAAGCTGACCCGATGGCTGAGCCGTGCACCCAGTCGATTCAATGACGGTGCATCTGAATCAGAATCCGATTCAGGTCTTTCTGATGCTGAGGTTGACGACAAACTTCACTCCAATGGGGATGCTTCAGAGGATGAGGAGGAGGATGCAGCCCTGGCTGCCGCTTTTGGGGAGGCAGCAGGTGCTCTTCGGCCTATTCAGTCTAAATAGAAGTATGATCAACAGCTACGCTAACATTCATCATTTCATTTCCGCCAATTATAAATCGCCATAAATTTAAAGATTCTGAGACTTCCGCCAATTACAAATCGCCAGTTAGTTAAAATAAATAGTTTTGGCTCCGCCAAATAGTTCTCTCCGCCATTAGGTCTTGTCAGTACGGTACACGTACGCACACACACACATATGCATACACGTACACACACACGTACAAACTCACACACACACACACACACACACACACACACACACACACACACACACACACACACACACACACACACACACACACACACACACACACACACACACACACACACACACACACACACACACACACACACACACACACACACACACACACACACACACACACACACACACACACACACACACACACACACACACACACACACACACACACACACACACACACACACACACACACACACACACACACACACACACACACACACACACACACACACACACACACACACACACACACACACACACACACACACACACACACACACACACACACACACACACACACACACACACACACACACACACACACACACACACACACACACACACACACACACACACACACACACACACACACACACACACACACACACACACACACACACACACACACACACACACACACACACACACACACACACACACACACACACACACACACACACACACACACACACACACACACACACACACACACACACACACACACACACACACACACACACACACACACACACACACACACACACACACACACACACACACACACACACACACACACACACACACACACACACACACACACACACACACACACACACACACACACACACACACACACACACACACACACACACACACACACACACACACACACACACACACACACACACACACACACACACACACACACACACACACACACACACACACACACACACACACACACACACACACACACACACACACACACACACACACACACACACACACACACACACACACACACACACACACACACACACACACACACACACACACACACACACACACACACACACACACACACACACACACACACACACACACACACACACACACACACACACACACACACACACACACACACACACACACACACACACACACACACACACACACACACACACACACACACACACACACACACACACACACACACACACACACACACACACACACACACACACACACACACACACACACACACACACACACACACACACACACACACACACACACACACACACACACACACACACACACACACACACACACACACACACACACACACACACACACACACACACACACACACACACACACACACACACACACACACACACACACACACACACACACACACACACACACACACACACACACACACACACACACACACACACACACACACACACACACACACACACACACACACACACACACACACACACACACACACACACACACACACACACACACACACACACACACACACACACACACACACACACACACACACACACACACACACACACACACACACACACACACACACACACACACACACACACACACACACACACACACACACACACACACACACACACACACACACACACACACACACACACACACACACACACACACACACACACACACACACACACACACACACACACACACACACACACACACACACACACACACACACACACACACACACACACACACACACACACACACACACACACACACACACACACACACACACACACACACACACACACACACACACACACACACACACACACACACACACACACACACACACACACACACACACACACACACACACACACACACACACACACACACACACACACACACACACACACACACACACACACAGCCGTTTACCAGAGATCATACATGTCGCCATTTATCCAGTACGAAATAATTTTACCATGCAACGCGCACGCGTATTATTGTTTTTTTTAAATCGTGAGGATGGGCACCATTTGCTGCAGACCAGCTCAAGTTGAAGGTATTAGTTGTTGTGCATTTATGTGGCGTGCATGTTGACTGTTATATCTATCACTATCTCACCAATTTAGAACCCTATGTGAAGCCATCTCCTGTAAAGTGCAACATATATACTAACTTATGTGTCAATGTCTTTACTTGTAGAAAGTAACGTTCAACTGTCAAGTTGAAATAATAGGTACAAGTGTTCAAAACCAGGTTATAGTGGTACTAATAATCATTGTTCCAGAGTATGATGAGCCAGTGTACCTTGTGAGTTTGCAAGAAACCTATTTTAGCAATGCTTATAACAATGCGTATGTATATTATGTTTTCAGCCACCTCAAGGCACAAAAGTAAGTTATGGCCTTGTATCTACATGTGTACTATGAATGCATTTTTGTGGTGAAAAAATCTATGCCCTGTGTGCTATATGAAGATTGGACGAAGCTTTGAAATTTAAACTTTAATCCATGTCAGTTGAGTTATCCTGACTTATCAGGATATGTGCAATAATTATTGTGCCATGTTTTTGACAGGAACTTTTCAGTGAGCTGGTACTGCCTGATCTATTTTCATAGATTTTATGTTTTTTTTTTTTAAGCCCATCACGTGATTCTTTGTTATTATCATTTATTTATTCCAATGAATCCATGCAATGGTTCAATATAGGTTGTAGTTTACATGATATAGGAGATACACTTTTCTGTCGTAAAATATTGTTGAATGCATTCAACAATATTTTACGACAGAAAATTGTATCTCCTATATCATGCTCGCTTCACCCAACCCACTTTGACATATAATTGGTGCATCTGCTGTGGATGGAGGAAGAAGAGGAGGGATGGTACAGAAATTCTGAGAGGAAGGGGGGGGGGTCCTATAGGAATGATCAATAGGGGGAGGGAAGCTTTTCATACATGTATGGTGGGTCCTGCACAAGTTTTTAGCCAGATGGATCACTGGTAACAATGGTTTTCCATAATATACGCTTGCTAAAGTCCAACTGATTCTACGGTGCAACAGCAATAGTGGAATCTGGTGTTTTGCTAATCGTATTCATCACACTTCAAATCCTACATAGGACCTACTAACGTAGGTCCTGATTAGTGGTCTTGGGGTCAACATGCCCACCATTGCAGTTGGCCAGTGGTTATTTCTTACATACCAAAACCAACCGACCACAAACGAGGTAACATCAGCATCAGATAAAGAGCTGAGGCTGACTCATGCATATTGCAGAACTATGATTTAATGTTGTGCTGAAGATGTAATAGAGTTGCATGCAAACATTGTTGCCTAGAGCGGGGATAACCCTGCCCTGTACATAGTCTATTTGAAGGTAATTTGGTAATACAATAATTGAGATCGCCTGGAAAGGCTAGATGACCTACTGAAGAAGGCTTACTCCTTCAAGACATACCAAAAGACATTCAAGGTTAGCCATGTGTTGAAGCAAGTATGTGACCCCCCCCCCCCCCCCTCATGTTCTGTACAGGGGTGGGCTAATCAAGGCAGGATCTCAAAAGATATTCAAATGATTGACCTGTGTGACATAAATACATCAACACAAAAACAAAAACAACATTAGTGGAACTGCACATGGTCCCCAACATCCTTGAGGTGGGGATGGTGGTTCTGCCAGTTCGGCATGGAGTGAACTGTAACCCAGCAGTTTTCACAGTAGTACTTCAGACAACTCATGCTACAACAGAAGATGGGAGCTGGTTTGCCATCAGACTGGACCCCATGACACTCATCACACAGTTGACCATTAAGTACATATGGCTTTATTTCTATCTGAGTATTATAGAATTTTACCAGTGGTGGCATATTATTGTTACCTTCTTCTCCATCTCTCCATATGACATATGCATGAACCTCGCTGAAACAGCAGCAATATAACTTGAATGAGATGTGAATACCACACATGCTGCCCCTGAAGTTTGCAAAATAAGAGGGGAACGAGGGGGTGGGGGTTAAATGGCATGAAAAGAAGACAATTTCCATCTCCTAACCTTTTGGGTACTTGAGCTCTAAGTCGCAGTCAATAGCCACGAAGGCCACATTGCCGTACGTTTCATTCATCATCTTTGCAAGCTCCAGCGCTTTGAGTGGGCGTGGCACCCCACCCACAAATACAGCCTTCCGCTTATCAAGTACCCTGGAGTCCAGGAGGCATTCACTGTCTGCAATGTGCCAAGGTATCACCTGTATCTAAGGACGCAAAAGGACTAGGTCACTTTTGAGTATACTGGGTTTAGGTAAGCAAGCCAACATACATAACCAAAAAGGTATCACCTGTATCTAAGGACGCAAAAGGACTAGGTCACTTTTGAGTATGGCTCCATCACCTCCACTTCTAGTCTAACACAGGCCTCATTGTAAGGGTCAATCATGTACCACAGTATGGATGCCCTCCGACTGTGCACGTGTGTGTGTGTGTGTGTGTGTGTGCGTGTGTAAGGAAAGGTGTCTAAAAGGACATGCTACATGTACTAGCTAGTTAACAATGGAAGGAAGGGTAGCTACATGTAATGTGCTATCTAATTAGTGCACCCTCTTGTCAATTCTTGCCAGTTTTACACAACCAGTAAGGCCACCTCAAGTGAAGGAGGTAAGGCTACCTCTAGGAAGGCCACCTCAAGTGAAGGAGGTAAGGCCACCTATAGTGAAGGAGGTAAGGCTATCTCAAGTGAAGGAGGTAAGGCCACCTATAGTGAAGGAGGTAAGGCTACCTCAAGTGAAGGAGGTAAGGTTACCTCTAGTGAAACAGGTATGACTAGTATGCCAAGTTGCACAGTATGCACAATGTAACTATGGCACTGCCTGGATGCCAAATAATACTGTAACCATAACATTGATCACCTCTCGGCTTAAGCACTATCGGATGCCGCGGCACGGCAGCTTAATGTAAATGATCTGAATATGATTTTAACTGCTTACATCATGTTGTTGATGTCAGTTTTGCATAAACATCAATTTTGGTAGGTGTTTATGCATTGATATAGCCCAAAGGTGGACTGATTAATATCGAAAATGATGCCATATCGGTTACCAGCTGCTGTTGATTGCTGTAAATTTAAATGGCGTCAAATGAGCCTTGTGTAGTAATATGATTATTAGCGCCTGCGCAGTGGTGCATTTTCATGCATATATAATTGTCTGTTACGTTCGTGTATGTTGTGCAGTTGATATTCCTTTGAGCCTCATTTGTTAGCTGATAAGCTTACAATTGGTGTCAGAAGTGGGATATGGCTACTGAGGAAGAGGTTCCCATGGAGGTTTCCGAACCTAGCACTAGTAGCAGGCCCGCGCCAGCGGCGGCGGTTGTTCGTACGAGTATTCCTCGACCGTCCAAATTCACAGGACGGGGGGATGTCGCCCTCTGGTTTAAACGGTTCAAGCTCTATGCGAAACGGGCACGTATTCCCTCAGAGGAGTGGGCCGAAGAACTACTTTTACTGCTGGAGGACGAGCCATTTCGCTTGGTAAGCCTTTCGGATAGTGAGGATTATGAGTCTGTAAAGGAGCGTCTTCGAGAGCGGTTCGCTCCTGACGGCAATGAGATAGAGTGGCAGCAGCGTCTACAGAGCAGGTCGCAGGAACGTGGAGAGGCTCTAGAGGACTTTGCGGGAGACCTGCAGAGACTGGCGGAAAAGGCGTACCCGGACCTGGACGGCGGACAGCGGGAAAGGTTTGTACGCAACCAATTTGTTCAGGGTCTGCTATCATCCACAGCTCAGCTGCTCCTTCTGAAAGAGATGCCACAGTCGATAGACGATGCACTTCGTCTGGCAAAGAAGCAGCATACTGTTGAGGAAGCTCAAAGACGCCTGAGACAAAGAAAGCACGGTGGAGACGTGGAGGCGGTGATTGCTGTTGATTCAGAAGAGACAGGAAATATTACGGTAACAAAGAAGCAGGGTGTTGAACAAGGTACATTGTTCCAGCAGGTTCGACACCTTGAGGAGGCGGTGGCCCAACTACAAGTTCAGACAGGAAGTCGGGGTACCCAAAAGCGGAAAGTTGTCTGCTGGCAGTGTGGTGGAGAAGGGCATATCAAGAGGGACTGCACAAAAAGGAAACCAGCATGGAGAGGACCACAGAATAAGCTAGCTACTACATCAGTACCTGAGTCCACGAAGGATGTGCAGAAGCCGTCAGTCGTGGTGCAGGGTAGGGTGGATGGGGTGTCTACTAAGATGCTTGTGGATACGGGGTCAATGGTAACATTGGTTAGGAAAGACCTATGGGAGGAAGCATCTGGGGAGTCGAGAAGCCTTAGACCACCTTCACGATCGATAGTGACAGCTAATGGGAAAGCACTGGAGATCATGGGACAAGTAGATATTTGCCTTTCAATTGGTGACTTCAGTTGTGTGTTTCTGGTTTTGGTCTCTGAAAAACTGACACAGCAGTGTGTATTGGGTGCTGACTTTCTCATCAAGACTGGGTGTATGGTTGACTTGCAGAGAGGGCACCTTGTCATTGGTAAGGAAATAATCCCTTTGCAATCACATTGCCAGGGCACTAGGGGTATTGGAGAAGTGGCATCATATTGTGTGGCTGTGTTGGAGGATGGTATAGTACCACCACTGCATCAAGTCCAACTACCTGTGCAGTTACAGACCAAGAATGCTGTGGAGTATGATGGGGTACTGGAACCGTCTAAGAAGTTCACTGAGCGTCATCAATTGCTACTTGCCCATTCTGTTGTTCATTGCTCAGGTAACAACACAGTTGTGCAGATATTAAACCCAACTTTGCAGCCCATAGTTCTTCATGTACATGAGGTTGTGGGACACTTCTATCCCTTGTCCAAGGAAGATCAGGTTTGTACTCTTGGTGACTGTGCAAAGGTGCCTGAAGGAAGACGGGAGTGGAAGTTGGCAAAACGGCAGAGGAGCAGTATGATTCAGAGGCTCATGGCAGATATAGAGGGGTTGTCACCAGAGCAAACGAGCAAGCTGCACGAAATGCTGAGGGGGTATGCTGATGTAATCTCACAGAACGATGGTGACCTGGGGAAAACCAACTTGGTGAAGCATCGTATTGATACCCAAGGAGCTAATCCAATCAGACAGCCAGTGAGACGGTTACCCATACAGCAGCGAAAGGAAGTCCAGGGTATGTTACATGACATGCTTAAAAAGGGGGTGATTGAACATTCACATAGTCCTTGGGCATCACCCATTGTATTAGTGAAGAAAAGGGATGGGTCACACAGATTTTGTATTGACTTCAGGCGGGTGAATGCGGTTACAAAGAAGGATGCGCAACCTTTACCCCGTATCGATGACACACTGGATGTTCTGGCTGGCTCTTCATGGTTTTCAACACTTGACTTGGCAAGTGGGTATTGGCAGGTGGGGATGGAGGAGTGTGACAGGGAAAAAACAGCATTTGCAACACCATTTGGCTTGTTTCAATTTAAGGTGATGCCGTTCGGGTTGTGCAATGCCCCAGCAACCCTTCAGCGATTAATGGAACTAGTCCTTTCTGGCGTGCATTGGTCGGTGTGCTTGGTGTACTTAGATGACATAATCATTTTTAGCAAGTCTGTAGATGAGCATCTCAAACAATTACAGCAGGTCTTCCAATGTCTGAGGGCAGCCAACTTAAAGATCAAGCCTAGCAAATGTCAATTATTTAGGAAGAGTGTGCGTTACCTAGGCCACATTGTGTCTGCAAAGGGCATAGAGGCTGACCCTGGAAAAGTAGCAGCTGTTATGCAATGGCCAGTGCCTAAAGGCCAGAAGGATTTAAAACAGTTCCTAGGCTTTATGTCTTACTACAGACGCTTTGTCCCTAATTTTTCCAGTATTGCGGCTCCCCTAAACAAGTTGACTGAGAAAAATGTTGCATGGGTTTGGGGCCCACATTGTGAGCAAGCTTTTAAACAACTTAAACAGGCGCTCACACATCCGCCAATCCTTATCTTTCCACGTAGTGATTGCACATTTCTTCTTGATGTAGATGCATGTGCAACTGGTGTAGGGGCAGTGCTCTCCCAGTATGTGGATGGTAAGGAGCATGTGGTGGCATATGCTAGTCGTGCATTGTCAAAGGTGGAGAGGCGGTATTGTGTGACACGGCAAGAGATGCTTGCTTTGGTTTGGGCTGTTAAACATTTTCGTGCATACCTGTATGGCCGCCCTTTCAGTCAGGACGGATCACCAGTCATTGAAATGGCTGCAAAGCTTTAAGGAACCAGAGGGGCAGGTAGCTCGTTGGCTAGAAGCATTGGCTGAGTATGATATGACGATAGTACACCGACCTGGAAGACAACATTGTAATGCAGATGGCCTTTCACGGATGGAGTGCACACAGTGCAGGTTTCATTTTGAAGAGCAAGAACCTCTTGAACAGCTGTTGTTGGTCACACCTGAGGAGAGCTGGTTACCTGTTGGAATGAAAAGGAGCTATGGAAATATCAGCAACAGGACCCTGATCTGAGCAGAGCTTCTGAAATGACTACACAACACACATGGCCAATCACTGCGTCGCTTTCTAGTAGCCGCACACTGCAAAGTCTGTGGGCACAGAGGGAGCATCTGGTGATTTCTAATAATCTGCTGTACAGGCAGTGGGTGGATGCATTGGGAGGTGGTGAAAACCCATGTTTGCAGCTTGTTCTTCCTCATGTCTTGGTTTCACAGGTGTTGAAGCAGCTGCATGACTCTGCTACTGCTGGTCATTTGGGAGTGCAAAAGACCCTTGGTAAGATTCGAAGACGCTTCTACTGGGTGGGACAGCGCCAGGATGTGGAGGATTGGTGTCGTCGCTGTGAGGCATGTGCAGCAAGGAAACCATCAGTGCCTGGTCGTGTTGCTCCTATGCAGTCGTCAGCCAGTGGGGCGTATTGCAATGGACATTGTTGGTCCTTTTCCACGGACTGATAAAGGTAATGCATACATCTTAGTCATTGGGGACTACTTCACTAAGTGGGTGGAGGCATACCCCATGAAGGATATGGAAGCTGCATCAGTTGCTGCGTGCCTGTATGACTTCATTTGCAGATATGGAGCTCCAGATTTTTTGCACACTGATCAAGGCAAGAACTTTGAATCAACCTTAATATCTGATTTGTGCAAATTGTTAGGTATTGTAAAAACAAGAACCACCCCATACCATCTCCAGTCAGACGGAATGATTGAGCGTTTCAATCGCACCCTTCTGGGCATGCTCTCATCTGGGATCTTGGAAGAGGAGAGAAACTGGGAGCAGATCCTACCAGCTAAGACTGACTACACCTAAAATTATTAAATGGCTGCCAAATGAAGCGTTTATTCATAAATATTCATACACAGACGTTACCACAGATTAATATTGTCCAATACACTTTGGATTGATAGTGCGTAATTAATATATAATGTTGTTTCCATGACAACAGTTACGCACGGTGAAATAATTGTCTTAATGTTAGATTTGAAAACCCGGGCGATAAAAGAATAGTTTTTCGCATGTTTCTGCAGTTCTTCTACTTCTGGGATACCAACATTTAATCATTATACTAGGCTTTTTAATCACTATTTCGAAACGCTTCGAGCGCTTGCAGACAAACATTAGAACTGCGAAAAATTGAGCACAAAATTCATCATTTTCGTTGGGCAACTTATGCAAACGATGTTATATTTCGTAGTGCCCACCCACATTAGTTAGAGTAGTATCAAATAAATAATATATAACTGCTTTTGTCCACAAACAACGATATTCAATCACCCGGGTTTTGCGAAAACGTAAGGAAACGCCCCCATATTTCGGAGCGCGCAACAATAAACTACTAAGGTTGCTATGACAACTATCAATTAAATTAATTTGCGGGATCATGGAACAAAGATTTGGTATAAAGAGAATAGCTACAAGAAGTACCCAAACAGAAAAGTGGCATGTTGTAATGTTTGAATTTGCAGAAAATTCAAATTCCAAATATAGTGTAGCCAGTCTTAACATACCTGAGAGCAGTGATGATGGCCTACCGGACCAGTGTGCACAAATCAACGCATATGTCCCCATTCATGCTTGTGTTTGGTCGAGAGGTACGTCTGCCTGTGGATGTTATGTTTGGCAACCCTCCTGCAGAGCTAACAAAGTGCAGCAGTATGCATGCTTTGTATCTAAGGAATACTTTGGAGTCGGCATACCACAAAGTACGGAAATACTTGACAGTGGAATCTAGGATTCAGAAAGAGGGGTATGATCGCAAAGTAAAAGGAGTGAGTCCAGCATACAAAGTTGGTGACCTGGTATGGCTGCACTGCCCAGCGGTAGCAAGGGGGAAGTCCTGCAAGCTGCATAGACCATGAAGGGTCCCTTTGTAATTAAAAAAATATTTAGTGATGTTGTGTTCCGTATTCAGCATCGTGACCCTCCTCGCAAATGCCTTGTAGTTCATTTCAACCGCCTGAAGCCTTACTTGCTTTGTAGCAGGGATGCACAAGAAGGGACAGAGCAACTAAGCAAACAGAAGGATGATGAACAGGACCCCTCATTTACAGACAAAGAAGTACGGGAGTTGGCTTCTCCAGATAGCGATACAGAGGGTGAAGTGATCATCGAAGAGGAGCATCAAGATGACTTGATGATGAGCTGGAGGATCAGAAGGAGCACCAAGATGAGCTGGAGGATCAGGAGGCAGAAGTTGATGAAGATGAGAGGCCTGGTGAACCACCTGAGGTGGAACCTCAAGC
Source organism: Eunapius fragilis (assembly GCA_963681505.1). Lineage (NCBI taxonomy): Eukaryota > Metazoa > Porifera > Demospongiae > Spongillida > Spongillidae > Eunapius > Eunapius fragilis. The sequence goes on along the minus strand of OY811979.1, from coordinate 4,170,560 downwards.
ACCACTACAAGCTGAGCTGGGGGCTGGTGATCGAGAGGAGGTGCAAGGTGATCCTATGGTATTGAGAAGGTCAACCAGGATTCAGAGACCTCCGGATAGATTAATCTGGAACATCTAGACATGTTCTCAATAAAGACGGGGTAGTGTAGTAATCTGATTATTAGCGCCTGCGCAGTGCTGCATTTCATGCATATATAATTGTCTGTTCGTGTATGTTGTGCAGTTGATATTCCTTTGAGCCTCATTGGTTAGCTGATAAGCTTACATGTGCACCAGACTTAATTCGTGCGCGTGTTGACGTCCATTCCCTTTATGCCTGCTATAGCAACTTGTCAGCTTAACGCTTGCATGATACCAACAAATATGGACGACTCCTTACGTCACAACTAGGCCTAGAACTCAGTGCCGGATTAACCATTTAATGGGCCTGGCGCAGAGTAAATTTAATGGGCCCCGTATAATAAAAGTCTCCCAACACACAGCGTTGAATTAAAAATTGTGGAACGCTGCTATCAGCAAGCGTCACATTTGAATTTACTACCACAGATGTAACTATAACTAATCCTTCACACAATCATCATGGTGTTTACTTATAGTGGACAGCATTTCATGTGCCGGCCTTCTCAATGCATCTTTTGGATACTCTAACATATAATCACAATTATACCGATGATGTGTTGTGCAAGAAACGGATCATATTCAGAAAGCAACTCTAAGCATCCAAGGTAATTTCCATTGTGCTCTAATCCAAAAACCTCATTGCTGCCACGAAGAGTTAGTCCACGAGTGACAAGAAACGTAACTATACTGAAACTACTCTTCTCAAAACCTCCTTCCAGTATGAATTATCCCTTGCATAACTATCTATGATACAGCGGTCTATTGTCTCGTGTTTTGCTAGGCGAATAGCATACTTTGAAAGAGATTCTCTGTGTTGAACAGAACGCTCATGATCATTAAGCCGACCAATATGATCCCACGAATCAAAACCTGTTGTTGCTAGACTAGAGGAATTGCTTGCACTATTTATAGAAAACAGTTTGCAGACAAAGCAAAACACGCATCCTGTTGATGGGGAATACATCAGCCAGTTTCTTTCAACCTTTTTTCCATTTGGAGACAGCGTTGTGAACGCTGTATCATTTAGCTTCCTACATGGGCCAGACAGAGCAAATGATACATGAGGGGACTAGCCAATGATACATGAGGGGGGCTAGCCAATGATACATGAGGGGGCTAGCCAATGATACATGAGGGGGCTAGCCAATGACACATGAGGGGGCTAGCCAATGATACATGAGGGTACATGAGGGGACTAGCGAATGATACATGAGGGTGTAGGGAAATGACTATACTAGTTTAATAACTTAACCATGTAGGGTGTGTGTGCTGTAATTAGAATGATTCATTTATCGGTCTGATGTGAGATGGTTTCCTTACATATTTGGCGACGAGGGTGAAAATGAACGCGGAGCAGATTAGAGATGCGGTCCAACGGTTCAAATTTGACCGTTTTGACCCAGTTCAGGAAAAATGGGAATATTACATTCAGCGTTTCGAGACTGAACTGGCCCTCCACAACCTCCTTTCTGGTGATGCCACCGCGGAAGCTCGAAAAAACCTACTACTTTCGAAGGTGGGCCCGGAAGCGTTTAGAATACTGGTTGACCACCATCGTCCTGAGGCAGTTACAACCAAAACGTACCAGCTTTTGAAAAACACGTTGCAAAGGCATTATCAGGCGGGTATTTGCATTCTAGCGGAAAGAGTAACTTTCGCGTCTAGGTATAGGAGAGAAGGAGAGACTGTATCACAGTTCCTTATCGCATTGCGCGCTATTGCTGGAAATTGTGGTTTTGGCCCTTCTCTAGACGAACGCTTACGTGACCAATTGGCTATTGGTATTAACGACGATTACTGGCAAAGAGAACTATTTCGTTTACACACCACCAATGAAGCTACCCTTCAAGAAGTTGAAGCTTCAGCATTGGTTCTGGAACAGGCGCACAATCAGCAACAGAAGATTCAAGCCTTGGGGAAAAACGATACAGGAACAGAGTCTGGCATTCGAAGAGTGAGACAAGAGACCACACCACACGCACGTGGTAACATGGGTAATACGTCAGGTTTTACACCTAAGAAACTTGAAGAAGGGCGAGATTGCCTAAGGTGCGGATTCCGGAAACACCGGACGGGAGAGAAGTGCCCAGCCCAAGGAGTAATCTGCAATTCATGTGGGGCCTCAAATCATTTTGCTAGGGTATGCATGAAGTCAAAAAGAGCAACAGTTACTCATCTTGGCCAAGGGAGGCTACCAAGACAGAGACGTGTGAATGCAGTAGCATTTGATCCAGATGATGAGGAGTACACAGAGTCAATGCAAGATGGGGATGACAGTGGAGATAGAGAAGTGAACACAGTACAAATCAGGACTTTGAGAGGCCAGGCAGCACGTTTGAAGGTGTTATTAAATGGAGTAAGGGTGCAAATGCTTTATGACCCAGGAGCAGCACGGTCAGTCATCAGCGAACAAATCTGGAAAAGAATTGGATCCCCTTACCTGTCATCAGCAGACACTCTGGTGGCATACACAAATGTGGTAGTCGAAACCTTAGGTGAAGCCACTATTGAGGTGCAGGCATTTGGGAAGCGGAAGGAACTACCAGTGACGGTGGTGAAGCGGCATGATCAACCTTTGTTTGGGTTAGACTGGTGTCAAGAATTTGACATTCGTATGCCCAAGGGAGTCACCATTTGTAAGTTGGGACCACAAGCAGGGTCAGCATTGCCGCCAGTTACAAATGGAAACACCATATCTACACCATTGGGGCGACTGCTTCATCAGTACTCAGAGCTCTTCAGTGAGAAGCCTAGCACAATCATTGGTCATAAAGCAGTAGTTCACATGAAAGAGGGTGCTATTCCTAGGTTATTTTCAGCACGCCCATTACCTTTTCCAATGCGAAAGGCTGCCGAACAGGAGATACATAGGTTAGTGGAGCAGAATGTATTGGAACGTGTTGATTCAGCAACCACACCAATAGAATGGGCATCTCCTATTGTATGTGTCCCAAAGGGTAGTGGGGGTATTAGGATGTGCGTTGATTTTAAGGCCACAGTTAATCCACAAGTGTATGTTGACCCCCATCCCTTACCAAGGTTTGAGGACATTATATCAAAGCTCAGCGGCAGCAAGTGTTTCACCAAGTTAGACTTGTCAGATGCATATCTCCAAATGGAAGTGGACCCTGCGTCTAGGAAGTACTTGATCATTGCCACCCATCTGGGCTATTTCCAGTTCAAAAAACTGCCATTTGGAGTTAGTTTTGCCCCCGCCATATTTCAGAAAGCTATGGATAAAATTTTGTCGGGCATACCGAAAACCGCTGCGTACATTGATGACATCCTGGTGGCTGGAACATCACAGGAAGAACATCTGAAACTTTTGGAGGAAGTCTTAGAGAGGTTGAAGCAGGCAAACATTCGGATAAAGAAATCAAAGTGTAAATTTATGCAAGCAGCAATTACTTACTTGGGTTATCGCATTGATCAAGAGGGCATTCACCCAACCGAAGAGCATGTGTTGGCCATAAAGCAGATGCCAGCACCATCCAATGTGAAGGAATTGCGCTCTTTCCTGGGTGCGATTAACTATTATTCCAGATTTTTACCCAACTTGCAGTCACTATGTACACCTCTGTATCAACTCACAAAGAATGCAACAAGATGGGTGTGGTCAGAAGAGAGCGACAGGGTTTTTCAGCACCTGAAACAGCTGTTATCATCCAAGGACACCTTAGTGCACTATGATGAAGCTTTACCACTAGTCCTTATGACAGACGCTAGCGATAACGGAGTAGGTGCAGTGTTATTGCATAGATTGCCAGATGGTGTTGAGAAACCAGTGGCTTTTGCTTCGCGAACTTTGATGGACAGAGAGAAAAGGTACTCTGTTATTGACAAAGAAGCTCTTGCCATCATCTTTGGTGTCACCAAATTCTACCAATATTTGTATGGCCGACGATTCATTCTCAAAACGGACCATAAGCCACTGGAACGTATCCTTGGAGCACATCAAGAAATCCCTAAAATGGCTGCTAATCGTTTGCAAAGGTGGGCAATCACTCTAAGTGCATATGCTTATGAGCTTGAATACGTCAAGGGGAAACACAATTTATTGGCAGATCCCTTGTCACGTCTTCCGTTACGCACTACAGATGTATCCACAAATGAGCAGGCTGGTTATAGTGAAGCACTCCTGAACATTCGGGTAGGGGACTTGCCCATATCGAAGAAGGAACTTCAGAGACTGACTAGACAAGACACACTGCTCTCAAGGGTTATTCTGTACATGGAGAGAGGGTGGCCAAATGACAGGAAGCTCATACCTCAAGAATGCATGACCTTTTATGAGAAAAGGGATTCTTTGTCTTTTGAAGAGAATATTCTGCTCTGGCAAGGAAGGATTGTCATACCAAAACTGTTACGTGGTGCTGTTTTGGCCACTTTACATGATGGGCACCCAGGAATATGGGCTATGAGGGCGCTTGCAAGATTTTACGTGTGGTGGCCTAACATCGATGAGGAAGTGGAAATATATGTAAAGAAGTGTAGCCCTTGTCAGCAGAATCGTCCACGGGAGCCGGAAAGTCTACTTTTTGCATGGAACACACCAAGCGAACCTTGGTCCAGGATCCATGTAGATTATGCTGGCCCCTTTGAGGGCAAGTATTGGCTGGTAGTCATTGATGCATTTTCTAAGTGGTTAGAGATAAAACCAATGCACGTTTCCACTGCTGCAGTAACGATAAAGGCATTGCGTGAAACTTTCTGCCGTTTTGGTTTGCCACGAGTCATAGTCTCGGACAATGGCCCCCAGTTCATAGCCTCTGAATTTAAAGACTTCTGCACTGCCAATAACATCACACACATTCGTTCAACCCCGTATCACCCAAAAACAAATGGACTGGCGGAACGGGCAGTGAGGACCTTTAAGGAGCGCTTCTCAGCTACAAAGATGCATAGGGAGGATTTAGATCTGACACTGCAACGTTTCTTGATTTCCTACAGAAACACACCCCACAAGTCAACAGGCCGCTCACCAGCTGAGTTGTTGCTGGGTCGAAGAATTAGAACAAAGTTGGACCTCTTGAAACCAGATATAAACCACTACATGGACAAAGCTTTAACTCAGCAAAAAGTATATCATGATACTAAGGCCAAATTTTCATCCTTCTCAATAGGAGATTTAGTTTGGGTTGAGCGACCAGAAGGAAAAGGATACGAAAGAGGTTTTGTTATGAGGAAAACGGGACCACTATCGTACATTGTGAATGTTAATGGAATTGAACGCAGGAAGCATGCTGACCAGCTAAGGAAGAGAATGGCAGAATCTGATGTAGAGAGTGAGGAAGCAGAGGTCACACACCCCAAAACTGCAGCAGAACCGGAACCGGAGTCCCAAAATCTGGAGCAGCTCCTGCACCCACACACTCCTCAACATGTCTATCATCCAAGGAGGCAAAACCTGGACCCTGTTTCCCAACCCCCACCCTCTATGCAGGATCTGTCAGTCAGACAACAAGGCAATTATCAGCCAAACGCAATACACCAACCACAACAAGATCAGTTAGAGGCAGATGAAAGGCCAGAACCTGAGAGTGTCTCAGATCAAACAGTGAAAGAGCCTGGGAAGGAGCTACCCAAGGGTTGGCCTCAAGGTCCTCAGCATAGCCTGGAAGGGGAGGCAAGTAATCAGGTGGATCAAAGTTCTAACAACGTACCACCAGCAAGTATCTCAGAACAGCGTCCACAAAGAACCAGAAGACCTCCATCTCGACCATATGACAAGTACCTGTGGGATCCTAAAGCAAAATAGAAGGGAGAGGCAGGATGTAGGGAAATGACTATACTAGTTTAATAACTTAACCATGTAGGGTGTGTGTGCTGTAATTAGAATGATTCATTTATCGGTCTGATGTGAGATGGTTTCCTTACAGAGGGGGCTAGCCAATGATACATGAGGGGACTAGCCAATGATACATGAGGGGACTAGCCAATGATACATGAGGGGACTAGCCAATGATACATGAGGGGGCTAGCCAATGATACATGAGGGGACTAGCCAATGATACATGAGGGGACTAGCCAATGATACATGAGGGGGCTAGCCAATGATACATGAGGGGACTAGCCAATGATACATGAGGGGGGCAGGCCAATGATACATGAGCGGGCTAGACTTCTATGTATCTCAACCTCTGCTATTGACAAGTTAACAAAAACATTCTCTCTGGAAAGTTGGTGGCATGTAGGATTTGCAGGCTATTGGTGGTGTAAAAGGAAGGGAACAAGGGATCAATGATGAGACGAATTTTTAAAAATAGTATTATATTTAGCAAACTACAAAAATGCTAAATGTAGGACTATAAAAATCGTATGATCGCTGATCCATTCCTTTTTGACCACCATAGACCTCAAATCCTATATACCACCAACTTTCTCAGAGAGAATGTTTTTAATTGTGAATTCCGAGTTCTGAGGTGAGAGTTTCTTTTTTAAAATGTATTAAATTTATATTGACATGCATTTTCCTCTGCAAATGTTAAGGTGAAGTCTCAAAATGCCTGCGCGTGCTACGCTATCCACACGAAATATGTATGTTTAATGAATAGCAGTAATAAATCACGTGAATGTTCAAAGTAAGGGTTCAACAATGGCCGCTCCCCTCACCATACATGTGGGGTTGCCCCCTTGCGAGGTTTGCAGCATATGATGTACACGCAGAGTGCTACAGTAACCAGCACCAGGGTAGCTCCACCCCCTGTGGCAGTACCTACAATCACAGGCAATGGAGAAGTTTGGAAAAGGAGAGGGGTACACCAGGTGATGTTGGGAGCAGGTTGCATAGTAGGAGAGCAACCAATTGTGATGTTGGCTGATATGGCTGGAAGCATAATGAAATAGCAATCATTCTTATAGGGAGTTTTGATATCTTTTAATAACTCACCCTTCTTTCCTGTGACAGCTAGCTGCATAGTAACACCAGCAGATGGATATGATGGGATAGAGTTCTGAGTCACGATGCATATGTAGGTTCCTCCATCACTGTCCTGAGCACCACTCAGTACAAGTGTTCGATGGTCACTGGAGAAGTTCACCGTTGGCTCCTTTAGTTCTGTCTTGTTTCCACCTGGGCCCAACTTGAACCATGTGATGCTTGTACTTGGGGGGTCAGGAACACCAGAGACATACACCTTCAGCTGTCCACTGGAGCCTGCCTCAACGCTGACATCATCACTGACTGCATGGATGGCTGGGTTAGCTGTAAGTGAAGTGCATGTGTGGGAGGGAAAGGTAGTACATGTACATACCAGCGCTGGAATTTTTTAATTTCAGACGCTATTAGTGGTCAAATTAAACCGCGGGAAGCATATTATACAAGTGGGGACTGTACATACCACTCACCACTTGTGATGTTAACAGTCACAGACTCATTGGTTGTACTGTCAGAACACGTGTAGATACCAAGATCACTGTTGGTAAATCTATCCAACACAAGACGCCTTCCATTTGCCACTGTCTGTATCCAGTAAGCATTTATAGCCAAAGGTCCAGTCCAACCAACACCAGCTCCATTACTAGAGGTTGTGTTACAGTCCAAGTTATCACTGAAAGTAGTCAGACCAATCCATGTGGCCAGTCTTTCTACCATCCAGGATTGGGTGGGGTTAGTGTTTGGAGGGATTGGCTGACGATAGTGATAGATCTGGAGACCTAAGGGAGTTCACGTGCATGAGAATTGCTCCGCGTTTGTGTCCGGAGACCATTTACTCTTACTCGTTAATAGGCTTACATAACACAAGGACGCTATAGTGTAACGCCTACATAATCAATCAACGTCTTTTTGTCATTACCGCACGACCTGGGCGGGCATATCACGCTCATGCACTTGTACATGCGCAAAGCAACGAATCGAGCACCAGCTGCAAAGTCCACCAGAAATTCATGTTATGACAGTACAACAGTGGCCACGGTTGTATGCGGCTGGAAACTAGGTTTATAATTAGAACATTACGGTACCTGTCTAATAGATAGCGAAGAAACACCTCATTAAAATGCTTATGTTTCAAAGCTCACAACTTCTCAGAAGAAGCAGTAAATGCAATATTTTAAACTAATATACAACACAACCTTTCATGCTCTTTTAACTACAGTCCTCACGTACTTTCCAAATTTCAGGCCTACCGTATGCGCAAGCCGTGTTTATAACCCCATGCGGTACTTATTTCGGTTAGGTGGGGAACGAGATCGAATAGAACGGACTACCCAAAGTTGATCTGGAGGTAAGACTAGTCTGTCGGTCAAGCCAAGGCATGTCAGTAACGGAACTGAGGAACCAGATCTGGTCTCGGATTTTCTGTCACCAGAAAAACCTTGAGTGTATCTTATGAATAATCGATGCATGTTGCGGGTTACAGGGATGGATTACCACACGAAACAACTGCCGCTGCACTGCAGAGTTTGTGGAAAGAGGCTAAAAAGAGTGGGCAAAAGAAGAGCACTTATGAGTGCAAAGGATTCACAGATGACCTGTTAACGGCTTTTGCAATCAACACCTCCACTGACAATGCTCACATCCATCTAGAACGCTTTTGTGAGTGCTGTCATCTGTCAATGAAGAGAATCATCTGTGCCAGGGCAGAAAAAGTGCACCATAAGTGTACACTGGCACCATTTGAATGGGAGGAACATAGAAATGAAGGGTGTAAAGTACATATATCTATACATCCCTGCTAGAGCTCACACATGTAACATCATATGCAAGTGGGGGCAGGGAGGGAAACCATCTAACTCCTCACCAGTGCACTTCAGTAAGTCAGTATTTTCATATATTGTACGCACACAGGTACTCATCAAAGTGTGGTCTCGTTGAGAGGTGAGTCAATAGCAGGGGTAGGATACGTTATATTTTCACATTTCCCCTACCATTGACTCGCCTCTGAACGACACAAGATGTCCATGGCAACCAGCATTATGCAAGCCTCCATTGTAAGATAAAAGTTAACAGCCCTGATGTATGCCTGTGTGTGTAACAATAGCAGACTTACCTCTCAACGAGACAACACCTTGATGAGTGCCTGGGTGTGTTCACAGCACGATTTTGACGTGTGCTATTATATACACACAGGCAAGGCTGTTCATTCTTTACATCATCATAGTTTGCCTTGGAGGGATTGCGTCACTTGGATCAGATGGTTGTCATGGGGATCATGTGACTGCTGAAAGAGAGAACATTTGTTGAATAGTTTTTGTGCATAAATTTTCAAATTATTCTTTGAATGCCTTAACAGAGCGTCTCCGTAATTTCAGACCCAAAAGGACATTTCTTTTGGGCGCGTTGCCAAAACCAAAAAATCGGGAGAAGCGATAAATAAGACTCTGAGACCGTCGACACAAACTTTATTGAGTGCAGAATTCACCCAAAGTTTTAGTTACCTTACAACTGTACGACTACCACGAGGTATAGGCTGCCGAAGTTAAGCAGTCTACATTCGTGAAATAGCACTTAACGACCGAAATAAAAGGTTCAATAGGCCGTGTGACGACAAGTTCATCAATGCTGATGGGCAAATGGGCTTATATTACTAACGTGCGCGCATATATAACGACCTCTAGCACTTTCAGCTGCATGCATGTACACGCACCGAGCGCGCATATCCATTACGCGTCTATTTCTGATACAGGTAAAGTACTATTGTTCAAGGCAAGGCAACATAAATGCACACCTAGCATAGCATTATGTTCCTATGTTCTTCCTTCTTAGCCATTGACTTCAGGTTGACACTTTAGCTGTAATGTATTTATCGCTGGGAAGGTCTAAAGGGATAGAGCCATCTTCCTCCATGAAGTGTTGCTTCACAATCACGAGAATTTCTTTTGGCTTTATGCGATCTAGCTGGTGATCTTTCTGCTCTAACACCTGATCAAAAGTATTCTTGATAAACTCAGTATATGTCGTTGAGAACTTTGATTTCTTCTGCGTCCTGCCAGATTTCTGCTTTTGTAGAAGGCTTGAAATCTCTGTTCTTATTTCAATTTCGCCTGGTAATGAGTACCGGTTTGGATAACGCTCTTGTAACGTTTCTAGCATTATTGCTGGAGACATCTTTCCGTTTCTGTTTGTACACCACGGTCAAACATCACCTTGATCTCTGTACGATATAAATGAACATATGTCGTTCAATAAGTGTCACCATGAGCAGGACGCCAGGCCCACCCCTGACGTTTTAAACTTGATTGAGGAATTTCTAACTGCTGTGAGAGCAGGTACTCAACCATATCATCCTTCCCACTTCTTACTTTCAAAACAGTGCATGTGGATAAGATCATTTGCACAGCGTACAGCAATTGCCACAGCATCCATACGTTGTGGAGGTTGCTGAACACAGACGCCTGTTAAATCCTCCATGTTCTTTTCTGTTTGCTGGCTGCATAGTGTGCGAGGCCCTTTTAGACCAGAAAGCTTTGAACACTTTACCACTTTAACTCCTGTCACCATTTGCTTGGATTTATCATTTACTGGGCCATAAAACATGTACTGCTCGACAGCTGGGAGCGTCTTCGGGGCTACATCTAGATCTTGTAAGTCTGCCTCCAATTCCATTTGAGCAGCTGCATCAACTAATTCTTTGCCTATTACAACAGCAGTAGAGGAGTTCAATTCTGTTCCTTCTTCATTTGCAGCTGAGACATAATCACCTCCTTCTTCATCATCAACGATATCTTCATTATCTTCAGTTTTATCAAAGCCATCTTCATTTTCTAAGACACTTTCTTGATCAACTTGAGTTGGTGCAAATGATTGCTCTTGAATACTGCAGTCAAATACAATGCCACTCCCGATTCCACTATAGGCAAACACTCGTATCTTGAAGGCAATTGCTGTCTGGCGTACAACTTCAATGTCGTACAAGGCAGCAGATACTCACGGTCCAATTCTTTCCAGAAAGAAAATGTCATTCAATCTAGAAAAATAAGTCTTCATTTTTTCAACAACTGGGGCAATAATGAGGGCTAGGTTTGCAAGTTTTGGTCGATCTAAGCCAACAAGCTGCACAAATGAATTCTGCAAGCCACCTCCCCAAGCAAGAGCAGATGCCAACCCTTTTGCTGTTACAATGCGCTGAATTTTATTGCTATGTGCAGCGGCGGCGGAAGGTATATAAGATTGGGGGGGGCTCTAAAAGCGAGGATAATAAAATTCATGACATCAAAGAGAGCATTTGTTCACAGTATTCCTTTTGTCTGCCGGGGGCGGGAGGAGTAAGAACTCCCCCCAACCCATTACAATCTATCTGTACTGTTACCATTTGGCATACAGCTAACAATCAATCGGGACAGCCTTCGCTTCAGATTGTCAAGCACGCTAATGTAGGGGGGGGGGGGGAAGGTGTGCCTTCCCGCGCGAATTGTGGAAGCTTTCGATGCCCTAATTATATTTATGCACGAAAAGACTCATACGATTCAAGGAAACTAGCTCTATGAATATTATTAGTTGAGAGGGGGCCCCCCTTTTCCCCATCGAGCGGTCGCCTACGGTGACTTTTCTGGATGTCATTATATAAATGCACGGGCACAGGCGAACGGTAACGGTATAAGCGAGCAATCTCGCGGGCAAGATATAACAATTGTACTATACCGGTTATTGTTTAGGAGGGGCTGAGCCCCCCCTATGTCATTATTGGGGGGGCTCGAGACCCTCCAGCCCCCCCCCCCCCCCCTTCCGCCGCCACTGATGTGATGTGTGCATGAAGGATACAAGGTGAGCCATGGACCGAGCAAAATGGGCATCAATATCCCCTTTGCCATCTTGTGTTTCTGTATGAATGAATCGAGTCACCTTTATGGGTGACAAAGCACTAATAAGAGCAATGGCTAGTAGCAAATCCTTTGACTGATAACACCCTGCATTGTCTGATTGTAAGGTAATCTCCTCCAAAAATGATAGCTCCTCATGTATTTGATATAGAAATGCCTCGATCGTTGATGCAACTGCCAAGCTATCTTGCTTGTTTGAACCTTCCATGATCTGGTCAGCATAAATGTTGTACCGAACAGCAGAACCTTCCTCATATCGAAAAAATTTCAATAGACACCCGTGCCAAGCAATACCTCGTTTCCCAAAATGCTCTTGGCTAGTTCCTCTTGCTGACATGCTCTCAAATTTCATTTTCCAGTTAATAACAACAAGGGCATGTTTTGAACTGATCTTGTTTTCAAGGCACTCTTGTTTCATCTCTTCTTCAATTTTATATATAGCTTTCTGTTGATTTGCAACACGTACCTGATACGCACGATACAATTCAAGTTTCTGTTTATGTCACTAACAACCATGAGAGCATCCTTTATTGTATCCTGAGATTTTACACGGTTACCTCCTTCTCCTGTGGCTTTGATCTTGTCACAAAGTGCCTTGAAAAATACTACATTGAAACGGCAGCTGTTACAAGTTTCAACGCGGACAGCAGCATTTATTTCCTTTTCTGGGTGTAGTTTCTTCAATCCGTATTCAATTCCATGCGTGTCAACATTGTCATTTTCTATTTGCACATGTGAATCATACTGTTGCTTGAAGAAATTGCGCACCAATTCGAGCTGTCTAGAAAGGGTTACCTTGTCCACATTGTTTTGTATGAAATCATCACTGATCTTCTGCAACATTTCAATGGAGTCATGAACAAGGACTCCTGTCACATAATCTACAGCTGTAAAAATCTTTTCTTCACCCCCAGTTATCTCCTTCACTATCCGGTAGAATGTTGAGCGTCCAAGGATTTTGGCTTGCCTCTCAAACACATTGCAGTAGTCATCAAACATGTGCTTTCGTGTTTTGCGACGTGTTACACAAGGAAGAGCTAGTTACTGACTCTTGTTCTGAAAGCTTTACAACTTTCGTGCCCCACGATAAAACACCCACATTGACTGGAGACAAAATCCAGCTTACAGCCTCAATGACTACAGCCTTTTCGACTCTTGCACGTGTTTGTATGGGCTTGATGAGTTCTAAACCTCAGAATAGCTTGACTGTCTGCCAGTGCTGTCATCCGTGCATATCCACCAATGTGAAACCTACCTTCCTGTTGCAAGGATTCCATTCTCTTCTTTGGGAGCCCTTTTACCAATAGCGCTTGTGCATGTCACCCGCTTTTGTATCGTCAAGTTCGGATTTGCATTATTATGCTCAATCAGAACATTTTCAAGCTTCATCAGTGCTCTTCGTGCAGGTACAGCCCCTCTAAACTTGTCAGCGGTATCTTGTACCAGCTCTTGAGACATTGCTGGGCAGAGAATTTCGGCCACTTTAACGGAAGCTGTAAGGACAGACTGTACCATGGTTGACCAGCCACCTGGATTACTCTCTCGTATTTTTCCATCACTGTTTCGCGCGTGCTCTGAGGGCAATTTCTTTCTCATAGATTCAGTGAAACCAAATGCGTCCCACACGTCCTTCCTCGTTTCAATTAATTTTCCATATGTCACCATAGCTGAAGACGTGCCAGCATCATGTACATCATCAACAAACATATCTGTGATGGACTTCCTTGCGTTCGTAGATGCACGCCTTGTTGAGTGTTCGAGTGAAGGCCCTGCACTACCATCTGATTTCTTAGGCCGTCCCCTTTTCCTTAGTATTACTACCTCTGGGGGTACACCATCACACGCACATTGACAGCGTTTGCATTTGCTTTGACAACCAGGAACTTTGCAGGCTCCATCATGATGGCCACAATCCGCCATGCTTCGTATCGTACATGCATGTAGCTATTTACTTTCTGAATTAATTGACTAGTACCCAGACTTGCGTGTGGCAGCCAAGCATATATAGGTAATAGTGTTTTTCGACTGAAACATTTATTGCCGCACTTACTCAATGTCCTGCTTATTCGATTTATGTACACACATAATAACAGAATTTGAGTGCATGGGTGGATGTTGTTAATAGAATACCAAGTGTTAATCTGCTGCAAACTCTGTGCATTGATTTGAATGCTTTGGTTTCTTATCAGGTGCCATAAGCAAGCGACTACACACACTGCATCGCTCCTGACCTTTGTTAATGTAGTGATGCATGCTCCAACAGCTCCATTCAAACCGCATCGATTATTCCAAAAATGTACACGCCGCGTAGGTTGGTGTGACAAAACTGTGGCTTGTTCTCATTGTTATAAATATGCTTCTTGATCTGTCTTGTTAATGTCATAACCCGCTGACCTAAATCCTATTGTCGCTGTCCTTGCTACACACGATCAAAGTACTCCCTCTCAGTTACCGCCTCCATCTCATGGGCGTATAAAAACGATGCGCAACGATTCCAGTAATATTGTAGGTTGTGCGCGTTGGAGATTTTCTTTACTGCGATGATAGGGAATACGAACCATGAAATCATCTCAAAGCTATGACTTGAAAAAAGCACGAAATGTGGGTCACAAAAAGTACGATTGATTTATAATGAGCTCTAAATGAAAATTATATTATACTATTCTAAAGGTATACCGTATAAGCCAATTTTCTGACGTATTAGCCAATTTTCTGAATTGTGTCCAGCCGAAAACAGCAGTGCCTTTAATGTCACGCTAATTAATTTTCTGGCGGGTATATTAATTCTGATGTAAGTATAGGTGTCACACTTGTGGGCACGGGTGTTTCGGAGTGGACATTTACGGATATTTAGATGTCCAAGTGCCCATTTACGTAAAAATGATTTTGCTAGCTCATTAACGCACTAACATATTCAAGGCCGGTTTCTGCTATGACCCAGTATCACTACGCCTCTCCATTGATAACTCCATGCATATTAATAGTCTAAGCACAAGCCCAAATCAACTGCTCACATGTTTATCGCATTTCAACATACGGCGCAACGTTTCTAGTTATCACGTGCTCCTTAATTCGTTACGAGTGCATCTTTTGGCGGACTATTTGTGAGGCTCTCGAACTTCCTGGTGAGTTGTGACGATAAAATACAGAATCTAGGGGCATTGTATAACAATCCAAGCTGGGTCATGTCTCGAGACGCGACGTCTAAGGCATATGAAATCGCTGTTGAAATCTATGAATAATTATCAACATCTTGGTTATTATAGATGCTTTGCGATGGAGTTCCATTGCAGTCTGCTTACAAAACATTGCAGGGTGTGCGGTGGGAGACTGGTGGTGGCAAAGAAATCAAAAAGAAGCATTTAAAACTCCCAATCTTACAAAAAAGAGCTTAAACTCAACTAGCATTCGGTATTGATATGATCATTGTTATGTCACCATCGTTCTGCAACCCATGTATGGAGAGGGTGTTAAACGCTTTGAGGTAGTACCATACAGATGGTCATGCCCTACAAGTGGAAAGTCCATACGTGTGAAGAGAGTGAAGAGCAAATTATAACTGAATTTAATTACATGATCACATTTAGATTTGCCAGCATGTTGAGGTGCTGATGAAAGGTGGTATGAAGAAAAAATGCGACAAAACATACAGCCAAACATGAAGTGAATCACTACAGTCATTAGTTGCACATATTGGAATTGCACCAACAATTTCAATTAACTATCTGAAGTGTCCACTCGGCCATTGTTCTCTGTGCTGACCAGTAGAGCTACCATGCCGAAGTCATGTCTGTGCAGGATGTATCATAACATGCCTGACATTGTCAACAAAGAACACATGTCCGTGTTGTTATGACAACTCACCTTTAACTGCTTCCAGCATAAATGCAGCTCCTGACGTCTTCATGTCCCTCCTAAGCGATGTACTGCTACTATGCGACTCCTGTAAAACAGATCAAACATTTCAGCAGGAGAGTACCTCTCACATGTTTGCAACACTTTATCTCCTCCATGTGAAATGGATACTGAGGTACAAGTCGGCATCTGTAATTCAAAGAATGCTGTCTAAAAGCCCAGAGCCAAATGTTTTGCAGATTCCAACTAGAGTAAATCCAATTAAAAAGTTTGAAGTCTTCAGGAACTGTCAGAACAAACCACAATTGAAGCACAGCAAGCAGTAAGTTGTGATCACCAAAGAAGGCTTTAAATTGCATGATGGTCCGTTTGTGAAAAGTCATGATGTAGCACTTCAGAATATTGGAGTGGAGCCCCAGCAATACTTTGGGTGCAACCCCATACACAAGACTTGAAGGTCAGACAATTGTACTGAAACGATACTTTATTAAGATCAAACTACAGTATACTATTTCCTTGATTACAAGTTGCGCCTTCTATTTAGGACACAACTGTACCTGCATTAAAAAATTTACTGGTACTTTGACTTGCTACAGTTGTGTAGTAGTGTTTGCGCACCTTTCGCTCTACTCGTGTTCCGATTGGCACTTGACTCGGGTCTGTTCATCCAACTGTAGCAAGTAAAAGTAGCAGTTAAATTTTTAAATGTGGGTACAATTGTGTAGCCACGGCTTGTAATCAAGGAAATACAGTAATGGTTATCATTATATAGCTACTAACCTGAAAGTCTTGTGGTTGTCTATCAAAAATGTGGCCCAGCCAAATCCTGTTCTCCTCATGGTGCAGACAAATTTGAAGGGACATTTGCTAGACTTGGAGCATGCCACTCCATCTATGAACAATGTTTTGTAACAGATGAGAAATGTTGAGAGTTAGGTAATGGCAACATGATGTCACAATGGATGAGTATTATTTTTCACATGAAGCTATAGTTCTTTTATGAACCAATTTCCCCCAATGAACCGAAATGCACCTATTAGAGGAGCACACAGTTGAGTGGGTGAGAAGATACAACTTTGGATTTGGCATGCTGGGTGAGCAAGGTGCTGAATTGATTCACCCATCGTATCAATGCACTTTGTGAACCACACACACACACACACACACACACACACACACACACACACACACACATACAGACACACACACACACACACACACACACACATATACACGCAGTGTTCACCTTTCAGACATAATAGCATTAAATACGTTGCCATGAGACCAGGATGGACAAAATATACTTAGCAATTCAAATCTAGCATATGAACACCCCTTACATACAGTTCAATCAGAAACAAAGAAAAGAAGCTACGGTGAATCGTTAAAGATCACTTCATAAGTATTGCTCCTGACTCAATCCATGCTCAGCCACCCACAAAGACAGCAGAACGTACGCCAAAACACACTGCTGCTTCATAGTATAGTAGATTTATATTCACGTACACAAAACACAACACGCGCGTTCCCTATTCCACTTGACGATGTTTGCACGTTACTTTTGACGCATATAAGTCGCGTCTCAGAAAAAGAGTAACATAAAACGAAAGCTCTATCTATGTACAATACCTTTGTAAAAGTCGTTTCTCAACTGGAAGTTCGCACGTCCCGGACTAACTAGTTTTGAAAACCTACCTCCGCGTAAGTAGGCCGCTTTTGAACGACACTTCTCCAGACCAAAACCATCTTTGATGCCCAAACATACCTCGTTCAGTAGAGCACAGGTTCATCTTCACCAATACTTCGTCTAAAGGGTCATCACGTGTTCTATCCAGTAACTGTACAACGAATTCCAACGGGTACAAATCATTACAACCGTTGCTAGGTGAGGTAATTGCCATTTCAAAATTTTGGGGCGTAGGACTTTTTGTCCATCAATTCAATGGATCGTAACACCCGTGGTGGGTCTGATACAGTTACATTATAAGCAACGCGTATCTAGGGGATTTCCCAGGGAGTAACCCCAATAAAATGGCTCTTGCGCGGTTCAATGATTCTATCTTCTTTGAGGAACCAGGACTATTTAGAAAGTAAGGTAAGCTGCCATATTAGAACCGGTCTTTAAACGGACCGTACAAGCCAAACGCATCGTCTGGAGGACGTTTTAACACCACCAAGTGTCACTACTGATGGGTGCGCACCATACCATCGTTTTAAAAGTTTTCCAGCACCTTTCGTTTTGTATATCCACTCGCACCTCTGAGGGGGGGGGGGTTCGCGATGAGTGCCAAATTAGAACAGGGGGGTGTGTCGTAGCTTTTTTAATAGTTTCAATCGTACAGACAACCAGCAACGCCGCCAACATATCTAGAAGTATTCGAAGTGAAGTTCTAAACACACAAAAAAATAGATTTGCGTTCTCTGTCGGCAACTATGTCACTTTTTGTTAGTTCGAGGGGTAGTGATTTAAAAAACGCCATGCATTGCAAGAGCTAGCAAAAGCCCTCCTTTTCCCCATCTTTCTATTCATAAGTCATGAGACATCGATTTTAAGCTTAAAACTTTGTTATAAGTGGTTACGCGGAAGAGCTACTTCAAGTCAAAGAGAGGCTTCGTGACCTCCATTGAAAATTACCGGAAGTGAGTACTAAATGAGCCATAGCTTGTATGGTGGAAATTGGCATCGCTAAGTTACGGTTATAACACAAATCTACACAAGAAAGAATGAGTTTCAAATCCCTACCTCTTCTACAGCCCCCTGAGAATCGCTGGAATTCAGCAAAACAAAACTTGTTTACCTATACTTGGTTAAATTATTGTAATAAATACTATTGGAAAATTATTGATAGATGCGCTTATATCGGGTACACAATCGGTATGATTTTTATGGCGTTCAGATCAGTGGTGACGTGTCCTGGGCACTGCAGTTTGGCCTTATATTTACCAAATGGTAGGCCTACTTCCTTTGACCCCACGAACGGGTCGGTTCTGTGGAGCGATATCGTTTACATAAGTCCATCGTGACATCTTTACTATTAACTGGGATAGGCGCTTTCCCTTTCGCTGCCAGCCATTTCTTCCACGCTTAGCCTCCAAGAAGTAAGAGGTTTACTAACTAGCTTTCGTACGTACGTAAAAACAAATTAACTACTTAGGGGCGTAGTTCGCTAAAGGGTATTATCAACTGTGGTTATAGGCTGCGGTTATTCTGACCCCCCCCCCTGTTCCAATAAGGCCAACCTGTTCTAATATGGCAGTTTACCTTACAGTTGTTCAAACTGTTGTCAAATTTTGAAGGATGCCGTCCAACCAAGCTGTGGTCATTGGCTATGTCAACTCTGCGCGGACCACATGTTTGAAAGTGCCAGATCAGGAAGGTACATTGTTCACGTGGCTTGAGTAATGCCCCCTCCCCCTCCCCCCCCCCCCCCCCCCCCCCCCTGCCCTTCCCATGTAATAATGGCATGCCGTAATAATAATTACAGTTTACAACCTGCGGCTTTTGATCTCACTGGTGCATCCTGCTTAATCGAAGCATTCTCAGTGAAGCGTGTGCAGGGACGTAGCACTCATTATAGGAGTTGTCCGGCGAATTTAATTATTTCATTACAGCTAAGTTGCAATATCGGGTCGAAGCAAATTACAATTACAGATAACAGGAATCAGGAATCGGTTCAATCGTTGCAAACCGACAGCTTTCTAAATGACGCCACGGGCACTCACAAAATAATATTTACTTATCTAGTAACTCCGCCTTTTTAGATCATACAATTGATCAGCGATTCACTTGTAATGACCTGGTTGTTACATAGTAAAATGAACTGACGCACATTTTAAAAAATTAATTGCAGGGGGAAAAGTGGTCCGGACCTATTCCTACGTCCCTGGTGTGTGATTACCTGACCAGCTTTCCGAACAAGGATCGATGCATGCTCAGAGCTATATAGGTTGGTCATGCATACCATTGGCTGTTGAGGCTTATACTGCTGGGGAGCTGAAGTTTGATTTCATCTTTCAGCCTGGCTGCTAGACTAAATTCCTCCAAATCTCACACCACCTCAACTCTGTTAAAGGCACCGCTATCCCGACATATCAGCTTTTTACTTAACTATAGAATGACATTCAGCAGGCCATTCGTGGTTCATATGTATTTAGTGTGCACTCATTATGAGGAAGACCATTCTTTTGTACATGGTTGTGGCCATTGGACCCACACCCCAGAAAAGTGCAAAGGAGCCATGCTTGATTTTCTCAGCCTCTCTTCAAACACCTGCTTCTTCTCTTGCTAGTTAAAGAGAAAGAATTACTGTTAAGCAATAAAGCTTATGTATGTTTGGTCTGAGTATGCGACTAGTTAAGTAGATAATGAATAGCCAATTGACATAGCCTTAATTATATTTATGCCTAATACCACTGTGCACAAATTTGCCACACATATTGCTAGACTGTGCTGTGATGTAATCCAGTGTGACTGGTTAGGTTCTATGTGCATCAAACTTCGACATGGCTGGGAATAAGTATGCATTGTGAATAACTCTAGTTTTCATATCTGTAATAAGTTCATCTATTGATCAGGTACCTGACAATTACATATTCCACATGCATGACTAAACACCATCATCTGAGTTCTAAGCTATGGTGAAACATGTATGCAATTCACTGGCCTGAGACTACATTACGGCCATGTTTTTGCACTATTGGTCTAAGACATATTACAACTGAGCTGCATGGGAATGAGGGATGTGCACTACTGTTACTTCCAACCTTGTCACGAGATTGAGTGCATCTGGCTAGCAAGACTACTCCTTTGACACGCACCTACCATGGACTCACCCACATTTTCATCTTATCCATCTCATCTCTTCCCATTCACCCCTCCTTGACACACGTCACCCTCCTCACCTTCCTTCACACATGCGTACATGTTTGTGTCACAGGAAAGCGAGTCATGGAACTCTTATCACCATTCTGCTGCATGCACAACAACATATTATGACGACATCATGTGAGACACACGTCACCCTCCTCACCTTCCTTCACACATGTGTACATGTGTACCTTAAGCATGTGACATTTAAATCACATTGCTAAAAATACCAACAGTGTAGCAGTTACTCCTCCCCCTCCCCTCCCCTTCCCTTTTCTCCCCATTTAAATATTATCCTGCAAGCCAGGACAGTTGGCAGGGCTACAACATAGCTGCTCTGTACATATTCACGCAACATTAAAAGCAGAGGAAGCAAATGATAGTCATTTAGCCTTTTGTGTGACCTTGTAGGACTGAAATCTAACTTACTTGATATTGGTTTAGCTCTGCCAAAAGTAAACACACACCACTATTCTTAGCAGTATGGTATACCTTGGCATTCTACAATTTAATATCATGCATGCAATTCAACTGCATATGTCAACCTACAGTCATGTTTGACTACACCACTACCAAAGCCATTCCTTGTCATCTTTACACATTGACTTTGGTACACACTTCCTCTTTCCCTAGTCCACCTCGATGTCCGCGAAGTGATTGTGGTGAAGAACTGCAGACACAAGACGGGGCAAAGGTCTGTTGTGTGTCTTGTCTCGTGTGGCTGCACTTTTTGACCTTTTGTGTTGCTATCAATAGTACTTCCCTGATCGCTTCGTGAGGAGGCTTATATTAAACTTTAATGTGAGATGTGTTAACCATTCTGATGGGTGCAGCTGGACTGGAATGTTTTCTCATTTGGAGGTAATAAAATAATCCATTTAGTTGGTCGCAGTTGAATGGAATGATTTCAACAGTTGCTGGATGTGTATAATATATAGTTATATACACATGTGTGTATGTGTGTGTGTGTGTTTCTTTTGGTTGTGGGTGATTCCAGGCTAGATGAGCTACGGGCGTTATGTTTAAAAACCAGTAAACATATATTGTATGCACACACACACACACACACACACACACACACACACACACAGGCACATTCCCAGGGCTGTGATTACAAAGTCACCCAGTGCAGGCAGTGTGGTCTGGACATACCTATCAGGACCCTAGCCACCCACCAGGAGGTGGAGTGCCCCATGAAAACAACTGTGTGCCAGTACTGTGGGAAGGACGTCCCTATGGAGCAGATGGAGGTTAGAGGGGTACAATGGAGGTGAGGTTAGAGGGGTACAATGGAGGTGAGGTTAGAGGGGTGCAATGGAGGTGAGGTTAGAGGGGTACAATGGAGGTGAGGTTAGAGGGGTACAATGGAGGTGAGGTTAGAGGGGTACAATGGAGGTGAGGTTAGAGGGGTACAATGGAGGTGAGGTTAGAGGGGTACAATGGGGGGTACTCCTTTACTTTACAGGGACAATTAGAAATTCATTGATAACCTTTCCCTACATCTAACGTAATCTGAGCCTGGCTAGCCTGCAAACAGAGAGGAGTTTACAATGCTATCTCCATAAGATATAGTATTGCCTACTACAATATTAGGACGGGGCAGGTCTTATTGAGAGTGTGGCTGCCTGTTTATGTGTTAGCATACATACAAATTTGAGTATGAAGCAGAACCCACTTTTATGGCAGAACCCAACTTTTATGGTTGTGCTATTGTGGATGCCTGCAGTCATACATTCAGCTGTTGATTGGTTTGGCATGATTTAGGATGATGTAACCAGTACTCGCACCTGGCAATGGAATGTATGCAGGGGAAGGGAAGGGTGTGTGTGTGTGTGGGAGGGGGGGGGGATGCGATGGATTGCACATAATACATGTATACCGCATGCGGCTTTTGAGCATTATCCACTTTTAAGCCTTGAGGTGTGTAAGTGGGAAATGTTTTTAACCTCTTCTTCAGGCTGACACGTCAAGGTTCTGTATGGAGAATGGCTAGATTCATGTGCATATGTGTTAATGAATTGTATGACCATGTGTTGATGTTGCCTCTTCCCCCCCTCCCCCCTCAGCTTGATGACCACCTGCACCCTAGGTCTGGGGACTGTCTGCTTGCAGAGGTCCCATGTCCCTACAAATCATATGGCTGCACCTTTGTGGTAAGCTAGGGGTGGGGGTGGGGGTGGGGTCTATCTGCCTGGCTGCAGATATGTGCACAATTTATATAATAGAATCAAACAAAGTGTCCTGTAATATCACTGTTCAGCCCCATTGGACACCTGTATTCATTTGGGCAGGTCATGACTGTGTACATTAACCAATTGATCCTGGCCTTAAGACTTTTCAACATATAGTATTGTGTTTTAAAAATAGATCAACCATTCATCTACAACCATATGTGTGTAGGCACACATTCAATTGATCTTCATAGATGATGCACTGGCTGATCTAACAATATTACGTGGCTGTTTCATTCCATTGAAAAGTTGGACATTAGGTCTCGTTCCCATCTCCTACTTGGAGACAGGCAACCAAACCCTAGTTACCGCATGGCACAGGAATGTGGCTTATCCTTCTTTATCCGTACAACGTAAGCTCACTGTGAGTGGATATTTCGGTCAGGCGTCCTTCGAAGACTAAAACAGTATAAGTTTTATCTTTGTTGTATTTGTATACGCGAGAAAAGAGGGCCGAGACTACATGCACTTTATTTTGAGTTGTTCGTGTCAATAGGCTTTATTTGCGAAATCTACCAGGCCAACTGAAAAAACTCTTTTAGAAAAGAGAAGGCTGTATTTGGTTCTGTTTAGGGTGTAACGTGGCTTATTTTCTGCGCGTTACGCCAATGCTTTGAATATGGCAGATTTTTATGTAATGGAGTGGTCCTCTCATAATGTATGTGTACGAAACACACATATTAGTATACGTAGAAAACAACAAAAAAAACACACTATTCTTACCATTTTCGTTTTTGGCTTAGCTTTTCTGGCCTCTTAAACGTCAGTCTGGGACAAAACACACTCAAGTAGTTATGTAATCGAGCGTAGCCCCACCTTCGATTTGGGCTACGCCCAACTAGTAGTGTTTTTGCATAATTGTCCTGTACAACTGATTGAAATGGTTGTGTGCCCTGCTACCCATAAAGCATCAGCCCAAATCCTGCATTCATGATTGTACATGTCCACCCATTAACTGACATGCATGGTGTACGAGTAGGTGCATCTTTATACTCTCCTTTTCATGCCAGGAAAGGATAGCGGTTGTAATAAACGCCATCATCACCTGTGTGCAATTTTTCTTAACTGCTGCTTCTTGTACGTTGCATCTGCACGCTCTGCAGAAACTTATAGGGAAATCAAACCTGCCATTGCGTACATATGTCTATTGCAAAGCATGTCAAGAACTCCATTGAAAACGAAGCACAGGTGTATTTTGTTTGAGACTCTCGTTTCCACCCTACAGTTCAGTTATGACCACTTACTCCCTGACAGGACTTTTGGACATGACATTGCATGTCTCCCGTTGTCGTCGTGTATGAAATGTATACATATGGGTGTGGTGTACGTGCATTGTTCATTAGTTACATGGTCCCGTCTAACCGTGTCGTTCGTTCCCCAGAAAAGAAGCCCCAGCATGCACTAGACACAAAAGTGATGTACAATGATTGCTCTTCGAGTAGGAGTAAGTTTTATAACCATCTGCCTGGGGGGTTTCAAGAAAAATTGGTTGCTGCCTGAGCACTTATAAAAGCAATAAAAGGCACATGCGCGTGGCAATTATAGGGCAAAGGAGAACTAAGTTTGACTGTGCGTACTATTCTTTTTTAAGTACGAAATTGGTTGTGGAACAGCTCAAAATTATAATGGTTGTGTATATTGAATTTGTAGTGGCTAAAAGAGCCTCGTAACGTAAACCACAAAATAATTAGCTCCTCCAGGATCCCATACACCAAATACCGTAATGTTTGAATGTGTTCTAATTAGCTACCTAATGTCCAGCTTGAAACAGCCGTGATTACACATTGGAACGAATGACAGTATTGATTAATTTTAATTTTGTATTTTATGAGTACCATTTTGTGTTACGTAATTATTTTTATGGACTTCTTGAAGTCTTCTATGCATATTGCCTTGTACCTTTCCTCAGTCTCCAAGAAGAGATATTCCCACACATCTCGACCAAATGACGCAGCATCATGTGCTACTACAAGCCGACAGCTGGACGGAATTAAATACCAAAGTTGAGAGTTGCTCCATAGCTAGGGAGCACCTCAGCAATCAACTTTCTGCTCTGGAAACTAGTCTGTGTGAAGTGCAGGGTCGTCAGAGTGCCGTGGAGGAGAGACTGAAAGCCTTGGACCTCAGAATGGTGCATGAAGGCCAGTCACATGCCACCTTTTCCATGCAGGTACAGATTGAGGCCATGCAGCCAAAGCTTGTGGAGATTATGAGATGGATGGACGGCAGAACTGTTGGAGGTGTGGTATCGTTGGGTGGGTACACCTGTGAACCGGCGGAGAGTGGAAAAGGCGTGGGTCAAAACTTGGATACCCTTCATGCCAAGGTAGCTGAACTGGAGCATGGATTGGATCGATGTCTTAGTAGCTGTCTGGACCAAGCGCTCAGAGTGCAGCTTCTTGAGAGGGCAACCTATGATGGGGTCCTCCTGTGGAAGATTGATGATTTTGAGAGGAGGAGGAAAGAGGCAATGGATGGAGTGACCATGTCTCTCTACTCCATCCCTTTCTATACCAGCAGACATGGCTACAAGATGTGTGCCAGGGTGTACCTGAATGGAGATGGGATGGGAAAGGGGACTCACCTCAGCTTCTTCTTTTTGGTGATGAAGGGTCCCTTTGATGCTCTGTTGCCATGGCCATTCAAACAGAAGGTGACTCTGACCATCATAAACCAGGCTGGCAAGAAGCATGTCACAGACACCTTTCGTCCCGACCGACAATCCAGCTCATTTCAGAGACCATCAGTGAAGGAGATGAATGTAGCATCAGGATGTCCAATGTTCATTCATCAGGAACATCTGTTGAATGGAGGATTTGTGAAAGATGACTGCATCTTTTTGAAGGTTTTAGTGGACATAACTGGTATTGTACCTTACATGCAGTAGCATGCCAAGATATGCCGTTGAATCGCGTTGATGAATCTCATGGGCAATCTTTAATTTGCCACATGCTCTCTGTCTGTCATTTATGACATATTCATGCCACATGTGCTCATAACATAACACATGACTATGCTTTGTATCCACCAAACTGTATTCACCAGCATTCAAAATTTCTGGGTACGAGATCGCTGCGCTGCGTCATCGATCGGCGTGACCGACTTTTGGCACTAATCACCCCATATCACGGCCAATTATTTTTACGCTGAATCAGGCAGATCTAATCAACCCTAGAAACTCTCAAATAAATAGAATAAAAAAGCTTTAACTTAGAGTTAGAATATCGTGAAAACCACGTTTCTTCGAGATATCCAGTTTACAGATATTGTATACAGCATCACACTACTAATAGAATCCCGAACACAAATATTAAGGGTGGAAGCTGTAGCGGAACTAAGGCAGTGCAATTACGGGGATACATAGATGGTAAAAATTTGTTGCTTTTATTCTATGCAATAGAGGTGGACGCTAGTATAATTTATGCCTAGAAACCTGCAAATAGAACAAAAATTTTCTAGGGTTAACGACACATTGTTGAAACCTCATTAGTGAATCATGAACTTTGGGCAGCGTTCGGAATCAAGACTTATATCATCACCAACGATTCACATTGTCCACAAATGAATCCAGCTTCTACCTTCCTACCCGTTGCATCCTCCCCTCCTCCCCCTCCTCCTCCTTCCATTCTCCCCGTTGCATCCCCCCCACCTTCTCTGCGACTATCGCGTTACCGTGGAGGGAGACTATGGTGTGTTACTCGGGAGAGGAGGAGAGGAGGGGGTGTGGTTTGCAGGGATCACCTTAATCTTACCCCCTCCCTCTTCCTCCTAAAATATATATCCTACTTTCACTTCTCCCTGGTCTGAAGCATGCCCTGATCAAGCTCTAAACTGTCACTTTGAGAAAGACCAGTCTAAAGGCCTCATCCTCCTCTCTCCCTCTCCCTCTCCACCCATCAGGTTGCTTGCATACATAATTTCATGCGTACACACATTAATGCCCCACCACTGCTGTGTCATCAAGCACTTCACGGGAGAAGAGCTCTGAACAAGAGCTGATGCAGCTGGACTCCATGGAGATGATGACGTACACAATGCGTGACCCTAAGTGTGTGTGTGTGTGTGTGTGTGTATGTGTGATGTGTGTGTGTGTTCATTACCATTGTCCCACATGAACAGTCACTTAGTATTATATCTCTTCTCCCCCCCCCCCCCCCCCCTTCGTATCCCTCCCTCTCCCTCCTCTCCCTTCCCTCTGCACTACAGCTTTGTACTCCTGTGGGACTACCTGGTCATCACTATCTGGTCATCACCTCCATGACCCATGAGAAAGCTATTCAAGTGAGAGAGTAACATTATTATCTCATCCCTCCCTCGGCCCCTCTCCCCTGCCTCCTCGAGAAGGGACAGTCGTTCCTGTCACCCTCACACACATATCAAAGTTATCCTCCTTCAGGAGGGCCTTTATCATGGCTGATGCCTATGCAGCCAAGTTTGAACCGTTCAAGAAGTTCTTTTTGGAGAATGCGTAGCTAGACCTGGAAGCTCTGCAGCAAGAAGACCACGGTGTGTTACTCAGGAGAGGAGGAGGAGGAGGGGGTGTGGTTTGGAGGGAAACCTTAATCTTCCCCCCCTCCCCCATCCTTCCTTCTCAGATATCTCCTACTTTCGCTTCTCCCTGGTCAAGTACATCTTGGAGCATGCCCTGATCAAGCTCTAAACTGTCCCTTTGAGAAAGACCTAGGCCTCATCCTCGTAGACACTAACCAGCTCAAGGCACAGTGCTCATACTCTCACCTGTCCGATGTCTGAGGGTAGGGGAATGCTACATTTAGTAATGTAATATAGCACATGTACATTCAAGTCAGGTATGTGTACCAGGAGGGGCCAGCAATTTATTCTGTCAGCTACATGTACATGCATGTCTGTTCATCCTGTACCTCATGCATTGTATGAGTCAGCACAATGTTATCTCTCACCTACCTCCCCCTTCTCTACTCCTCTCCCTCCTCTACACCCCCTCCCCTCCCACCTCAGAGCCTTCAGCAGGAGGTATGGCCACACAAATCCCACCCACATATATACCCAACAAACGAGAATGCTGTATATAAACGGCCCGAGTGTTAAATGTCATCCTAACATACCAGTATGACCATCACCCTAACATACCAGTATGACCATCAACCTAACATACCAGTATGACCATCACCCTAACATACCAGTATGACCATCACCCTAACATACCAGTATGACCATCACCCTAACATACCAGTATGACCATCACCCTAACATACCAGTATGACCATCACCCTAACATATCAGTATGACCATCACCCTAACATACCAGTATGACCATCACCCTAACATACCAGTATGACCATCACCCTAACATACCAGTATGACCATCAACGTAACATACCAGTATGACCATCACCCTAACATACCAGTATGACCATCACCCTAACATACCAGTATGACCATCACCCTAACATACCAGTATGACCATCACCCTAACGATGGCGGAGAAGTTAACTGTTTCATTTAATTGAAGTTAATTGTATTACCACTCCTCCCCTCCCCTCCCCTGCTCACACAGGAGCTAGCGTGTTTGTATTGCATACTGCCCAGAGAAGGGTTTTTGTGGCACAGAAGCTTAAGGGTGTGGCTTTATTGCTTCTGGCTCACATGATGCCACTGTTGTATGTTGTTATGGCGATAGAGTGGAAAACAAGATGGTGTATTGAATCCAACCTCAAAAGATCAAAGTTAGTGTTTATTGTACATGTATTTGATACGTGTATGTGGTGCGTGTGTGATCCATATGGTGTGTGTGGTACATTGTATGTGGTGTGCATATGGTGTGTGGTATGTGTGGTATGGTGCGTTGTGAGTACAAGCATGTATATGGTATGTTTACATTAAGTTTATATCATCTTCCTCATCCCCAGCTCCAGTTACTCTCCTCACTAGGTGGTGTCCATTAGTGTGAGTGTTGGAACAGTTGTCAGTGCGAGGTCCAAAGTATGTGTACTATCCCTTCATTCTAATTTTTAATTAATTCCCTCTCTAGCTGGCTGTTGTTTGATTCATACCATGACAGGAGAGTTGTTACACAAACTCCTCCCACCCTCTCAATGGACCCACCCTCAACTTACCACGTGCACCTTCACAAACAATGGTCACATTTTGGTACACTACTCAGACAGGAGAGACATACGAAATCTACGTGCAATTGTGTTAAGGAATTAACATAATCAAACTTAGATCTCCCAACGAGCAGTCACAGGTTACTTTTTGAACAGCTGCTGTGGAGTCCAAAGGGACACAGCCCTGAGGCAACAATGGGGGGACCACAATAAACCTAATACTCAGAAAGTGAAGCTGGTACTTTATGGTATAGCATGTCATCTAATTCGCCTACTCCAACCTTGGAAAGCTTCTCACAGCTTGTTTAACATCATTGTAGCTATTGAAAACAAAGAAAACAGAGGCTACACACACACACACATCAAATCAGTTATTAAACTTATTGTTATTTTATTCCGTAACCATTATTGCAGTGTATTGTGTAAGCTGTTTTATGCAAATACCTATATATAAACCTTCACCCGCGTGCGGTGCTATAATGAATCAATGGCCAAGCTCTACTAACTTGCCTAATATCTGGCATAAAACTGAGCATGTATATGCTCTCTCGAATAGCTAACCGTTATAACTTACGGCGTCCGTGCCATTTAATGAAGACGCAATTGAAAGCAGATGCTGTACACAGCAAGAAACCGATTCTTGGATCAATAATGACTCATTATTGGAACAAGATGATATCATGCAGTTGGATTGACCCAAGCGAGCATGAATACAAGAATATTGATACAATATTGATAAAAGGTTGAATGATGATATCGTGCGCTCGCGCCAACCATGTGATTAGGCTGGTCTCATACCCAGACCGTCTATGAAGTATAAGCGATTATCGCTGTAATTGTAAACAAGTATCTGTGATAATCGCTTACGTCATAGATGGTCTGGGTACGAGACTAGTGATAGGCCGTATGTACTAAGTCACTGTACTGTACTGACCGAAGGTCAATAGTGAGCCAAGCTGAGTCTATATTGGGCCAACACAATATTATGTCGGAAGTTTCGACCACGACTATGAATGTCATTAAAAAAACGCGACCCGTCTGTAACAACACTCCCGACGATCGGATCGTGTAGCTTGTTTTAGCAATCGATCTAGAAGTCAAAAATGAGTAGTTTCGTTTTTGTTTCATGTTGCTGAACCGCGTGGTTGTTGAGAACAAGAGTGTACTGCCGTCCTCGTACCCAGTCTCGGAACAAGGGGCGGGTCGTCTTCTTATTCTTCTTCTCCTTCTTCTTGGCAACGCATAACTCAGGACAGGAACATTTCTAAGCGATGAAAATTTCACCAATAGCTTCAGAATCGGCTGAAGGACTCGCTTTTATATAATATATGAAAAAAATTAAGAAAACAAGTAAATAAAAACATTCTCTACGAGAAAGTTGGTGGGATATAGGATTTGATTATGACATTGGTGGTGTAAAAAGCAAGGAAACAAGGTCTTATCAGAAGGGAAAATGTCATAGTCCTATATTTAGCACACCAACAACACATGCCCTAGAAATGTGCTAAATATAGGACTATGACATTTTCCCTTCTGAAAAGACCTTGTTTCCTTGCTTTTTACACCACCAATGTCATAATCAAATCCTATATCCCACCAACTTTCTCGTAGAGAATGTTTTTATTTACTTGTATAATTACATTTAACAGATCGTCTCCGTAATTTCAGACCCAAAATTTTGGGCGCTTGTAGGAGGTCATAAAATAGGGACGAATAGATATAAGCATCCTATAGTTTAATTGTGTCAGATAAACCTGTGATGTACTAAGAAACAACATATTGCTTGCGATTCCACTCGATGAGCTGAAGAACTTTCCATCGTCAGAGACGAGCGGTTTGGGGGTTTGGTGCAATTCGGGTTTAGCGAAAATTTGCGTGAACTAGCTGTGAAAGACAAATCTTATGTGTGTACATAAATCGAATAAGCAGGACATTGAGTAAGTACGGCAATAAATGTTTCAGTCGAAAAACACTATTACCTATATATGCTTGGCTGCCACACGCAAGTCTGGGTACTAGTCAATTAATTCAGAAAGTAAATAGCTACATGCATGTACGATACGAAGCATGGCGGATTGTGGCCATCATGATGGAGCCTGCAAAGTTCCTGGTTGTCAAAGCAAGTGCAAACGCTGTCAATGTGCGTGTGATGGTGTACCCCCAGAGGTAGTAATACTAAGGAAAAGGGGACGGCCTAAGAAATCAGATGGTAGTGCAGGGCCTTCACTCGAACACTCAACAAGGCGTGCATCTAAGAACGCAAGGAAGTCCATCACAGATATGTTTGTTGATGATGTACATGATGCTGGCACGTCTTCAGCTATGGTGACAAGTGGAAAATTAATTGAAACGAGGAAGGACGTGTGGGACGCATTTGGTTTCACTGAATCTATGAGAAAGAAATTGCCCTCAGAGCACGCGCGAAACAGTGATGGAAAAATACGAGAGAGTAATCCAGGTGGCTGGTCAACCATGGTACAGTCTGTCCTTACAGCTTCCGTTAAAGTGGCCGAAATTCTCTGCCCAGCAATGTCTCAAGAGCTGGTACAAGATACCGCTGACAAGTTTAGAGGGGCTGTACCTGCACGAAGAGCACTGATGAAGCTTGAAAATGTTCTGATTGAGCATAATAATGCAAATCCGAACTTGACGATACAAAAGCGGGTGACATGCACAAGCGCTATTGGTAAAAGGGCTCCCAAAGAAGAGAATGGAATCCTTGCAACAGGAAGGTAGGTTTCACATTGGTGGATATGCACGGATGACAGCACTGGCAGACAGTCAAGCTATTCGTGAAGGTTTAGAACTCATCAAGCCCATACAAACACGTGCAAGAGTCGAAAAGGCTGTAGTCATAGAGGCTGTAAGCTGGATTTTGTCTCCAGTCAATGTGGGTGTTTTATCGTGGGGCACGAAAGTTGTAAAGCTTTCAGAACAAGAGTCAGTAACTAGCTCTTCCTTGTGTAACACGTCGCAAAACACGAAAGCACATGTTTGATGACTACTGCAATGTGTTTGAGAGGCAAGCCAAAATCCTTGGACGCTCAACATTCTACCGGATAGTGAAGGAGATAACTGGGGGTGAAGAAAAGATTTTTACAGCTGTAGATTATGTGACAGGAGTCCTTGTTCATGACTCCATTGAAATGTTGCAGAAGATCAGTGATGATTTCATACAAAACAATGTGGACAAGGTAACCCTTTCTAGACAGCTCGAATTGGTGCGCAATTTCTTCAAGCAACAGTATGATTCACATGTGCAAATAGAAAATGACAATGTTGACACGCATGGAATTGAATACGGATTGAAGAAACTACACCCAGAAAAGGAAATAAATGCTGCTGTCCGCGTTGAAACTTGTAACAGCTGCCGTTTCAATGTAGTATTTTTCAAGGCACTTTGTGACAAGATCAAAGCCACAGGAGAAGGAGGTAACCGTGTAAAATCTCAGGATACAATAAAGGATGCTCTCATGGTTGTTAGTGACATAAACAGAAACTTGAATTGTATCGTGCGTATCAGGTACGTGTTGCAAATCAACAGAAAGCTATATATAAAATTGAAGAAGAGATGAAACAAGAGTGCCTTGAAAACAAGATCAGTTCAAAACATGCCCTTGTTGTTATTAACTGGAAAATGAAATTTGAGAGCATGTCAGCAAGAGGAACTAGCCAAGAGCATTTTGGGAAACGAGGTATTGCTTGGCACGGGTGTCTATTGAAATTTTTTCGATATGAGGAAGGTTCTGCTGTTCGGTACAACATTTATGCTGACCAGATCATGGAAGGTTCAAACAAGCAAGATAGCTTGGCAGTTGCATCAACGATCGAGGCATTTCTATATCAAATACATGAGGAGCTATCATTTTTGGAGGAGATTACCTTACAATCAGACAATGCAGGGTGTTATCAGTCAAAGGATTTGCTACTAGTCATTGCTCTTATTAGTGCTTTGTCACCCATAAAGGTGACTCGATTCATTCATACAGAAACACAAGATGGCAAAGGGGATATTGATGCCCATTTTGCTCGGTCCATGGCTCACCTTGTATCCTTCATGCACACATCACATCAGTGGCGGCGGAAGGGGGGGGGGGGGGGGGGGGGGCTGGAGGGTCTCGAGCCCCCCCAATAATGACATAGGGGGGGCTCAGCCCCTCCTAAACAATAACCGGTATAGTACAATTGTTATATCTTGCCCGCGAGATTGCTCGCTTATACCGTTACCGTTCGCCTGTGCCCGTGCATTTATATAATGACATCCAGAAAAGTCACCGTAGGCGACCGCTCGATGGGGAAAAGGGGGGCCCCCTCTCAACTAATAATATTCATAGAGCTAGTTTCCTTGAATCGTATGAGTCTTTTCGTGCATAAATATAATTAGGGCATCGAAAGCTTCCACAATTCGCGCAAGAAGGCACACCTTCCCCCCCCCCTACATTAGCGTGCTTGACAATCTGAAGCGAAGGCTGTCCCGATTGATTGTTAGCTGTATGCCAAATGGTAACAGTACAGATAGATTGTAATGGGTTGGGGGAGTTCTTACTCCTCCCGCCCCCGGCAGACAAAAGGAATACTGTGAACAAATGCTCTCTTTGATGTCATGAATTTATGACACAGCTGCAAAAAAAATGCTGTCAGTCTAACACCTAAATGACTGTCCAGGTTTACTTTGTATGGTGGAGAATTGTAATTAGTGATTAACTAAATTTAATATTGGTGTGCAATATATTGCGGTATTTTATTCAGTCAGTTCATTTATCTTAGTATATATTAAAGCTGATACAGGGAGAATGCAGAATGGCTTTTCCATAGTTTCCCAGTTGTCTGATTCAATACTACATGTAAATCAATGGCTAAGAATGCAAGACATTTTGACTTTTTCACACATTCACACACACACACACATACTCACTACTCTTTCACACACACTCACATACACTCTCACTCTCATGCACAGCATACACACTCACTCACTCACACTCACACTCACACACATTGCAGCTGGTGAAGGCAAGAGGGAACATGGAGACATGGCTGACAGCTGTGGACGAGTCCATGGTCATCTCCCTCAGGAAGCTGACCAAGGATAGGGGACTATGAGTCAAGGCCCCGCCATGAGTGGGTGGATCACTGGACACGCTGGACAGGTGAGAGCCAAAGGGACACTTGCATGCAGCCTCTTCTTTTAAGCTGACACATGCAATTTATAATTCTGCAGCAATTTTTACATCATTCCAAAACCCTGTTCTGTTTTATTAGCACCTTAGGAAATCCATGTGATGATGCAATACTTTTGTTGTGTGGCTATGCTAAGTGTACAAAGTTATCATCTGCCCTCATTTGTGACCTGGGCTGTAGTGTGCATAATAAGTATGTCACACACACACACACACACAATACACACACAATACACACACACAATACACAAATACACATACACACACACTCAGGTTGTGCTGACAGTCTCCCAGATCATGTGGAACAGAGATCTCACCGAATGTCTGGTTGGCGAGGGAACCGTCTTGCAGAGGGTTAAAGAGGCAGAGCAGAGGTGCTTCCAAGTAAGAAATGAGGAGGCATTAAAGTAGGTCAGTCTGACCAGACCTCCCCCATGCTAAAACCAGAACCTGAACAAGCTGGCTGAGCTGGTTTGTGGAGAGCTCCCCAAGCTGGTTAGGTCCATCAAAGGAGCTCTCATCATGCACCCTTGATGTCCATGCTAGGGACATTGTCACACTGATGATGGCAGAAAAGGTAAGGTGAAGTGTGTCTTCACATGGCAGCAACTTTGTATTTGTTGTCTAGAGCTGATTACATGTACCTCATGTGTGTGCAGAGGCTGACCTCACTGGTACATGTACCTCATGTGTGTGCAGGGGCTGGCCTCACTGGTTACAGGTACCTCATGTGAGGAGGATGCTGATCTGCAGCATATTGTATCATGGCTGTTACACAATAATATTCCTACTGTTCTTCCCACTAGCAGTAGCTACTGGCTATAAACTCTCTGGTTGCAGAAAAATCATTTGCTATTGAATGTTGGAATTCTTTTATCGTCAATGGTTGGATGTGCCTGGAGGGGGATCTAATAGTCACCTGCAGCTTGTAGTACCAAAATCGTGGATTCGAAGCGTTTTGAAGTAGTATCACGATGCTTGCAATATTGCAGAAATGTGTAAGAAAAATACGTAAGTGCGTAAGAAAAATACGTAAATACGTAATATACGTAAGTGCAATCCAGAAATAGTGGGCCCCCATCGATAGTAGCCCCTCCCACATAGCTTCAGGCCCCAGTAGCTTATTTGCAGGCCCCAGTAGCTTAGCTTCAGGCGCCAGTAGCTTAGTTTCAGGCGCCAGTAGCTTAGTTGCAGGCCCCAGTAGCTTAGCTGCAGACCCCAGTAGCTTAGCTGCAGGTTCCGTAACTTAGTTGCAGGCCCCTATATCTGGATTGCACTTACGTTACACAATTCAGGCATACTAAATCTCCAATGCAAATAGAGAGAGATGGATAACTTCTGCTGTTGCAACTCAAAGATAACAGTACACACAAGGCGCTGAGGCCGGGAGGAAGGGAACACCCAGAAAAGGCGCATGACATTTATAATACTGGTCACGGACGAACTACCATTTAAAAATGTGTAAATTTCGACGCGATTAGTACTATTGCCGTTCTTCACTACCGTTCGTAGCTTGAGTTATACCTTCCTAAGAAGAATGAGAAGATGACGAATTATTTTAGGACTGGGCACGAGAAACTTCTCATTAGTGCTAAAATCAACCATGAAGAAATTTAAAATGGCGTCTTGCCCTTTAACCTTGTGTAGTTCCCAGAACTAGCTGATACTTTTTTTTTTAATGTAAGAACAATGAACAGTTTTTATTTACGAAAAAAATCTGGAGTATCACCTGTCAAGTGACCTAAATATTGAAAACCGTGCTGTATAAACATTTATTCTTTAACCCTTTTGCCTCTCCCACAGAATCATATTATAGTCGGATTGTACACTAAGAGAGCTTCAATTTGATGCCAACAATAACCTTACACGTTCTGTGAGTAGGGAGTTATGAGTCTTCGAAGTGGAAAACAATTAATTATTCATGATGGTGTTAATTCATAAACCACTCGTGAGATTTTACAAATTAATGCTTTAAAGTTATTAGGTTAAGCAAATATGATAAATTGCACACAAATCTGAGGGGTACATGCCAATTTATTTGTGTCAGGACATGGAATGACCCAGCTGGCTATCCACTGCAGCGAGTTGCTATGGACATACTCGGGCCCCTGCCGATGACCGATAGAGGTAACAGGTATGTGTTAGTAGTGGTTGACTATTCAACCAAATGGATGGGGGCATACCCAATGGCCAATGTGGAGGCGGGGACGGTTGTGGGTATTTTTGTCCACCATTTTGTCAGCCATTTTGGAGTACCCGATAATCTCCATACCGATCAGGGCCGTCTACCTTGTTGAGTGAAGTATGCAAATTACTACGCCTTACCATCCGCAATTGGACGGTCTAGTGGAAAGATTTAATCGTACACTGCTTAATCTCCTCAGCCTTGCAGCATCTGAGAATGGACAGGCGTGGGACCTTCATCTCCTGATGGTCATGCTGGCCTACTGCACTAGTGTGCAAGAGTCAACTGGGTGCACACCCTTTTATATGATGTTCGGTCTGGAGGCACTCCCTGCTGATGATATGTATGGCCTTCCCCGTCTACCACTTCCTCACAGGTCAATCAGTATGCCCTGGATCGGAGGCTGCGTCTGGAGAGTGCCTACCATCGGGTTCGAGAAAGTATGGGACTGCAACATCAATGGTTTACCTGTACCTCCAGAGGGTATTGGCGAACCCGAACTACCTCAAATTGAATTTCCTGAACTACCTCAAATTGAATTTCTAAATCTGGCGGATCAACCTAGCAGAAAGTCCAATCGAAAGCACAAAAAGCCGGAAAGATTCGGACATAATATATACGACTAATTATTGACTGACTTGTTCCTGGGGGAGGGGAATAATGTAGCAAATACATGCGTACTGGATCTGTGTGCCTGTGCATCTACTCTTGCTGCGCACTTCTCTTGATAAAAGCTGGCCTTTACAGAATTAAACTATCGTTTCATTTTAACAGAATTTTTACAGTAAATTTAAAATCCATTTGTGGATGAATATTTAAAAATCACCACTCATCATTGAAACGCATCAACGACTAACAGGAATAATAATATCATGAAAGGGGTCTTTTACCAATTACGAATTAATTTGTTCTCTTTGTTAAATTTCATGTCACCTGTTACGGATGCAAAGTGAGTACAGTACATTCCATGTACTGTCAGCATAAAATTGTACACTACTAGCGTGTAATTGATCATATTTGTTTGACCTAACATGGATGTTCTTTAACGCAATAAATATTTTAATAACACAAATGGTTTATGATATAACACCATCATGAAAATTAATTGTTTTCTACTTCGAAGAGTCATAACTCCTTACTCACAGAACGTGTATGGCTATTTTTGGCATCACATTGATGCTCTCTAAGTGTACAACCCGACTATAATATGTTTTTATGGAAGAGGCGAAAGGGTTAAAGAATAAATGTTTATACAACACGGTTTTCAATAATTACATGTAGGTCACTTCAGGGTGATATTTTTTATTGTAGACGGAAGCTGTTCATTGTCCTTACATTTTTACAAAAAAAATGTCTGAGTATCAGCTAGTTTTGGGAACCACAGAAGGTTAAATGATAAGACGCCATAGTTAATTTCTTCATGGTTGATTTTAGCACTAATTAGAAGTTGTTGTTTGGATACGTCTCAAGGGTATTACATAATACTGTTCTCGACTATCACAACAATTACAAATGGTGTTGGTAATTGAATGATTTTTAGTAAATCGAAATTGTGCATTTATTGGAAACTGCTAAGTAATGGCATCGCGACTTAGGCAAGCGAGATCGTTAATACTGTCATATTAAGTGGTTAAAGCTCAACATTTCTTTTCATTGGAAGTAAAAATGAACAAACAGCAATCAATGAACCGGCGACTTCTGCTCTGGGACCTATTCAGGCACTGGCTCAAGAAGCAGTGGTCCCACCCGTACATGCTGAAGCACCCACGGCACCAGCACCACTAGCTGAACCACCCACAGCACCAGC
Source organism: Eunapius fragilis (assembly GCA_963681505.1). Taxonomy (NCBI): domain Eukaryota; kingdom Metazoa; phylum Porifera; class Demospongiae; order Spongillida; family Spongillidae; genus Eunapius; species Eunapius fragilis. The sequence goes on along the minus strand of OY811979.1, from coordinate 4,132,469 downwards.
ACCAATAGCTGAACCACCCGCGGCACCAGCACCAGTAGCTGAACTGAACAACTACCAGTGGGTCCCAGCTACTGAAGTTGCCGTAACTAACGCAGTAGTGGTCTCAGCACCACCGGTACCCCCAACAGAACGTGGTACCCTTGATAACAGCACGAGCGCCCCCTGCTGCCTTTCCCTTGGGGTGCTGACACTACTACTGTGTTAGCTAAGGGGTCACCTATCACCAACTGCCTTCACCACAACTGTTGTCAGCACCACCATCCCCTGCCCCTCCTCCCTTGGCATTTAGTGCTAACGGTCCACTGCACAGATACATGTACCTTCTCAGCGGTTTGAGGTCTCGTACATCCGCATAAGAAATCCTGTCCAGTCCAAGGCTGTCAACAACTCATTGCTCCCACTAAGCATTTGACCTTACATGCTCAGAGTTTCTTCTCAGGTGCAGTCCTCAGCCCTTGGGTTCAAGAACAAGACCTGTTTGTCCTATTGCCAGCAGCTGGTGGCTAGTTCACACCATTCCTCTCATCTTTTGAAATGCTCACATGCCTCCGCAGCACCTCCTATTCTGCCCCTTCTCCATGTCCAAGGGGCCGACCCTTCTGTTTCCCTGCCCACATTTGATTCTGTCTGTAAAAAACCAGGCCGTACAGTTCGACACATCCCTGTGAAAGACAAACTCGTGTTTGCCCATGCTTTGTGCTCTGCCTTACATGATAACTGTGAGGATGCCTGGCTTAAAGTGTTCATGCCGCCTAAATGCGTTCTTGCCCCAAAGCGTGGACTGACATCACAAGCCTGCGCCTATCAGTCATCTATGCTCCCAATGGTTCAAAGGTGAGTTCAGTGCACTATGGAATCGAGCATTCAATCATCATCCCTCTGGTCCCCATCCTACCTCTAACCACAAATCTTTAACAGTCCAGACAGCAGTCTCTCTTGCTAGGGAGGGACTCCTCTCTAAGGCCTGTCAGGTTCTAACTTCCTCGGGCCTGGCCCCCAACAACAATACCACATGGAATCTCCTGGTCTCAAAGCATCCCAAAGGCACCCCCCAATGCAACTCCTCCCACAGTACCTCTCTCAGCTGCCCCTTGCCTTCCACCAGACTTTGATATCATGGCCCTTTTGCACTCCTTTCCGATAGACACAGCGTGTGGCCCCTCAGATCCTTGCATAGAAGCAGCAGAGGTTCCCCTTCAGTTCCCGATATGAGCAGTGCTTAGGGATGTGGTCAATTTCCATATCTCTGGCAAGGTTCCTGTACAAGTGGCTAGGTTCCATGCAGGGGGTAACCTGGTGGCTTTGGAAAAGAACAAACCCAACTATCCCTCAGACATCCAGCCCATTGCAGTTGGAGAAGACATTAGGCGTCTGGCTGGGAAATGTCTATGTGTGATCATGAAAAAGCTCATCTTCAGCTTTGGGTAGCTTGTCCAGCAGGTGCAGAGAAGATAATGCATGGTCTGAGAGACTGTGTTGATGAACATAGGCATGATGCAGATTTTGCAGTCCTGAAGAATTATTCAGTTTAAGTGATCTTAGTTCCTTCCCAGATGAGATGAAGCGATCCAATGTGCCCCACTTTGAGGGGTCTCTCCCATAGGTGACCCAGTGTTCTGAAGATTGTAGCCTAGAAGCAGTCAGAGGCCTCCAAGTTACTTCAGCAGTTAGAAGCGGTGGGTTCTATCAACCCCCAGGTAGCCCTACTCCTTCTTAGACAATGTGGGAGCGATTGTAGGCTGGTGCACCTATCTAGAAATACTCCTCTCCTAGTTAAGGAGACCTTTGCCCTATGTGATGATCGTGTGCAGCAATGCTTCTCAGAATGTGCTGCAGTGGATGCTTCTGCTTCCAACTGGCTGCAGGCCCAACTTATGAATCTGCATCTGCATAAAATTCACATCGATATATCTTCCGAAATATTAACGCAATCGGGTTCCTATTTTCAACACAACATACCACATCATTACTATAGTTGAACATCCATTTTGGTGCCTTACACATGCGGGGTACCGACGTTACAAGGTCTGATACCCCGTAGGGTTCAAAACGCCTACATGTACATCTCCAGGTAGGAACCTCCAAATCGGTTCAAATTCGGATCATACGTACAAGGGTCCCGTCGCTATTGATTTGTTCTGTTCGTTAATTTTTTTCTTTATCCGCTATGGGGATACAACTGTGCAAAGTAATTGCATATTTCCCAGTCGTTTCGCACCATTACCTGTTACGACTGGCATCGGAAACATGAATATGCAATTACTTCCTGTTAAATAACTATGACTCCGCCCATCTATACACTATACGGCATTTCCGCTTCTTGCAAACGTCTGGTTCTGTTCCCCTTCTTGGATAGTGCACATAGAAATCGAGCGTGTTGGCTCGGTCAAACTGCTTGAGGTTTAATTCATTTATGCGTGCACAAAGCTACAGAGCATTAAAGTGCACGGAGTCTAGGGCTAGCTTAATATGACATTTGACTTCTGCACACGCACATGTTTCGCATAAAGCGCGTAGTCAAGGCTCGGGGACTTGGTTGCACAAAGATCCTTTCTCTAGTCAGCAAATCCGCAACAACACTGCACAGCACGAGTGTATCACGCGACCCCTGTAACATCGACCCGCCCACAATACACACCCCAAACATCCCCTCCTCTAAATAAAACAGCATGAATTCTGGCAGCTAGTGTTCAATAAAGTCCTGGTAGCGAGCCGGCTTCCGAACGAGCCGTCCGCATCGGGTTGTAGTTGTCACCCCACGGGATGCTGGCAATACACTGGCTGTACTTCTTGTTTGGACTGCCTCTTGCTGTACTGCCGATGTAACTGTGTTCCCCTTCGGTATCTCTCTCTCAAGTTCCGCCTCATGCACTATGGGACTCGCTTGTGACTGAGCGGGACTACTAGTGCCGCTGCTTTGGGTGGCATGGACCTAGATTCCCCGGACGACAGCAGCTCAGAAGCAGGTGCCTGACAAACTTCCTCCAATGGCACTTGTGGGGCATTTGGTGTTGGTTTTGGAAGCTGCCAGTTTCTATGCAGTAATCTTCCATCGACCTCCTCTATTCCGGATCGATCTGTAAGTTGTTCCAGATAGTGTCCCCTCATCCACTGGGTCTTCCTAGCTTGCATGTCCTGTACTAAGACAGGTTCTCCCTTCTTCAGTGGTGCCAAACTCCGGCCCTTGCCTTCTTGTTGAGCTTGTATCTGCCCTTGTCTCTTAATCTTCTTTTCACACATACCATCTTGAGATTCCCATAAAATCCATAAGTCACACACACATACACACACAAACACACACACACAACCTCAGATCAGAGCAATTGGTGTAATTTAATTCTTCAGAATGCTCTCCATGTGCTTGGCATAGTTGATTGTTTGCCCAAAAGGGGTCAGGCGACAGTGGGTGTGCTGTCCCCCTACTCTGAGTGCGACTGGAACCAAGGTTACCATTTGGTTAGCCCACACCTTGATGCTGGTCAGGGTAAGGTGGTTAGGCCAGGGTAGAAGCCCAAAGGGTGCTGCCTGCCATTGATGAATAAACAAGAACACCTGTACAAGCTCTGCCAATGCACAGGTGGAGAGGTGGGTGGGTAAGCACTGCAGCTTGTATTTAGCTGTAAACTGAGTGATTGCAGCCCACCCCTACCATCCTTTACATATGACCCGGAAAAACATTTTGGGGACAGTGTGTGTTAGATTGGGTTTGACTGAAAGTGAAGGAATTAGTTGAACGGAGGTGAGGCATTTCCCAGACTTTTAATGAATGGAAGTGATGCTTCCCAGACGATTTTCCCAGGCTTTAGGCGGGAATAAGCACATTGCTATTGTTCCCATTCACCAAAATATTAAACCAAGTTTTATACATGTAACTACAGTACGTAAACGACCTCTAAAAGTACAAGTACACATTTGGTCCTTTGTGGCCTGGGTAGCCCCACTGATAAATCGAGAGATGATGAACAGGTCTAGAACCAATTTTTTAAACATCTGGTTACAAATGTCTGGTGTTGCCATGAGCACTTCATACACACACATATACACACAGTCACACACAGACACACATAGATACACACACACATAAATGCCATGGGTAGTCAGTCATTCACACATCAACGTCCGTGCTTTGCTGTTGTAATTTTATTTCCTAATTGTCCACCCACATTGAAGCATAAAACTGCCTCTTTTGTATAAAATTTGTATTTCTATTGCTTTTTCTAAATTGTTTTGTGCACTTTATCATGCACACACATACACACACCATGTAAGTGTGTTGTGTGTATGTATTATTTCTGATGTGTGAGAGTAGGTATGTGTGTGGGTGTATGCATGTGCTTAAAAGTACATGTTCAGATCATTGTGGTCTGTTAAGTCAAGAGATGAACAGGTCTAGAGCCATGTGCACTTCATACACACACGCACACACACACACACCACGCACATGCACACACACACACACACACACTCATGCCATGACCTACAGCAGGGCTGGCATGCCAAAAATGAACCATTTCAATGACACCAATTTTCCACTTATTGCTAAGGTATAGAGGCATCAGCTATATGCTGGTCACCACTTTCAGAAATCTAAATTCCATGCACTCCATGCCTTTTATACATTTGGACCTAGTGTGTGAGAGTGTGTGTGTATGTATATATGCATGTATGTGTTTTGTACGTGTTGTGTGTGTATGTGCATGCGTGTGTGTATGTTTGTGTCTGTGCGTGTGTGTATTTTGTACTCCGGTGTATTGCTAGAACTCATAGGTACATGGGAGCAGTTGTATGTGAATACTATTATACTCAATCCAATACAAACTTTACAGAGGCCCAGTCTAGCCACTATCACTATATGTGTAAGGAGGTGGTGACAAGCAGAGGCCAGTCTATAGCTGATGCCTCTTTCCATAGGACTCAGCAACAAGTGGAAACACTCACCCCAGATCATAATAATTGGTGTCATAAAACAGGCATATTTCGATCTTTGTAGCCTGGCAGCCATGCTGTGTATAGTGTTCGGGGTTTGGATACAGGTCTAGAGCCATGAGCCTTACCAAAGCTTCTAGCAATACACTGAGGTGAGCTTAAGTAATGGAAATCACTGAGCCTATTGTGGTTAGCAGGCTTATCATGATGGTGGGGTAGTGAATCTATGGCACAAGACGAGTCCATGCAGCCAAGTCACAAGATGGATGTGTCAAGGTGACTTCAGGGCAATACATGGAATTACAGAAAGCCAGCTCAGTATCCATAGCGTCGGAGATTCTTAGCCTGGATACATGTGCTGTATATTGAAAACCTCAACGGCTAGTATGGGTAATGGTATATGGTTGTGCGCCTACCTACATGTAGCTGCTGGCGTTACTCAACCTACTTAGAATCATGGGACATGAGTCCCTAGTGTAGGAGTTGGGATATATGAGCATCTAGTGGATACATTAGTGAAAGCCAAACAGGGGGAGTAGGGGGAAAAAATCAACAGAAATTGCATATGAGGTGAAGAGTGAGTGCAAGTGGAGTACCAAGCAGAATGGTGTCAACAAGTGTGTGTGTATGTGTGTGTGTGAATGTTTGTTTGTTTGTTTGTGTGTATGTGTTTGTGTATGCATGCCTGTGTGCATAAGTGCGCATTCTTGTAGTGCAGGTTCACATGTAAATGTGCACATAGCAACAAGAGACAACAGGGAAATTAGATAATAATTCAAACACAAATTTACAAAGCAGAGGCCTGTTGTGGTGTGTGTGTGTGTTTGATGGATGACTGCCAAAGCCATTTTTATGGCTGCATATGCACATACATGTATGTTTGTGATTCCTGTGTGTGTGTGTGTGTGTGTGTGTGTGTGCATGTGCATGTGAGTGTATGCACGAGTGCATGCGCATGTGGGTTAGAAGGGCGGGCCCTACCACCACGTTTGGTCGGGTGGTAGGGCATACCAAGATTTGTGCAGAACAGTTATGTAATATATGCTGTGAAATCATCATATTATATATACACATTTACGTGATAATTATGTGGTTTACCACCACCATACCAAAATGGCAGAATGGCAAAAACATCTCTTCCTTCAACAAACGCTATTGCTACATCTAGCTGTTTCATCATCATAGTTGGGTAGCCCAACTCTTCAGCTGCCTTGGTAACACAATCGCTAATAAAACGTCTTCGCTTCATCAAACCGCTTAAGTACTTACTGGGTTAAAAAGTATATTTCTAGGAAACCCATAATTATCTCACATCAATCGCTAATTGGGTGATAATGAACCCACTTGAACGCTGCAATTCGATTGGAGCTGCAATGCCCATTGCAGCAGCACAAATCTTGGTATAGGCTTGACACCCTACCACCCGACCAAACGCGGTGGTAGGGCCCGCCCTTCTACATGTGGGTGTGTTCATGTGTGTGCGTGCGTGTGTGTGTGTGTGTGTGTGTGTGTGTTGATGGATGACTGCCAAAGCCATTTTATTTGTGCATATGCACATATGTTTGTGATTGAATCACGACTCCTGTGTGTGTGCATGTGCATATGGGTGTGTGCATGTGCATGTGGGTGTGTGCATGTGTGTGTGCATGTGCATGTGGGTGTGTGCATGTGTGGGTGCATGTGTGTGTGTGCATGTGCATGAGTATGTCTAAAAGTGCAAAAGGCAACAAGAGACCTGTTGGTAATGGGTAATAAAATTGCCAGAGCAAAGAATTTACACAAAAAATAAACATGTGACAGCAATTGCAGGTGTATGCGCTTGTGTGTGGTGTGCATGTGTGCATGCATAAATGTGCACATTGAAACACAAGACAATTTAGAAAAAACGAAGGCTCGAATTGAAATACAAATTTAGAAACCAGTGATGATAGAATGACTGCTAAAGTATGTGGGTCAACAATTAGGAAATTGCAATAGCAAAGCATTGATGTGTGAATGACTGACTGTCCATGGTATGTGTGTGTGTTGTGTGTGTGTGTGTGTGTAAGTGCACATGGCAACATCACAATACACTAAATTCCCCTGGGAAAGCCTCACTTCCATTCATTCCTGAGCCTAGATGTCTGGGAAAGCCTCGCCTCCATTTAACTAATTCCCTCACTTTCAGACATACCCCATCTAACACTTTGTCGAAATATTGACACCTGGTATGGTTACAGGTCATACATGTATATAAAGGATCATAGGGGTGGGGCGATCACTCAGTTTACAGCTAAATGCTGTGCTTAACACCTGTGCATTGGCTTCACTTATACATGTATTGGTACAGGTGTTATTGTTTATACATCAATGGCAGGCAGCACCCTTTGGGCTTCTACCCTGGTCTAACCACCCTACCCTGACCAGAGTCTAGGGATATATCGATTTGAATTTTATGTTATAAAATAAAATCCACAAGATCCATTTTCCTATAGAACGTTTCATATACATAACTTGATGACAACTCAAAAGATGATAAAGCTATCATGACGGACAAAAAAATTTATATCAATTAGAATTGAAAACAATAACAACAAGTGATATTGAAAATGTAACTGCATAGATGCATGGACTATACAATTGCCACCAAGTAGGGAAAAACTACAACTTTCGTTTTCAGTGACCCTAGTTTTATCAACTTAGTTTTGCTATATATCTTCACTAGGGGATAATGGATCCGGATGATTATTGGGATTTACATGTGCAGTACCCACTCACCCACACGTTTACCCTCACGTTAACAAGCAACTCGCTCCCAACTTGCAACAATATATTCTCGATTCTCTTTTCATTGGAAAGTGCCAACGGATAATAAGTAAAGGCGTTTCTTCACTAGCAAAGGCAAACCGGATCGATCCGCATTATGGTCAATGAATTTAATCAGTGTATATGGATCAATGTACTCACTGATTAAATTCATTGGCCACAATGCGGATCGATCCGGTTTGCCTTTGCTAGTGAAGAAACGCCTTAAGTTGTATGTACATGTACGACAGTGCCACACGGTTGTTTCATTGCATTGAAACGTTAACGTTCAACAAAAAGGCTACACCCTTTAATACGAAATTTTTTCATAGCAACAGACCTAAATGGTTCTTGTGGATGGACCTTTAAATACAGAGCATTTCGATAAAGTGCCAGCGTTGTCTATGGACAGTTTCTATAATATCTACTGGTTTTAATGATGTGCATCTCTGGCGGTATATTTCAATCCAGGATGTGACATTAGCTTGCAAATCCAGTGTCATTCTCGACCTAGTGCAATAAACTTTGGCCTGGTAAAGTGTCTGCCCTTATAAAGTACCTTGAGATTTGATTGAACAATGCAATGCAAAAAGTTAATAGAACTGATGTGACTTGACCTTATCTCTATATAAGCAAACACAATGTTACACAACACAATTCCCTCAGTTTAACGGCAAAAACACATTACGTTGTGCAACAACTATTTTCCTTATGTCAATGAAATTAGAAAGAAAATGTCAGGACCAATTGCAGACAAGAAAGGGCCAGCTCCAAAGCGTACAAATTCATTGACAATACACCATGTACTATGCCTTCAAATGATGAACTGATCTACATGTATATCACTCGTGCCATAAACGCATTTTGCGAGCGAGTGATTTGCAAGCGCCACACAAGTAACCTATTAATAATGCTTACGAGTGATTTCTCGCGAGCGATTATTGCTCACGCGCTCGCAACTCGTGTGTGACTCGCATGTGATTGTAATAGGAGTGGTACTGTAGCTTAAGCACCAACCTATAAATGAATTGGACAAGCCAGATATTTTATCAGCCTCGGATTCAAACCTGGAAAACAAAAGAACACAATTTTTAAATCATTTTGATAGGGTCTTATAAATCCTATACATTTTGCTCTATCACACCCAAATCCAAAGCGACATTACAAGATTTCTTTGATCTAAATAATTATCTTTAGTACAGACACCAAATACAGAATCTAGCCCTAACTAGCTAAGCTTGGGGGTTCTGAGAGCCCAACAACAAAACACATAGACACTTACTTCCTCTTTCCTCCATTTGGATCTCCACAAATCACATGGCAGAACCTGCAATTGGCCCCAGACCGACAATCTCCTTGATTGAAAAATTTACAGACAGTGTCTCTCTTCACAACACCAGAAAAAACTGAAATGAAAATTAACTCTTTGAGTGTCACGATTGCAATACGGGTGACGTCGTTAATTGCCAGCTATGTTTTTAATTATGGCTACCCGTAACTTATTAGTCGCCGTTCTCGAAGAATTACACGGTTAGCTTACTTACATATATTACTATGATATAAAAGTGTTTTATGATGTTTATTTTGATATTTTGGTGTACTAACTTAAAAAACAATGGTTGCTAACAACACTCGATATAGGCGGAGCCAAGTGGGCCGGGACTTGAAGCTTTCGTATCGTGTAAACTATAAAACAGAAGACGAAAACACGTTATTTTTATTCCCTGGTGTTATTTCTAAGGTCCAGGTGTTTAAAAAGGCTTCGCTCTCCCCTGTTTTAGTAGAACAAGCGGGTGCATATTCAAAGCCGCTAGTAACGATAGAGGCGCCATTACACGTACACCTGCAGCTGTTAGTTCCCGCTTTCTATTTAGTTAAAAACCAACACTCCAGTCATAGCTCCATGTCCTTAGGGCTTTTTGGTGCACAAAAAACGTAACCATGCGACACTAGTTGGTTTTCAAATACGTGTGCACATAAATGTGCACTTGGCAGTGAACACGGGGTGCAATAATTGCACATAAATGTGCACTTGGCGGTCAAAGAGTTAAGGTAAAATTAAGTGCCAATAATGTACAGGAGTCAAAATATTGCATGACACTTAAAATGAGCATATGTGTGATATGATGTTAGAATGCTAGTGTTAATCACTAGACACTTACTAGTGGGCACATTTCCCCAGCCTTCACCAAAGGTAATGGGGTGAAGGTTCCTGCAGGGTATTTTGCATTTGCTATACCCTCCTTTCATGAAAAATGCACAGTTTCTCTTATCTTTATCCATAACACCTGCACAGACTGAAATGAAAGATTGGTTTCAATAATGTACGGATGCTTCATACACACTTAAACAAAAATGGCAAACAATAGTCAGGGTAACCATGAGTGTAGAGAAGGGTGATCATGAGTGTAGAGAAGGGTGGCCATGAGTGTAGAGAAGGGTGACCATGAGTGTAGAGAAGGATGACCATGGATGCAGAGAAGGGTGAACATGAGTACAGAGAAGGGTGTATCCTGACCACTGTGTGGTTGTCATAAATAAGGTGTCAAATACTGGTGCAAGATTGCAAGCACAGGCAAGCATAGGCAAGCACATGCAAGCTTAGCTTTGATGGACCAATGGGATTGGTAGAGTTCACCTGACAGGAGTCGTGGACAAATCCCATTGGTGGACTTTTCAGTTATTATGTATTTATACCCTTGCACAGTGTATTGATTGGGTCTGCACTATTATTAGATTGTGTAGTGTCCAAAGAGATTGCGATTACCCGATTATCCTTCAGGATTGTGAGGCAGTTGGCTTGTTAGGTTACTACATTTGGCAATGCGGGAAAAACACTGGCAATGGCGGCACTATTCGGCAGCATTGCAGAATTCGACTCTTCCCAAGAGGAATGGTCAGCGTATGCAGAGAGGTTAGCGCAGTACTTCGTGGCGAATGGCATCGCAGACGACGACAAGAAAAGAGCAATTTTCGTCAGCGTATGCGGAGCGTCGACCTACAAACTACTGAGAGGACTGGTAGCGCCTCAGAAACCTGCGGAAAAGACTTTCACGGAACTAGTCGCGGTCCTCGGTGGACATTTTGATCCAGTTCCTTCAGTAACAGTTTCCAGATACAAGTTTAACACTAGGGATCGACAGAAGCCAGAAAGCGTGGCAGCTTTTGTGGCAGAGTTAAGACAGTTGGCAGCTCATTGCAACTTTGCGGCAACTCTGGACGAGATGCTTCGAGACAGGCTAGTGTGCGGCATTAACGACAACTGCATCCAACGCAGGTTATTGGCCGAACCCAACTTGACATTCAAGAAAGCTTTGGAGCTAGCGCTAGCTCTAGAGTCAGCGGAACGTGTCGCAGCGGATCTGACTTCAAAGCCACTACAAAACCCGTGTGATGCAGTGAATGCGGTTGAATGGAAAGGCAGCAAGAGCGGTTCGTGTTATCGCTGTGGAGGAAAGCATTCGCAAGAAACCTGCAAGTTCAAACAAGCAGACTGCTTCAACTGCGGGAAGACTGGACACATAGCCAAAGCTTGCAGATTGAAAGCGAAAACGAAGGCGGGAAAGTTTGGAACAAAGAAGCCCGACAAGGCAAAGCTAATGTGGTGTCAGCGGATGCGGAAGAGTCTGAGATAGATATATTAGTCGTTGAGCCTGTTAAAAAGTCCAAACCTATCATGGCGATGGTACGTTTGGAAGGGAAAGTTCTGGAAATGGAGGTTGACACTGGAGCGGCGATCACTCTGGTCAGCGAAAGGACGTTTATGAAGCTATGGGGAAATAAACGTTTGCTGCAGCCTTCGACAATACAACTGAAGACTTTTACAGGAGAACGGATCCGGGTTCTGGGGGCGATGGAGGTAGTTGTCGAGCACAACAGCCAGAAGAAGAAGTTGGAGTTATTTGTGGTGCAAGGTCATGGCCCAAGTCTTCTGTGAAGGAGCTCGTTGGAGAACCTAAATTGGATGGACTCAGCTGAATATGGTTCATGCGGAAACAAAGCCAAAACTAGCAGAAGTCCTGAACCGACACCAGGAAGTGTTCAATGAACAACTCGGTGTAATGAAAGGGGTGAAGGTAAAAATAGTAGTGGATGAAAAGGAGAGTTCACAGTTCTTCCGACCTCGCACAGTTCCACTGGCGTGGAAAGCAAAAGTGGAAAAAGAACTGGACAGGTTGGTGAGCACGGGTGTAATTGAGCCAGTGAAATGTTCAGACAGGGCTGCGCCAATCGTTCCAGTCATCAAGCCTGACGGTTCAGTTAGGATTTGTGGTGATTACAAATTGACTGTGAATAAAGTAGCAAAGCTAGAAGCGTATCCACTCCCACACGTGGATGATCTCTTCGCATTGCTCGCTGGCGGGGTAGGGTCAATTCACACTAAATTGTACCACCCTGAATACATCATGCTCTCAAATTGGTATACCACTTACATATAATATACTCCCCTGTGATATCAACAAAATTCCCCTACACATGTACATGTATACTCTATGTTGATCTGTTTATATAATATGGCTTGCTGAATAATTAATTATTTTGGTCAATTGAAACAAGTGTAGTTTGAGTCCTGACAAGCACAAGTTGGGCCTTTTGCACACAACAAAGTAGATTATAGAGTGGCACCCATTGCAAGTAAACTTACTTTAATTAATGTTAATAGGTTAATGTTACTATGAATTTTTGATGAGTTTTGAAAGCAGCAAAAAATCACATCCTCCATTTCTTACCATTTTTTAAAAATACATAGCTGCTATTACCCTTAAGGCATTTAGCTTGACAGCTTTTGTGGGAAATTAACTACTGGACTGTAATACCAGTAAAATGACTAGTAGCCATTTTATTGCTTCTTGGTTTGGCTTTGTTAGTTGACATAGTCACTATGAGGTGTTAATGGATGTCATAACTGAGAACCCACAAAATCTAAACTGTACAATAAAATGTATCTGCATGCATGTGGTTTATGAAAGGTAGGTCTGTAGAACTTCCTGTATCTCTTTCTTTGTTAAAGTGTAGGTTCTACCAGAAGCTGTTGACGGCTGGACACGAGTCAGAATGTCTGATGGATCTATGTCCAAAATATCCTGTTGGTCAGGGTAGACAAATGATGTAGCTGGGATACTGGGATGGAGAAATGTTGTTGTGATGGTATGTTCATGTTCATTCACATTGAACACACAGCCAAGCCAACAGGAGCCATCGTATGCCACAGTTACATACCCACTAATTGCACCAAATGGAAGAGGGTTAAAAGCTTGACCCAATGCAACCCTTTCTTTCCTTGGGGATGCACTGTTTGAAAAAGACTTCACTTCAACCCCAGTGGTACTAACTGGAACAACACTGTGCAGCTGATGTGTCCCTGGAACAGTTCTGCTCCTTTTCAGTCGATCTTCAAGTACTTTGGCTTCTTGCTCATGTTCACTCAGTGTTGCAAAGCCAAAGTGCATTCCCTTTATTTCACTAACTGCAAAGAGATATAGCTGTTCTGCTGTTAGAATGTGTTCTTTGTAGAGACGCTGAAGACTGGCTTTTGTGGCTAATCGCTTCAAGGTTCCTCCAGCACCGTCCCCTGCAGACTTCATGTGAGATGTCGCGAAGAAGTGCCACTCTGCATGTACCCCAAAGTCCAGAAAATGGTAGCACAGATTTGTAAAATTTTTACAGTTTTTATACTGGGCTTCACACCCATCAGAAAAGTAGTAAATCTTCTGCGGCTTTTTCCCCCCACATTTTTGGGACAAAAACTCCACGTTTTCCCTGAAATAGGTGGACATCAATGGTATCATGCTGTGTTTTCAGAGATGATGATGTAGCAGAGGCTCTTGAGATTTTCTTTCTCCCGGTAATAGCAGACAAAAGGGTGGACAGTGGCAGATGTTGTTCCAATGGAATGACTGAACTTCATCCTGAACAACAAAACTGAAGTTTTCGGAGAAGTCAGCAATCACCAGAAATTCTCCCTCATTCAGGCTCTCCTTATTCTGTTGCATGAAACTTGACTGCATTTTGGCAGTAAAGTCATGAACAACGAGCTTTTTCATCATGGTGTTGAAACAGTCCACGAACTCATCAACTTGAAGCACCCTTGTTTCCAGAGTGGCACGGTCTGTGGAAGTCCACTGCTTGAACTCCACGGTGTCGATAGAGTGTTTATCAAAAGCAGCTTGCAGGGATTTGTGGAGTGGTTCTGTGCCAGTACATTGATTGCAGTTGCCAAAATGACAGTCTATGTTTGGCGGGTTACATTGCATCGCTGCAAGGCAGTGTCGGTAGTGCTTGTATAATCCATCAGTTAGTGACTCTATCTTGCCTCCAGCCATCATCAATTTGATGTTCTGATGGATTGTACAGACGCACACTGAATGTGTACCAGCAGCTCCAGCCAGGATACTAAAGTTCAGGCGCCTAGTTTGGGGCTGGGGCTTGACAAAACACCTTTCTCTGCTACCAGCATTTTGGCCCTCCTTGCCAAGTACCTGGATACACCAAAGACCTTTGCAACTTTACGCCTTGACCAGCTCTTGGGAAGAATGGTTAAAATTCTCAACCTTTCACTCCTTGTTGTGGAGTTAAACTTCTCCTTAAGCTGTTGGACAAGCTCTTCTCCATCATTCAATGAGACAGTGGTGCATGGCCTTTCCATCATCCATTCTCCTCTTCTTTGCTTGAGCACCTCTGTCAGTGTGTGCAGTCTTACGCTTCAGCAGCACATGTGATAAGCCATCAGAATTAGATGACTCTTCTTCAGTCCAGCCACGTGTTTGTTCACTTTCAGGTGAATGCGTACTGTATTCTTCATTCCAGAAAATGCCTTCAATGTTACCAGCATTGTCAACAGAAAGGGTGGGTGCACAGGTACCATGGGATGAAGAAGGCTGCTGGAGCTGTTGCTGGGATGAAGAAGGCTGCTGGCGGTCTGCCATCAATTCTTTGCGGCAATCAGTGCAATGATATTGAGAGCAGGTAAGACCAAGGGATGGATGTAGAGCCATAAGTGTAGATGAGACAGGATTCAGACCTCGTTAACGAGTCACTTCATGGTGCTTCAGAGTGTTGCAACAGCGTTTTCGAGGAGGAAATGGCATTATCAGTGAGGATTGCATAGAACACAGCGTGCTGCTTTGAAATCATTTATAGATAGCCAGCATTGCGCAACTAAGCGCTGGCTTTATTAATGACAAAAGGACCCTTTCTGGCCAGTGCATGTAACAAACGGCACCACTACTGTTGCATTGTCCATTACGAACAATTCAATAATTGTGATGTATTGATTGTAAGTAGGCACAGGGCCCTTTGACATTGCTGTAGATTTTGTTTAGACAGTCCTGGGAAGTGTGGGTTCTCAGTTATGACATCCATTAACACCTCATAGTGACTATGTCAATTAACAAAGCCAAACCAAGAAGCAATAAAATGGCTACTAGTCATTTTACTGGTATTACAGTCCAGTAGTTAAATTCCCACAAAAGCTGTCAAGCTATGTGCCTTAAGGGTAATAGCAGCTATGTATTTAAAAAAAATGGTGAGAAATGGAGGAAGTGATTTTTTTGCTACTTTCAAAACTCATCAAAAATTCATAGTAATATTAACCTATTAACATTAATTAAAGTAAGTTTACTTGCAATGGGTGCCACTCCATTATCTACTTTGTTGTGTGCAAAAGGCCCAAACTTGTGCATGTCAGGACTCAAACTACACTTCAATTGACAAAGGTCACCAAAATAATTAATTATTCAGCAAGCCATATTATATAACAGATCAACATAGAGTATACATGTGTAGGGGAATTTTGTTGATATCACAGGGGAGTATATTATATGTAAGTGGTATGCCAATATGAGAGCATGATGTATTCAGGGTGGTACAATTTAGTGTGAATTGACCCGGTAGCGTTTTCAAAGTTGGATCTCGCTAACGCATTTCAGCAGTTGGAGCTAGATGACGATTCAAAGAAGTTTGTCACGGTGAACACGCACAAGAGTCTGTTTCGGTATAACCGCCTTCTGTTTGGAGTATCTTCGGCTCCTGCGATATTCCAGCGTACGATGGACTCGCTGTTACAGGGAATCAAGCAGGTATGCACTTACATCGACGACATCTTGGTGACAGGCGAGAATGAGAGCGAACACTTGAAAAATCTGGACGAGGTATTGAAGTGACTCAAGGAGGCGGGAGTAACACTAATAAGATTTGAATGTTATTTTCTGCAGCCTGAGGTTGAATAATTGGGCCACAAAATATCAAAAGCGGGGTTAAGTCCTACAGACGCGAAGGTGAGAGCTATTTTAGAGGCACCAGCACCAGAGAACGTCTTCCAATAGCGTTCATTCCTGGGACTCTTAAATTACTACGGATGATTCCTTTCAAGTTTGTCCTCCACGCTAGCTCCACTCCACACCCTGCTGACTAAAGGGAAATCTTGGTCATGGGAAAAGCCGCAGCAGGTAGCGTTTGAAAAGGCCAAGAAATTGTTGACATCCTAAAAAATTTTAGCCCATTATGACAGCAAAAAAGGACCTAGTACTTGCCTGCGATGCTTCACCATATGGAGTGGGAGCAGTATTGTCACATAGGGACGCTGATGGGACAGAGCAGCCTATAGCTTTTGTGTCAAGAGCTCTGGCAACTGCAGAACGAAACTACTCTCAGCTGGATAAAGAGGGTTGGCTATTGTATTTGCTGTCAAACGCTTTCACAGCTACCTGATGGGTAGATCTTTTGTTATTTGTTCAGACCACAAACCATTGCTGCACTTGTTTGGAGAAAAGCAAGGCATTCCAGCAATGGCATCAGCAAGATTACAGCGATGGGCACTGATTTTGAGTGCCTACCAGTATACCATTGAGTACAAGGCAGGAAAGCAGAATGCTAATGCAGACTCATTGAGCAGACTTCCCCTTCCAGATATACCTGTGGAAGTTCCTGTGCCAGAAGAGACAGTCTTTCTAAAGGACACCCTTCAAGACCCTGTCAGCGTGGCTCAGATCTGACGCTGGACAGATAAAGACCCAATATTGGTGGAGTGCATAACCTACTGAAGGAAGGTTGGCACACAGACTCTGAAAATAATGATTTGAATCCTTACAGCAGATGCAAGGATGAACTCAGCATCCAGGAGGGCTGCATCATGAGGGGAATCAGGATTATTGTTCCTAAACCAGGGCAACAATTAACACTACAGGAGCTTCATGCTGGCCATCAAGGCATTTCCAAGATGAAAAGCTTGGCCAGAAGTTTCGTGTGGTGGCCAAATCTGGATTCAGACATCGAGAAAACGGCAAAGAGTTGCCTTACATCCACCCCTGGGAATGGCCTGATGTTCCATGGTTTCGTCTACATGCAGACTTCGCGGGTCCTTTCTGTGGAAAAATGTTTCTTCTAGTGATTGATGCACACTCGTAGTGGCTGGATGTCCACTGTGTTCAGTCAGCTACATCAGCAGTCACCATTGATAAGTTGAGGTCTTCCTTTGCTACCCATGGCATTCCCAGCACACTGGTCACAGACAACGGTTCAGTCTTTACAAGTGCTGAATTTGAACATTTCTTGAGACAAAATGGTATACGACATGTTAGAACAGCACCATATCATCCATCTTCAAATGGATTAGTGGAAAGGGCAGTCCAGACTTTCAAAAATGCAATCAAGAAGTCTGAGAAAAGGGAGTCGTTAGAATGCAGGCTAGCAAAATTCCAGTTCAGTTACAGAACGACACCTCACACAACTACTGGCAAAACCCCAGCAGAGCTTCTCATGGGCAGGTGTTTAGGAACTCGTCTGCACAAGTTGCTACCAGAAGGAGAAGTGAGAAGGAGAGTACTTGAAAAGCGAAACATGCAAAAGATAGCACATGACAAGAATGTTAAGCAGTGTAACTTCTTGGTTGGGGATTCAGTAATCGTGAGGAACTTTGGAAGTGGTTCCAAATGGATTGCAGGGAAAGTGTCTAGCAGCAGGGGTCCTGTATCTCTTCAAGTGCTACTGAATGATGGCAGGACTGTTCATAGACATTTTGATCATGTTCGTAGTGCATCTAGTTTTCTGGTGAATCCAGGAAAACCGCGGCATCAGTCTCAGAGCAGGAAAATTCATGGGCTGACACTCGGACTACAAGCATGGAAGAAGCAATACCTCGCGAACAAAGAATTAATGTTCAACCGGATGAAGAACCAGAACCACCACCTCACATTGAAGAGCAAGCAGAGGAACCAGGGGCAGCCAAGCTTCCAGTCCTTAGGCGTTCAGCAAGAGAGCGACATCCCCCTGTTAGATTGTAAATATGGTATCCTGACCACTGTGTGGTTGTCATAAATAAGGTGTCAAATACTGGTGCAAGATTGCAAGCACAGGCAAGCATAGGCAAGCACATGCAAGCTTAGCTTTGATGGACCAATGGGATTGGTAGAGTTCACCTGACAGGAGTCGTAGACAAATCCCATTGGTGGACTTTTCAGTTGTTATGTATTTATACCCTTGCACAGTGTATTGATTGGGTTGGTCTGCACTATTATTAGATTGTGTAGTGCCCAAAGAGATTGCGATTACCCGATTATCCTTCGGGATTGCGAGGCAGTTGGCTTGTTAGGTTACTACAGTCCCATAACATTACACAAAGTACACCACAAATCTACAGAAAAAACCACGCAATGAATCTAGTTTCTAGTTTAGTGGGCAAATTTTTTATAGCCCACACTTAATCTCTTCAGTTCGGGAGTATACGCCGAAATTACGGGGGTATACAAGGATAGGCACGAGGAGAATTGCACTGCTAAAAGGCAGAAATATGAGGACAATTCAGCTGCCAGGCAACCTATATGCCTATTATTATAAACAGGAATTCTATTTCTTTTAACCAACGCACATTTTAACCAACGCACATTGCAAATAAAAAGTAAATAAAAATAAGAAGCCAACCTTGTCTGTCTAACTAATAATAATACTTCCACCAGCTTCCGCCATATTTGTGGGACCTACAAAGCCAATGAAAGGATGCTCAAGCGGAAAAGTTAGCTATAAATCCACACAGTACATTTTAGCTTCTCGTATGCTAGGGCCTGGTAGCTAAATGGCATAACGAGCAGTACGTTCATAAGTCCACATGATATTCATGTATACATACAAATAGCACAAGACTACCAATCTATTACGCGGTAACCTTTAGGTCCCCTAATAAAATAATAAGGATTGATCAACAGTTAAAAAAGCCAGCCAACATAAGTACACTCCCTACACGCTCTCACTCTCTACAGCACAGTTGGCAAGCTTATGCATGATGGCACCATTAGTAACACCCGGTGGACTTTGAGCATATACATGTTTTGAAGGCCTTGGGATTTTGAATGTACCCGGACTTGGGGAATTTCTTCTGACCTCACACCACATATACATGCAACATCCCTTCCCCCCTTGTAAATATTTTCATTTTTAAAAGAATATTACAAGGCAAGTAAACGTTTCCATTTCCGTAAAAACAGATGAACTACTACTAAGTGTCTTAAATCAGGTGTATCAAATATCACATCACATCCCAGCAATAATCCCCTTCAATAATAATATCATTCTTTAGTAACAGCAAAAGGGCTAAGCCAGCAGACCAGTACTTAGTAACCCAAAGACCAACAGTGGTAGACTCTGAACAAGGATCAATCATAATTTTAACATATACATATATATTATTATAGATTTGCATTCTTGTATCTCCTATAAATACTATTTCACAAACACAAACTCCAAATAGTGTTATTTCTATATATACAAACATGTGGTAGGCTTCTGACTCACATTTGAATAAGTAAATGATGACAAACATGACATATACATGTCTATATTCAGGTAAGCTTCATGCAGAAACACATGTTCTTAGATGAAGTTTGTGATGCTTATGTCAATTGTCATGCATCATCAACAATCTCTTGCTTCAGATTAGGGCTAAACCAATAACTAAGGTCAAACAAATTTGAGCATTTACACCAAAATCTAAAGCATAGCTTCCAACTCTAGTCCCAAATGATATGGAATGATCGTCATGTGCTAACCTATATTTAGCACCCCTCCCCATCCCCTGAGACATCACTATACGTGTTCTAACCTCTTAGAAGCCAGTAGGCAAGTGTAGTTAAATCACTCTTAGAACACATTACAAACTTGGAATGAGAGCACACTAAAAAATCACATGGCCTCCCACATTTAAACAACCTTACCATCCCTAACAGCTGAGGCATACAGGGTACAGCCTCAAAATACACATACAGCCTTGAAATGGAAAGTGCCTTAGATCAGGTGTATCAAATATCATATCTCTCAATAATAGTGACACCCGATATAGTACGCCTAGTTCAAGGCTGCTCAGCTAATAGAATTGGTATAATACGGACACATGCGTGCATCTATCATCACAGATGTAAGGTCCATTTTATGTGGTTCTAACCGAGCAAACATTACAAAGGTACTTACACATTCTACTTCATACAATGTTGATCCACAGGTCTCTCCCCCAAAGGTATCAGTGTCTAACCTATATATAGCCTGATTTACCTCATAGCAATACCACAATAACCACCCCTCTACCCCATCCCCTGAGACATCACTATACGTGTTCTAACCTCTTATAAGCCAGTAGAGATAGAAACAAACAAAACAGCAGTCAAGACTCCAGACTGAACAGAGCTACCAGTAGTCACCAAACAGGAAGAGATGAAGTAGTACTCTATAAACCAAATAACAGGACAGTGAAATGAAACCACTGACACATACACACTGTAAACCACAAAGCATGACAGGCACAGAGTGTAGTTATATCACTCTTTCAGATCACATTGCAAACCTGTGATGAGAGTGCACTTACAATATCACATGACCTCCCACATTTAAACAACCTTACCATCCCTAACAGCTAAGGCATACAGCATACAGCCTCAAAATACACATACAGCCTTGGAACAGATGATAGTGCCTTAGATCAGGTGTATCAAATATGTGCACATCTATCAATAGTAGTGAAACCTGATATAAAGCACCAGTACGCCTGGCTCAAGGCGGTTCAGCCTGATATCCATTTGTGATCTCTGGTTTAGCTATACACCTGTACACATAATATACATAAGACAGAGTCCTCCCTGGCTTATGTCACTTTGATCAACACCACTGCACCACTGGCCAGCTGATAAAGCTATCTTCCCACTCAAATATTGACACCACCCAACTATACATCTTTTGAGAGAGAGAGAGAGAGAGATACATGTATAAACATCATTTTGCGCTCTGCAGTGGATCCGGATGAGCCTGCTACTACAAGCACGTGTATACCTGCTCGCCAGTTGAAAGACCGATGGCTGACTGCCTTTGTTTTTATCCTTATCATGGGTGCCCCCAGTTTTTCTGGAACTGGGGGGGAGGGGGGGGCCAAAATAGGACAAGGGGGCGCCATTTGACAGCCGCGAATATGTTGCCGCTTTTAGCCGATTCAACCAGTGGGGGGCTAACGTACTATCCCATAAATAAACAACTTCAAAATGGTTGACCGAAAGGGTTTCATGATTTGGACGATGTTTACCACAGTGGTGGCGGAAGAAAGGGGGGGGGGCTGGGGGGTTTCGAGCCCCCCCAATAATGACATAGGGAGGGCTCAGCCCCTCCTAACCAAACAACAGTACAATTGTTATTCTTCGCCTGCGAGATTGCTAGGGTATATACTGTTATCAATTTATATTATGACATCCAGACTGAAAAGTTTAGATCTGCTGCCATAGACCACAGCTCGATGGAATTTCTTACCTCCCCCCCCCCTCCCCCCTGCCAGCCTGCCCCCGGCGGATGAAAGGAATATGTGAACAAATGCCCCCATTCAAATTCATGAATTTAATTATCCTAAGCCCTCCCCAATCATATACACAACCAAAAATTTTCGGTGAATTATCGGTATGTAACTACGAAACATGTCGTAACGGGTCAATTTTATAACCCGTACGAGTACCGATAAATGATTACATATGAAACCCAGTATGATATAACATGGTTAGTGCCGGGTGTAACTTGTTGGGGCGGTGTGTTTTACGTGCCCGAAGTAGGCTGATACCCTTACCGTAACGACATGTAGTGTATGGAAAGTAGATAAATACTAACACGTTGATAGGTTATTTATGATTGGATTTGCATGCTTATTTTGAGATCTTGCTACTAGTATGTCCCGATTTTGTACTAGTATATATGGAAGCCCAAATCTCCTTCGAATTAAGTTTAAAATGCTAATACAACAATATTGTGCTCTTTTTCTTTAAGTTTAAGTCAGATCATAGACCAAAAAAGGGTGGTTACATCGTACGTCTCGTAGACTAGCGCAGTGGACAGGCCGGAGGTGGTACGTAAAACAAAGTCAAATATCGGCGCCATTTTACGGGTGCAACAAAGCCACGTCACGTGCAGGTTTTTATTATAATAATATTAGTTATGGCGGAACCGTTGTACTTCAAAAGGTAACTAGATCTGTGAAAGAATGTACATATTTACGTAGTGTTTACGAGTGAGATTTAATGTTTACGAATTATCCTCCTCCTCCTTCTTGACCACGCATAACTCAGGATAGGGACGAATGGAAACTTCCCCAATAGCTTCAGAATTGGCTGGAAGAGTGCCTACTGTGATCAATAGCACTTTGTGACAGTTTCGCATGAACCACGTTCACCGTGCGGTCTGCAAACGCAAAGTTGGAGGCTTGTAAGACATATTCTAACGTTGAGACGTTCGCGACTGATGATCCATCCAACACTAATATTGATTCGCAGCGAGAGGTATAAGTAAGTTAGTTCTTAGCTCGTTGGTGAATGCTGTTTCCTTGTTGCATAGGATGATGTATTGTATACGAAACTGATGCGTTCCAAAAAAGCGGAGTCCTTCGAAACAAGAAGCCACAATGTGAGGCCCTGTTGGAACTTGAAACAGGTGAGCTAATTGACAGCATATCACTATACTATCATAATGGTGTGTGGTTATAGACAATGAAGTATGGTTGGAGGCTTGCTGTCATTCAGCACACTGCTATATCCCATTTCCAAGTAATGTTCGCTCTTCTTTTTCTTCAGTACTTGTTCAGTGCTATGGATATATGTATATGTGTAAATGTTTCGTAGTGCAAGAGTTGAAGTACCAAGCCTCCGTCAGGTTCAATCAATTTCAAGCCCAGATTTTTTTCGCCCAAAAAGAGTATGTTTTTAAAAAAGCTATATTGCAGTAACTAAACACTGTCTTTTTCCAGGTTCTGTCTCCTGCAAATACGACATCTTGTCAATTTCCTCTACAGCTTCTCACTGCCTTAGAAGCAGCAAGTTATCTCATCTTATCTGTTATGCAGTACTATCGGAAGTCTCGCTAGAGACTTCCATATAGGTTTTGACCCCGACTATGAATTTAATTAAAATCCCGCGACCCTACCGTAGCTTCGCTCCCGACGATCGGATCGTCTCACTTGTTGCGGCAATCGATCTAGAAGTCAAAACTGAGTAGTTTCGTTTTTGTTTCACGTCGTAGAACCGCGTGGTTGTCAAGAACGAAAAATACTGCTGTCCTCGTTCCCCTTCCAAAAATAATGGGCGGGTCGTCTTCTTCTTCTTCTTCTTCTTCTTCTTCTTGGGAACTCATAACTCGGGACAGGAACACTTTTAAGCAATGAGAATTGCACCAATAGCTTTAGAATTTGCTGGAGGACTCGCTTTGATACAAAAAGGCCTAGTAGCCTATATACGGTCTTACCAATTCTAATTAAGCAAAGGTACCTAGAAAATGTTCACAATACGTCTGGATTCAGTTAAATGAAAGGGGGGAAACCTGCGATGCAACAGTGATTTGGGTGTTAAAAAAATTAAGGTAACAAGTAAATAAAAACATTCTCTTTGAGAAAGTTGGTGGGATATAGGTTTTGCAGGCAAATAGTATACTGGTGTAAAAAGCAAGGAAACAAGTATTATCAGAAGGGAAAATGTAATAGTCCTATATTTAGCACAGAAACAGCATATGCCTTGGTCGAAGTGTGCTAAATATAGGACTATTACATTTTCCCTTCTGATAATACTTGTTTCCTTGCTTTTTACACCAGTGTACTATTTGCCTGCAAAACCTATATCCCACCAACTTTCTCAAAGAGAATGTTTTTATTTACTTGTATATATATGTGTAAGTTAGCTCGTGTTGAATTTTTTCTTTTTGGTCAATATGGCAGCAGGCTAAGTGAGCTTTATGGCAGTTGAACAATTCTTCAACACTGTCCCATGATGGTTTTTAATAATGCAAAGAGAATTTGTCACTCGGGCTGTGGAAAAAAGGTTTGTTGAACTTGAAGTCATGCATGGGGCACACTCATAACCCTTCACAGGTTTCCAAAAAGGTACATGTTTCTTTGACTCTTGTCATCCATAATTGACCCACAGCCAGCTCCTCATAATGAATCAAAAACTCGACCTGTGTACATTATCAGACAGTTGTGCAGTTCTTACAGAGCGGTGGTTTCTTAACAACAATGCTTTGCCAACTCAGGTGATTATAGCTACATGCTTCTGTGAACAAGGTACAACTGTACAACAATCATGTTCATGAAGAATACTCCATGTATTTTATCTACCACTAGGGTCAACTCCACACTACACTCCTGATAACATATCTAGTGGTGCAACTTTGTGCTTATAGTGCAAGGGTTCAAAGCAATGGCTTCGGCTGATGGGAACACCACTTTTGAACGAGTTTGACTGTCCTTTATTCTCATTGCTACGAACCATTCTCTCTGTGGATAGCACCAACAAACTAACTGCAGCAGTCTCTTCGTCCATGAAGAACCATTGTGGAAGGAAATGTACAGCTCACAACAAGAAAGAAAGAAGAAACATGTGCAAGCTTGTTTTTGAACATTACTATAGGTAGTATGCTTTTCTGTAACAACCTTTTTTGTGCACAATAAAATTCGATAAATATTAAGCGATTACGAACCAGCCCAGCCCACGCAGCAATATAATACAACCCGATATCAGCCTTTATACGCCCTCGGTACGATCTGTTTACGGCACGGAGAAAACCCGATAGTTATACGATGCACTTACAATACTGGCACCCGACGCAACCGTATAGGCAATAATTCGCCATCATTACAGTATGTATGGTCTGCCTATAACAACCACGATAACATACCGTAACAGGAAAATTACGGTACCCGTAAAGGGCAAAATTTTTTGGTTGTGTATATCTTCCGCCGCCCCAGTTAACCACCGCTAAGTATAAGGTAAATGATGCAAATGACACGTTGCCTGTGTTGAAGGATGTTATTACACCGAATTTCCGCGGTTGGAGACGAGCGGTGTCACAAGTAATTCATGTCAGTGCGATGCCGCACAGGTCATTTTCCTGGAAAGGAATGGTAGTGCTACAAAAGTTAAGCGCTAGCGTAAATGGTTACTGAGTTACGGTGTTTTTCAATCTCGCGCGGGCGGGGGTGGGGGGGGGGGGGGGGGGGGGGGTAGTCTCGTACCCAGACCGTCTATGACGTGATTATCGCTGTAAACAGTAAATCACTACGGACGTACTGTTTACAGCGATAATCGCTTACGTCATAGACGTTCTGGGTACGAGACTGGGGGGGGGGGGGGGGGGGTTCTAACAGGGATTATCTGGCCTGCAGGCTGGGCTCTGCCCTGACCTTCTGGTCACAGGCCAGAGCCCGGTATGTCTCTCGCCAACCCTGAGCTTTGATACTAATACAATCGAACGAAAGCTGCCGCAATTGAGAGCAATGCCGTAATTCCTTTTGCCTGCAGTTAAGCCTGGTTCATAATTTGACGCAACCAAATCGCAACGGTTCTCATCGCGTCGCAAGTTTCGTTCGCATCGCTAGTGTCGTCCGTTAAAGCAGTTCACAATATTGCGATTCAGCAATACACGTTGCCCGGCTTATGCAGTTTAATTAATCACGTGTGAAGGATGGACTCTTCAGATGACAGGCTGCGCTGAAGTGAGAGTTGCTTCTTCGAAGAAGGATTCGAAGAAGTACATGAACATGAGTACATGATATATGGTAGCCAACAGAAGGGGGTAGGCGTGAGTACATTACAGGGCGAGGGGGGGGGGGGGGGGGGGGGTAGCTGTTAGTAAATGACAGAGCAGGGGTACAAGACAAGGAGGTGGTAGCCCCTTGCATAGCCTTCGACCTTTCATCTATTTCCATGATACGACATCGACATCGTACGTAATATTCTCTTTACCTATTCTGCTACATTTTAGTGTCTTTAAAACGCTTGGAGACATCCCACGGTGTTAGTAGGTGTGGTTTGTCGCAGGAATAGGATTTTTTTTTTTCTAATCTCTGCGTGTGCTGCGACAGAAAGCGATACGTCACGATGCGACGCGATGCGATATCGCAGTGTTGTCAGAAATTGTACGTTGGTCGTATCGCGGGCACTTGCGTCATATTGTGAACCAGCTAAGTTCGAACGCGTAATTGTCGTGCATGTAAGTCACATACAAATACTATCTTAATTAACTTACACTGTGAAATAGCTTTCAACGGTGACGTTAGGGTAAATAGCCTCCAGCGGGTAACAAAGCTAAAATGTATCTATAAAAGGAATTACCCACGTGACGTCACGAAGTAATTACATTTCATTCGAAATAACCTCCTAACCAAATACAGGTACATGTAGCCTGATTTCAATAGCTGAATCAGTTGACTCACCACTACTTTCCAAATGCATTTGCTGCTGTTTTCGTGCCAGGAAGAAGAGAAAATATGACCAACGTACCAATCATGTCTCGTTTATTCCCCTCATTCTGTCTTGTATGCCTCACGTCACAACTAGCTATAAGCACCTGGCCTCCCTGTGCTCTGCTAAATAGAGCCAAGCCTTACGTGTGCAGTATGGCACGTAATCCCAATGATTGGTGGTGGCCGCATGATCCAGTATGAAATGTCCATCTCCTCTCACACCTCCTTCATCTTGGATTCCGTCAAGTTGTTGTGTAAACATGAATACATGACTAAAGGGTGACTGGTCAAATAACATCACCAAAGGCCTTGGAAGAGAAATATTTGTCCCTACTTAAAATGCAGAGGTCCAACACCTGTCTGTTCATTTCTTGCCCCTGAGTGGCTTCCCATTTGTGGGCACAACAATAAGTGGTAGGCACAAGCTGGTGCACTTTGAACAGTATCAACAAATGTCTGAACAGACTTATGTAGATCCAGTCATAGCATCGACTTGTATGTTGAACCATGCGTTCTGGGTTGTAGTAACAAGTCTTAGGAATTATGAACGAAATTTAAGTTCACCCCAGTACGTGAGCATACATGTAGGAATTGAATTGATATCTGGCTGGAAATAGACCTCCAGGCTTGCACTGTTATTACCAGTCATAGTTCTATCACTCTTTTTTCCATCCTTTGTACACCACCATTAGTCAATCCTACATGTGGATACCAACAACTTTCTCATTAACCCTCGTATCACCTCCTTTTATCTCTAAGCGTCTTAAAAGCGACATCACTTTTAAGACACTTATACGCGAGCACCTGTTGTGGGCTACAAGAGATGGCAAATCTATTTGTTCAGTTTGTGTTGCTCATAGTTCCACAGTGAGCATGAAACGTAGTTACATACATGTGTGATGTTTTTGCATGTGTTTGTATGCAGGCTAGCACAGGCATATCCATAACCCAGCATACATAGGTCTACTTGTCTACTTGTCGTATGGCTTAGACGTACTTTGATCCTAAACGGCTATACTTGCTCTGTTGACTTGGTTGCCATCATAAATCCATGCAGATCCCAAAGGGGTGGAACAGGATTTATACTATGTTCCTCATTACGCCTCTTTTTAATGCCCACTTGGAACTTGTGATGGTCTGATGTGGTTTGGGTGAAGATTTTGGCACATGATAAGGAATGTGGCACAACACCATCCCCACCCACCTGATCTCTGATATGGTAGGGGCTATCAGGTGAGGTCCTACCCCCTCTCCACCTCCT